>CM057224.1:22192205-22640904 GCA_029891385.1 Erythroxylum novogranatense | reverse complement strand
TTTAAAACCCTCGAAATCATGCAATCATGCAATTCATGAAATTTACCTAATCTCAAAACATAATGTTCATGCTTCATATCATTCTCATTCTTGCAAAATATACGCTAACATGTAAACACATACCGATGGTTCAAAAGTCCACGGTTATTGATGAGCTACACAAGTGTAGTCATATCTTCGAGGAGTCCTAAAAGGAACATCCTATGCCACAATTGGGCAGTATGCGAAAGCTATCTTGGTTTACGCACGCGACTCTGTTGTGGACTTAACTAACCCACATAACACTTAATTTCATGCATAAAAGCTGGACTTGTCTTGTTCACGACTAATTTTCTGAAAATGGATATTCAAGCATCCATAAAGTCGATCATGCTTAAAGCACATTTCATGCTTAGCTCACATTTCATGATCTCATTCATGCTCATCCAATTTATGGCAATTTCAAGCAATGTCATGCACTAATCAATTTCACCTAATGGCAATCATCCATCAATTTATACACAATCAAAAGTCAATCAATGCTCATTCTAAGATAGTTGGAAAACATTAATTTTCCTTAATTAAGATAATATTTAAAGCATTACTAACATAAAGATAAAAGTGAAACCCACCTTATATGCTTGCTTAAGCTTCGCTTAAGGAAGTTCCTCTTCTTGTTCTCCTCTTCTTTCTTGTCCCCTTCATTCATGGCAAGGAAAGAACTCACATCATTTAGGTTTCTAAAATTGAAAACCTAATGAACCTTAATCATGAAATCAACCCTAGAATCACTAAACCCATCTTCTTTCTAAGCTTTCTAAACCATAAAATCAAGCCAAACTCAAACTACATTTCATAACTTACCTTGAATCTTTACTCAACCCAAGGGTTTCTTGTATCAAAATAAAGCTTAGACTCTCCTCTTCACTTTTTCTTCTTGCTTTTCTTCAAAACTCACCACCATTGCCATGGAAATGCCAAAACCCTAGCAAGCTCCTTTCTTCTTCTCCTTTCTTTCCTTCATTTAAACTCTCCTCTTCTCCTTTAAATTTCAGAATCTCACTTCTTCCTACACTAACTCACTTAAACTCCTCCTTTTATACTTCTTCTAATCCACTTAAGCCCAAAAGGCCCAAGCCTTCATTTAATTCCTTCTTCTTTCATTTTCCTACATCCTCCTTACTTCCTCTTTATCCTACAACTTACTTAGGCCCAATTATCCTAAGCCCATTTTATCTTTCTTTTCTTCCTACCTCATTAAAACCCAACTAATTCATTTAATTCCATTAACTCATTACCTAACATCTTTAATGCCAACTCATATTACTCAATGTCAAGTTAATTAATGTTAACATAATTTACTTAATTACTCTAATCATGCTTAATTACATAAAATTTTGGGGCTAACATTTCTCCCCTTAAGAAATTTCGTCCCCAAATTTTACCGACTTCATCAAGAGGTGTGGATACTTCTCCTTCATTGCATCCAGGGTTCCCACGCCTCTTCAATCGCATGATTTCTCCAAAGAACTTTAACTAAATCAATCGCCTTGTTTCGAGAACTTTCCTCGCTATCTGTAATCGCCATCGGCATCTCCTCATAGCTCGATCATCACCACCTGAACCTCTGAGGTCTGAATTATGAGAAGGATCCGATCTGACCTTCTCAACATAGAAACATGAAAACTTCGTGGATCTCGAGACAACTCGAGGCAATGCTAATCAGAAGCTAACGGCTCGATCCTCTCTAGAATTTCATACGGACCCACATATCGAGGACTTAACTTCCCTTTCTTGTCAATCTCATAACTCCTTCCATGGAGACGTCTTGAGAACACCTTGTCACCCATCGATAATCCATTTCTTTTCTGTAGCATCGGCATACTTTTCATTCATCTGGCGCCTTAAGTCGCTGTTTGATTACCTCCACTTTCTCAATCACATCCGGACCAACTCGGTCCACTAGCTTCCTCTCACCTTCCTCATCCCAAAGATATCGAGTCCCCGATCTTACGCCATAAAGGCTTCATAAGGAGCCATCAGATGCTCGAATGGTACAATTGTTGTAAACAAATTCACCAACGGCAAATGATCATCCCATGCCCTCTCAAGTCCATGACACATGCTCTAAGCATCCCTCTAGAGTCTGGATTGTCCTCTCGATGACCATCCTTCCGAGGATGAAATGTCAGGCTGAAATTCAATTTAGTTCCTAATGCTTCCCGCAGACTTCCCCAAAATCTCGAGGTGAATCGAGGATCCCCGCGGATACTATAGAATCCGAACTCCATGCAACCTTACCACTTCATCAATGTATTTTTGCTAAGACTTGCAAGGAACTGCTTGCCTAATTGCTTAAATGGGCTGACTTGGTCAACCGATCAACAATAACCCAAATGGCATCATGCTTCACGGTCCTCGGCAAACTCATCGAAAATCCATCAGGATCCTTTGCCACTTCCATTCAGAATGGACAATGGCTCAACACGCTGAAGGTGCACGGTGTTCAGCCTTGACTTGCCGACACACTAGACATCCGCCACATACTCTGCTACATCCTCTTCATGCCTTTCCACCGTAAATGTTCCTTCAAATCTCGTACATTCCGTCTTTGCTCGTGCATGGAATAAGGCGATTGTGTGCCTCATCCATGATCTCATCCTTAACTAATTTATCATTGGGATACATAACCTGTTTCCACTACCATTAGCCCATCATCTCTCACTACCACTTCGCATCGCTTACCATTCTCAGATCCTCACAGCTTACTCGATTCGCATCCCGCCTCCTGAACTCCTTAACTTTCTCTCTAAGTATCGGCCTCACCGAATTGAGCAAGAATACAATCTGACCGATCTGTTTTAGACTTATCTTAAGCTTGGCCATTTGCTCAATAGAGGCAAGTAAGCTGCTGAACATAAGCTATCGATGACTTCCTACTCAATGCATCCGCCACTACATTAGCCTTGCTCGATGATACTCTATCATCGTGTCATAGTCCTCGAGCAACTCTAACCATCTTCTCCGCCTCAGTTCAGTTCTTTCGGCTCATGATGTACTTAATACTTTGTGATCCGTGAAAACCTTGTCCGAACCCCATACGATAAGTGTTCCATATCTTTAAGGCAAAATCATCGCGCCAATTCCGGATCATGAGTCGGATAATTCAACTCATATGGCTTCAATCGCCGTGAAGCATAAGCTATCACTTTGTCATTCTCGCATCAAGACACATCCTAAACCCTTCCTCGAAACATCATCAGTAATCAGTATACCCCTCGATCTCCATCAAGGGATTAAAATGGGAGCACTAGTTAACCGCTGCTTAAGGTCCTCAAAACTCTGCTGGCAATCCTCATTCCAGATAAACTTTTGATTCTTCCTTAATGACTTAGTCATAGGCGCCTATTATCGAGAATCCTTCCACAAACCTTTCAGAGTATCCTGCCAGCCCGTAAAACTCCGTACCTCTTTACTTGCCTTAGGCTCTTGCCAATTCACTCTCCGCTTCCACTTTTCTGGATCAACATGAATTCCTTTCTGGAAATCACATGTCCAAGGAAAACTACTTCACGCGACCAAAATTCACACTTACTAAATTTGGCATATAGCTCCTGCTCTCTCAATCTCTGCAATACTATCCTGAGATGTTGTTCATGCTCTCCTTCATTCTTAGAATAAACCAGAATGTCATCAACGAACACTATGACAAACCGATCTAAGAACTCTGAAAACCCTATTCATAAGGTCCATGAATGCGGTGGAGCATTGGTCATCCGAATGGCATGACCACGAACTCATAGTGCCGTGGCGGGTCCCGAAAGTTGTCTTGTTAACATCGGACTCCCTGATTCGGAGTTGATGATAACTTCGATCCGAGGTCGATCTTCGAAAAGACCCTTGCTCCTCGCGGTGATCAAACAGATCATCTATCCTAGGTAAAGGATATCTCTTCTTAATGTCACCTTGTTAAGCTTCCCGTAATCTATACACATGCGCCATGTCCCATCCTTCTTAACAAATAGAATGGCGCTCCCCAAGCGTGATGAACTTGGCACGATAAACCGCTTCTCCAACAACTCCTCTAATCGCTCCTTAAGCTCCCTTAACTCACCGGAGCCATCTCAGTATGGTGGTATCGAGATTGGCGCGGTTCGAGAATCAAGTCAATTTCGAACTCAATTTCCTCATGCGGCAACCTGGTAATTCTTCTGGGAATACATCAGGAAACTCCCTCACAACCTGATAATCTTCTAATCTGCCCACATTCACTTCTGAATCCACTACATGCGCTAAAAAGGCCTCACACCCTTGGCTCATCATATTGTCAGCTAACATAGCCGAAATGATCCTCTCGACTGGCGACTTCTGTCCCCTTGAAAACCACTTTCTCGATCATTGCCCGGATCAAACTCTACTTCTTTCAAACTACAATCTAGCTTCGCTTTATACTTCCATGACATCCATCCCCAAAATGACATCCAACCCTGAAGGTCTAGAGGTAGTAGGTCTACTACCGCCTAGCACCACCGATGCCGAGCTCACAATCTTGTAAATCAAATCGATCACCACCTTACTCCCTAAAGGAGTACTAACAACCAAAAATTGTCCATAATCTCGGGACATACAAGATGCATATTCATACTGAGGAAACAAATGAGTGTGTGGAGCCAGATCAATTAACACATAAATAGAGAGTCAAATAATCGAGCCATACCAGTCCACAACTTCAGAGTACTGCAGCTTCCTCTCGGTCATGGCAAATACTCTAGTGGCGCGCGACCACGGCTCCTTGGTCTCCTGCGCAGATTAGCCCTCTTGACCGCCTCCAATCGCTTATCAGAATCGCCTGGTTCCCACTGCCTCTCATCGCCTCGAGCTTGAGCTTGGGAACCTCCTGCTCTCGACCTGGGACAATCTCATCATATGCCCTTCTCTCCACACTGGAAACAACCACCAAAGCCCTGAGACACCTCCCGGATGAAACTTCCCGCATTGATCACACCGAGGATACTTGCCCTTCCATGACTTCCCCAGCCTCCCACACTAGAGACTGCTCGTAAATTGCCTCGACCGCCGACTCTTGACAGACCACTACTGCCCATGCCACTCAGTATGATGGGTCTGGTGCTCCTCCTGTGTGCCGGAGCACTCACTCCCTTCTGGAAGATTGGTCTCTGTTCTTCCTTTTCCTACTCACTTCACCTTAAGATTCTCCCTTCTCCGGCTGGGCCGATCTACCAACTGCCGATAGTCATGGAAATTATGGATCAGCACCTTCTCCCCGATCCCTAGGTGCAATCCGCTCAAACTTCGGCACTTATCCTCTTCGTCGCCACAATATTTCTTCAGATATCGAGACAGTTGAGTGAACTTCACTCATATTCACTCACGCCCGCCTCCTCTGTGTGAGGCTCGAAACTCCCGGCCTTCTTGATGTAAACCCGAGAAGTACTTCCTCCTGAAAACTTCTAGAAACTCCTTCCATGTCAGCTCTGGAGGTACTACTCGACCACGGGCACCGCCTCCCACCAAAGGCAACAGATCCCCGCAATAAACTAGCTGCATACTCTACCCTCTCCCCATCCGAGCACTTCATCGACTCAGGACCTCTGGTCCTCTTCAACCATGCTTCGCCTCCTCGGGATTAGTAGTCCCTGAAATCGACAGCCCCATACTTCCGGAGCTTGTCATCACGCCCACTCCGATCCGTTGGAGGTGGCATCCGAGCCAGGGTCCTTGGCCCATGGCATGGATGAAAGCTCGGAAGGCCCGAAAGAGCTGGGATCTACTTGAGGCATAGGAGGGGCTGGAGAGGCACTTCATGCTGCACACTCTGGTGCCTCTGAATCGGAAGCAGGATGGTCCCGCATCCGGGAATGTGAGATTCATCCGTACTTCCTCTCGAGAGCTGATCGAGCTTGAGCTCCTCGAGTTCTTCTTCGAGGCGATATTACTCCTTTTAGTGAAAACATTTCAAATCTTTAGCTCATGCTTGTAAGACAAGTTCAAATCATGTAAAACAATTCAAAATCAATGATGCATGTACTGTATTTAAAACAAGTTTAAAGCTCATGTAACATGATGTATGCCGACTCTACTCGAGGCTACCCACCAGGTTCCTAGGAAATCATAAACCTAGAGCTGCTCTGATACCACAGATGTTAGAACCCGATCCCGAGACCGGATCCCAACTCCAACTATTTATACCTTAACATTAACTCTCATGCTCTTGCTTACATTCCACACCTATTGGACCCGTTTCCAGAGCCCAAAATTTCAGAGCCCTAAAGCTTGGCCCTACTTGCAGCTGTTTGATCTTGTGGTTCCATAAGGGTGATGAGCGTACACTACCTAATCATCAAAATCACATTTAGACATGTTCATATCAATGTAGCTTAAGGCCTCACGTTCACACAGAGGCAAGAATCACCTTAATCGGAGTCATATAACTCAAGATACACTCAAAAATCTAAGAGAGTTCATACCAAAACATGCCCTCTTAACTGACCTTTCACTTGTTTTAGAACAAACTTTCTCAATTTAACTCCAATTGATACCTAATTTTATGGAGTGAAAGATATGTGTCTTATAAATCCAATGGTTCAAGCCTCACCTCATTTGGAGGTCGTATGAGAGAATTATGCCCAAACATTGGACCATGCTCACTTCGAAATCGGATTGAAACTCTTTGGCACGATTTGCTATAACTTTTAATCTATAGCTCCAAATGCTTTCGTTCTTTCACCATACGAAAGTAGACATCTAGATCTACAACTCTCATGAAGACTACAAAGGCTGATTATATCTCCTACATTCTGCAGCGTCCTATTTTTCCATCATCTGATTTCTATCATCTGGTTTTCTATCGTCTGATTTCTATCTTCTACTTTTCTATCTTATGCTTTTCTATCTTCTGATTTCTATCTTCTGCTTTTCTATCTTCTGATTTCTATCTTCTGCTTTTCTATCTTCTGCTTTCTATCTTCTGCTTTTCTATTTTCTGATCTCTATCTTCTGCTTTTCTATCTTCTGCTTTTCTATCTTCTGATTTCTATCTTCTGTTTTTCTATCTTCTGATTTCTATCTTCTGCTTTTCTACCTTCTGATTTCTATCTTATGCTTTTCTATCTTTTTCTTTTCTATCTTCTGATTTCTATCTTTTGCTTTTCTATATTCTGCTTTTCTACCTTCTGATTTCTACCTTCTGCTTTTCTTTCTGCTTTTCTATCTTCTGATTTCTATCTTACGCTTTCCTTCCTTCGCTTTTCTATCTCGATTTCCTTCCTTCGATTTCTATCTTCCGATTTATATCTTACGCTTTTCTATCTTCGATTTCCTTCCTTCGCTTTTTATCTTCTCGATTTCCTTCCTTTCGCTTTTCTATCTTCGACTTCTATCTTCCTTTTCTATCTTCCGATTTCCTTCCTTCGATTTCTATCTTCCGATTTCCTTCCTTCCGATTTCTATCTTCCGATTTCCTTCCTTCGATTTCTATCTTCCGATTTCCTTCCTTCCTTTTCTATCTTCTGATTTCTATCTTCGCTTTTCTAGTAAGGATCATATCTTTTGACTCGAACTCCAAATTTAGCAAACGATATACCCTTGGAAAGCTCTAACCTTCTACTAAAATATTCATGAAGGCTCATTTATCTAATTCAAGTCCTACTGAAGGTCAAATTGAGGTAAGTTCTGTCAAATTTTGGGAAATTTTGACAGCTCTTCCTTGAAAGTACATCTATCCAATTTTTCAATCATAATACTTCCACTGCGTAAGACTCATCATACAACCTCATATAACATGATTAAACCCTAAGGTATCTTCAAACACCATTCAAGCAACATCCACACTCTTAATCATCTATCATATCCAAACTATAATAATGATGCAATTGGCTTAAACATGCATGGATTCTCAAAATACATTTGAACTTAGCATTCTTGCATTTCATTTACGTTCAAAGTGAGTAGCTTACAATGCTTTAGTGGGCATTTCAAGCCCTTTTACAACATAGTTCAAATACACTTCCAAAATACTACACTTTTCTTAAAATGCATCTAAAGCATTGTTTACAACAATTTGCTTGAAATACATCAAAAACATAATTCTTGGAGTATGCCTTGAGCTCATTCTTCATGATCCCGATCTTTACCTGGAGATAGGACGGGAAGGTGGGGGTGAGCTTTCGCTCCGTGGGTGACGCATTTATATTTAGGCTAATAAGCTACATTGCATCATTAATCATACTTTTAGCAACTTGCATAGAAATCATGCAATCATGCAATTCATGAAATTTACCAATCTCAAAACATAATGTTCATGCTTCATATCATTCTCATTCTTGCAAAATATACGCTAACATGTAAACACATAGCTGATGGTTCGAAAAGTCCACGGGTTACTGATGAGCTACACAAGTGTAGTCATATGCTGAGGAGTCCTAAAAGGAACATCCTATGCCACAATTGGGCAGCCGGGCGAAGGCTATACTGGTCGACGTGCACGTGACTCTGCTGGTGGACTTAACTAACCCACATAACACTTAATTTCATGCATAAAAGCTGGACTTGTCTTATCCGCGACTAATTTTCTGAAATGGATATTCAAGCATCCATAAAGTGATCATGCTTAAAGCACATTTCATGCTTAGCTCACATTTCATGATCTCATTCATGCTCATCCAATTTATGGCAATTTCAAGCAATGTCATGCACTAATCAATTTCTCACCTAATGGCAATCATCCATCAATTTATACACAATCAAAAGTCAATCAATGCTCATTCTAAGATAGTTGGAAAAACATTAATTTTCCTTAGTTAAGATAATATTTAAAGCATTACTAACATAAAGATAAAAGTGAAACCCACCTTATATCCTTGCTTAAGCTTGCCTAAGGAAGTTCCTCTTCTTGTTCTCCTCTTCTTTCTTGTCCCCTTCATTCATGGCAAGGAAAGAACCTCACATCATTTAGGGTTTCTAAAATTGAAAACCTAATGAACCTTAATCATGAAATCAACCCTAGAATCACTAAACCCATCTTCTTTCTAAGCTTTCTAAACCATAAAATCAAGCCAAACTCAAACTACATTTCATAACTTACCTTGAATCTTTACTCAACCCAAGGGTTTCTTGTATCAAAATAAAGCTAGACTCTCTCTTCACTTTTTCTTCTTGCTCTTTCTTCAAAAACTCACTCACTTTTATGGAAATGCCAAAACCCTAGCAAGCTCCTTTCTTCTTCTCCTTTCTTTCCTCTTCTACGTAAACTTCTCCTCTTCTCCTTTAAATTTCAAATCTCACTTCTTCCTACACTAACTCACTTAAACTCCTCCTTTTATACTTCTTCTCTAATCCACTTAAGCCCAAAAGGCCCAAGCCTTCATTTAATTCCTTCTTCTTTCATTTTTCCTACATCCTCCTTACTTCCTCTTTATCCTACAACTTACTTAGGCCCAATTATCTTTAAGCCCATTTTATCTTTCTTTTCTTTCCTACCTCATTAAAACCCAACTAATTCATTTAATTCCATTAACTCATTACCTAACATCTTTAATGCCAACTCATATTACTCAATGTCAAGTTAATTAATGTTAACATAATTTACTTAATTACTCTAATCATGCTTAATTACATAAAAATTTTGGGGCTAACATTATATAGTGGAATGTGTGATTTTGCATGGAGTTTAGGGCTTTGGAATAGTTGCAGATCTTGGAGTTTTTAACAAGTAAGTATTGAGTAAATCCTTTAGATTTGTGGATTTATCAAATAAATTTGATGAATTTACGATCAGTTGCATGAACATGGCATTTACATGTATATTCATGAACACTGTGTTAATAGGATGGAAAATATGGATATAGTGTTATTTAGTATTTGATGGATTATTAGTGATCAGGTGATGTAGAAATGATTTTTGGAATTTGAAATAGAAATGAAATGGTGTATGGGATTAGTGTAAAAATTATAGTATGAAAAGGTTATGCTAATATGCTATGTTTTCTATTCACTATGCATATATATATACATGTGTATACGTGAGTAGGTGAGTGCTCTAGAGATGATCAAGAAAAGGATTTTTGAGTTGAAGAGTAGTTGTAAAATGATGGTCTGAGATGGGAATGAGTGTATAAATGAAATTTGAAGAGAAAATAGACAATACATATGAAAGTTGAAAATCTGTAATATGAAGAGTTCAACTATTGATATTTGTTTTTCTTTGATGATTTTGAGAATTTGATTAAACTTGCATATTTAGGGTATTATGAATTTATGGTGAATGATTTTAATGAAATAGAGTAGAAAGATTAGAAATAAAATTGAAGTATTGATTTTAGGATTTTAGTAATCTGGAGTCATTTGAGAAGTTATCGGGATGAATAGTTAAGAGAGTTAAAATTTTGATCTGAAACTTCCATGAATAAACTGTATTGATCTATATAGATTTGGACAAAATTGTCTTCTTGAAAGTTGTAGATCTCTTTAGCTTTCCATTGACATAAATTTTGTAAATTTTAAAGTTATGGAGTTTAGAAGTTGAGATTTTAGTGGGAAGAAGAAGTAGAAATGCACCATCGTGTTTTGACTTTTGAGGATTTAGGCGAAATGAGAGGTATAATGAAAATGTGGATTTTGAGGATATTGGATTTGCAACATCGTGCTTATTCATAAGAGAAGGTCGCTATCGTGCATTTAGTTTTTAGGGTGATGAACATCCTACGGTTTTGGCTATATTTTCATCCCACCTCCAAATGACAAGGTACTTGAACCATTGGACTCGTAAGACATTGCTCTAACTCTCCACCAAAAATCACATCCATATGAAATGAATTGAGAGAGATTGAGTGATAGACATGGGATGGGTCTGACTTGTGTTCTTACCCATTTTTTATCTTTGAGTGATAAACATGGGACGCGTCTAACTTGTGCTCTCACCTAGTTTTTTTCTTTATCTGTCTTACCCATGACTCTTACACACTCATGTTCCTCTCACACCCCTAACTCCTGCAACCTTGTGACTTTTCTCTCTCACGCCTATGAGTTAATTGCATGAATCATGTTTATTTGTCACATCAAGTCACTGTGCCCTCCAGTAGTGGTTATGACTTTGCTGTACACCCAAGAACATTGTGCAAGCTGAACCATTTGGCTTCTTTCGACTATAACTTCTTATCTAGACATCCAAATGACTTGATTCTTAAACCAATAGATTTCAAACATATTATTCTATCTCTTCACAAAAATTTGTAGCATTCTGAATTGATTTGAAAATTTTTGATCAAATGAAAGTGTGGGAATCTGTTGGAACAGTGTGAATAGGAATATCTTACTGAACACACTTCAGTATTTTAATTATATTTGGATATGTAGGATTACAAATGAGATGATTTTTTATTCAAAGTAAACTAGAGAAATAGGGCTACAAATCATATTAAAAGTTGAATTGTGATTCAGTCTCTAAGATGTTCAATTTCTGGCTGGAAGTTGTGTATAGTCTATTGTTTTGAATAAGAGCAGTCCGAAAATGTTTTAAGTGTATCTTCCAAATTACTAAACCAAATTAAGTGATTTTAGTGTCAATGGAAACATAAGACATAAAGGAACACTTTTTCAGAGAAAGTATGACCAAATTATATCATTTTTACTTTCTAATTGAACGTGAACAGTAGACCCAAAAGTGTGTCTTGGAAAAATCTAAGAGTAAGTCAATAAGAAATGAATTGTGATTTCAATGGTTTTAGTGAGGCATAAACCTAAGTATAAATTGTACTTAGATGGGTTTTGATATGAGAATGATTTTGTGATAAAATTGATGGAAAGATACCCAAGATTGTCATGAACATGCATTGTACGTAATTCATTCCATACATGTGCATTATTAAACACTCATAATTTTGCAAATTGTGATATATATGTATGTTGTTTGATATAGAGGAGCAACTGGAACATCAACCTCCAGATGTTGCCGGAACTTCTAGGCATTAGCTTCGAGAACAACTTGTGAGTAACCTAGACAGTCTCACTTAATTACTTGTTTGCTTAAATTTTGTTATAAATGATTGAATGAATGTGTTTTGATTGTTGATTCAGGATAATAAAGGTCCGATGACTGTGATATTGGAATGGGATATTAAAGTACTGCTTGAATGTAAATATGATGAAATATGTGCTTCATAATATGATTGATTGTGATAGATGCATTTCATACATGAATGCGCAATCAAATATGGCAGTTGTGACCAGAGTAGCCACCGATCAGAGCTTAAAGCTCAAAGTGTGAAAAGAGCCTCGAGCTCAGAAAGTGATTAAGAGCCTAAGGCTCACTATATAAAATGAGCCATATATTCTCATCGAATAAGAGACAGTTATTAATGATCCCGGTATCTAAAATAGATATGAGACAGTTAGGCACTCAGTCACAACAACGTAACAATTGGAAAAGAGTCTCATGAGCATTTCATATGCATTTTTAACAAGTATGTGGATTGTTTGAAATGCCAAATTGATTTTCTCTTAAATGTAAATGTGATATGTGTTCATTATGCAAAGTTGTGAATGATATGTTATGTGAATTGTTATGTTGCATGAATTGAGTGAACCATCGATAATGGTTACCTCATTGAGTTCATAAAACTCACCAAAATTGTAACGTTATCTTTTCAGGACCCAGAGATGACTCTAGCTATTGAGAGGTTCTACTAGCCGTGTAGATTATGATTTGGCAAGAGAAGTAATGGCTCAAAGGTCGGTCAACTGGGATTTTTGGACAGCTTAGATAGATTTTTTATATTTTACTCTTTCATGTAGTACTTTTGTACTACATTGATGATGTACATGTAGTAAAGGTTGAAAGACACAATGTAGGCTTTTGGTTATTTTAATGAAATGAGGAAAAAGTTGGGTTTTTAAAATATTGTGATTTTCTGTTGATGCTTTATAAGTGAATAATTATATGATGCCATATGAAGTGAATATAGTGATCGAACGTAGCGTACCATTACTGTAGGATATACACCGGAATGACCTCCGGGCATCCCAGTGTATACCCTACGGTAATGAGGCGCTACATTCCTGTAGCAGCTTAACATGAGGAGATGCAATACCATTAACTAAGGTAGAATGGAAGTGTTTTGGTTTCTCATAAGAGGTTTCTGTTGAGATTATATGTTGCACCCCGATTTTTGAGTAAAAATAAGAAATATGCAAAAGTGGATGAGTTAATTGAAATTAAGTTGAAAATCAAGAAATAAAGAAAGAAAGTGTGAGAAGATAAAAAAAATTGTGAAAATTTTGACATTTTGACCTTGGAGGGTTGACTTTTGATTTAGGCAAAATTTAAGAAAATGGTCTACATGAAACTTGTAGATTATGTTAAGAGCTTTCTGTAGCCATAAAGTTTGTAATTTTTCGATATCGGGAGTGAAAGTTATGGTCAGACAAAGTTTGAATGTGACATAGGTTGACCCATTTATATGGTTGAAGCTTTGACTAAAAAATTTACCTAGTTAGAGGTTAATTGAGCCTTGAAGTTCTTCATGAAAGTTGAAGGATTTGATTTGATCTTTATTTTGATATAAAGTATGGAATTTTTCGATAAAGGAATAATAAGTTATGATTTTTTTACAAGTTTATGTTATGATTTTAACATGATTATTCGAGAACATAACTTTTGACTGACAAATTAACCTCCTTAGAGGTCAAATTATTTTTATGTCCTTCATGGAAGTTGTAGGTGACTTTCTGATCTTCGCAGTGATATAAAATATGAGGTGTTCAAAATTTGGAGTTAAAGATATAAATTTTCAAAGTTGGCATTTGTTTAGGGATATATTAAATTGGGCATAGACTTTGACTGAATTTTGACCTCTTTAGAGACAAAATTGATTTTGAGTTCTTCATAGAAGTTGTAGAGCTTCCTTCAAGCTTTCCATAGAGACCAAATTTGTCAAATTTGGAATTGAATCAAGAGCTTGATTTTGAAAAATTGAATATATATATATGTAATTATGTAAATAATATATATATATATATATATATATTCAAAACAAAACAAAAAAGAGAAGAAGAGATTTTGCTAGGCGATCGTCGCCCTAATGATGAGGGTTTTGTATAATTTTTTATTATTTATTATTTTTTATTTATTTAATTATTATTTTCAAATTATTTAATTATTATTTTCAGATTTTAAGAAATATGACCCCTCTTCAATCTTTCGCTCATATCTTTTCCGTCCGACATTTGATTGACTCGGTTTTCGAAGCGTTGGATTTCTAAGACAATGAATTTCATTTTTATGGGAAATTTGTGATTTTTTTAGATTAAATTAAGGATGATTAATTTAATCAAAGTAAGTCGGGAAATTTTTCGAACATAGTTCAGTGTTTTGAGAAATTCGAGATCTGTAGAGATTCGATTGAAGTGATTCTTGAGGCGAAATAAAGTTAAGACATGGGGCTATAAGTCATATGAAGAAAGTAATTTCAATTTTGCCCCTAAGATTTTTAATTTATGAATGGAAGTTTGGATTAGTGTGCAGTTTTGAATTAGGAACATCTGAAAGTATTTTGAGCATAACTTTTTCTATGGTAATCGAAATGAGACGATTCTTGATTTGAATTAAACTAGAGAAATAGAGCTACAATTGTTGTAAAGACATCGAATGTCAATTTTGGGATTAAGAATGTTAATTTCTGGATGGAAATAACGTGCTAGAAAATGTGTTAGAATATGAACAACCCGAAATGTTTTGCGCATAACTTTTGATGTAGTGCTCCGAATTGGATGATTCTTGTGGCATTATGAAATTAAGACATAGAGGAACATTTCTCTAGAAGGAAGTTTTGACAAATTCCTTCAAATTGATAGTGCGAATCAAACCCACAAGTAAGCATGACTTTAAGCTTTGAATGGAGGGGCAATATGGTCATTTGACCTTCATTAATGACATGGCTTTAAAACACATGGGGAGTTGTCGTTTTAAGCTCATGAAAGCCACGAAATGGGCTAGAAAATCAAAAAAAAGAAGAAGAAAATAAGAAGTGAGAAGATGGGAGAAGAATCGACTATGGAGAAGAAGAGGGAGAAGTGATGATTTTCAAATTTTTGAAGGGTTCAAGCATGCTTTTGAGTTGATTTCAAGGAAAAATGATGGAAAATGAAGAAAGCTTACTTTGGGAACCAAGAAATTCGAATTTGGAGAAGAAAAGAGGTAAGAGAAAAATTTGAGCTTTGAGATTTGATGAAATTTTGGTTGAGAAACATGGAAAAGGACTTGGGTATGTGATTTATGAAGCTAAGTTTGATGTTTATGCCTTAGGTTGTGCTTAATTTTGGATGGAAAATTAATTAAGGTTTAGGCTTAATTTTGTGTTAGAGGATTTTGTGAAATTTTGGTGTAAAATTATAGATGAGAGTATGGGTTTGTGAAATATGAAATTAATTTTGAAGAAATTGTGACTTATGATATTGAATTTGTGTAAATTGGTTTAGGCCAATTTTGAAAATTGGGGTTTTTAAAAATTGGAGATTTAGATAGCTTAAATATGTGAGGAAATAATATTTTCTAAGCTTAATTTGAGAAATTAAGTTAAATATGATATTGAATTTGAGTGAATCGGTTTAGGTCAAATTTGAAATTTGGGGATTTTTGAAATTGGTCATTTAAATATCTTGGAATAAGTATGAATTGATGAATTATGACATCAATTTTATGGATTAAGTTATTTATGAGGTTGAATTTTGATGAAATTGTTTTAGGGAATGTTAAATTGGAAGGAAGAAAGGAGAAAAGGCCAAATTGGAGCTTGGAACAAGTTTTTGACATTAATTCGAGGTGGGTAGCATATTTATATTTTGATTTGTAAGCAATATGCAATGTTTGAAAAACTAAAGACAACAATTTTAAAAAATTAAAGAAAGCAAAACTTGGATTTTTGATAAATTATCGTTTTTGTAAATGTTTGAAAAATGTTGGTTAATAGTGGACTTATGATTTCCGAATGTGTTTTGAACAAATTTGCATCATTATATATGAATGTTTTGATAATTGCTATGTTTGTTGCATTATTGAATTGATTGAATTGTATGCCTTATGTGAAGGTATAAAATCAAGTTTCAAAATGTGTCTTCGGGCAATTTGATTTGTATGTGGAAATTATGTGGAAATATGAAAATTTTCAAGAAAATCAAGATTTTGAAAAGGGCCTTCGGGTAATTCGAATTTTCATTTTCGCTTATGTGTTATGTGGGTTGGGTCAGGTCCTTGTGAGTCAGTGCACTGTCTCTATTCGTTCATAGCCTTCTCCCGGCTGCCCGCTAGTGGCACGGAGCTCCGATTTCGGACTCCCTTCATGGCTTCTTGAACCGCTATATGCGGAAAGTGTAATACGTTCTGCTCACGGTACCGCAGGATCGCTATCTTGGGAACATGCGACGCGTTCATTTCGACCGAACCAGACCATTTTGATATGTTACGTGTTTTTGATTTGTTTTTGTGTGCTGCATTCATGTTTAAAATTGAGAAATGAAAAAGTGAAATTTATTATAAAAAGTTTGAAAAATATTGAAAGATTTGAGGAAAATGTTTGAAAAGTTGTAAAGATTGAAAAGTTGTAAAGTTTAAAAAAATAAGCCTTTTGGCAAAAAGTTTATGAAAAAAAATGATTTCTGCTTATTTTTCAATTTATAAATGTGTTATCCACTAAGCTGTGTAGCTCACCTGTAACATCCCGTTACCGGAGTGACGGGTATATTGGCAATTTGGATCGGGTTTAGGATTTGGTACAGGCAAGTGTTGCATCGTACATGTGTTATTGTTTCTATAGTACAGATATATATATATATGTACGTACATGTATGACAATTCCCGACTTGATTGTGAAATCGGAAATTGGTTATAATTGGTCAGTTGAGAATCGACTTAATTGTACGATTGGAAAATTGATCAAAATCGTACAGATGAAAATTTGGTTGTGAAAATTGAAAATTTAGTAATAAGTGTATAATTAGGTTTTGATTATGGAATTGGAGTAAAATGGAATTTAGAGAAATGGAAATTTGGAAATTTGAGCATAGGAATTGGCATTACTCAATTTTAGTGAATTTATGGAAATTTCTCCGAAAATTTTAGAGTAAGAGATCCGGACCGAAAAATTGGCTTAGTGACTGATTTATTTGATTCCGAGTCCGAGAAGAATGATAATTGATATGGAACAATTGGAATTATGATTTTGGGAGTATTGTTAATGGTTATTGCGAAATTGGGAGAAAAATGGAATAGAAATCGGATTTGTTAGACCCTAAGAATTGGACATGAGTCAAATGATTATATATATATATGTATAAGCTTAAGAGAGAAGCTTAATTGTTCATTAAGCTCATCGACGTTCGTGGGTGAGAAAACTGGGGATTTGGAGTTGCTTGAAGGATTCTTAACGGATTGAAGCTCGAATCAAGTAAGTTTCTATATGTTTATGAGTTAAAATCGTTTCATTTGATCATTGATTTGAGTGAGAAATTGTTTAGAGAATTTGCAAGCATCGGCGATAGGGTTTGTGAGAGTTTGATTTGGGTGTTTGATGAAAAAGGGTTTAAATGATGATCTGAGGTTAAAAATAAGTTGGGCTTAACGTTTAAAACCAATTGAGAGTGTTTAGATATGATTTGGAAGAATTTATATCAGCAGATCGGATGAATTTCTGAGTTTTCGGATGAGTTTCTGGCTTTGCAAGTCGCGACGTGTGAAGAATACGCCGCGGCGAGCCCCTTTAGCGTGCACGTCGCGACGAATAATAATTATTTAATTGGTATGTCGCGACGAATGGGTTGGAGGCCGCACGCCTCGACGAAGCGAAATGTCTTGCCATGACGAACAAAGTTAGTCCGCGACGTCGCGACGAAAGCAACAACAGACGTCGTCGCGACAGCGGCAGATTTCACGCCCATGACGAAGGATCGAACGTCATGGCGAAGGAGACCGATTAGAAAAGTTGATTATTGAGGTTTTTGAATTGGAGAGTTTTGGGATTTAATTTGGATTAGCTATGAACTAAATGGCATTTGAGACTAGAAATTGCAATTTAGGAGAAATGAAATTAAGTGATTATAAGATGATTGTTACAAGTAATGAGTTTAAGGTTGATTTTAAAGGAATTGGTCCCCAAATGATTAATTGAAATTTTGGAGACTAAGAATATTAAATTGATAAGAATGGAAATTCGGAACGTAATTAGATGATTATCAGAGTTGAGTGGAAAATGAATAGTGAATGTGATTTTAATGGGAATGTGACCTTAGAGTATTGATATTAGTGAATTGAATTATGGTATTTGGAATGATAATGAATTAGAGTGAGAGTGATCTAAATGAGAAATTCAGGAATTGGATCGGGAATGTCATAACATGTATAGTATTTATCGTATTGGTATTGGTTATTGAAATTGATATATTTGGTAATGTGCGATTTATTTGATTTGATATAGAGGTTCAGATGGATCGACATTCCACGGACAGAATTGGGACTTCAGTGTCAGAGCTCGGAAGTGCGCAAAAGTAACCTAGTTGGTTTCTCAGCCTTATGTGTTTATTAATTATATGCATTGATTGCCATGAGGAAGCACGGATGGATAAATGTGTGATTGATTTGATTGATTTCGAACCATGGGTGTTCGAAATATTTGATTGTGATATCGAAGTGCAAAGATGAGTAAATGTGTATGAATGCATGAGTGAATTAGATTGTAACATGCATTAGTGAAAAATGAATGGAAATGTATTTGAATGAAATCTGGGACCAAAGGTCCGAAGAAATGAAAAGTGATATTGAAATGAGAAACGGAAAATAAATGCAAGTGACAAATGATTGAGATTGGAAATTGGTTAGTGACATGTGCATTCATGCATAATAAATGATCAGATAATGGCAGTTGTGACCGGTGCAGCCACCGTTTTCAGAGCTTTAAGCTCAACGCACAGGGCCTCGTGCCCAACGTATTCCGAGCCTCAGCTCGATGATCAGGGCTATGCCCAACGTTTCAGGGCTTCAAGCCCAATGTTTCAGAGTCAATGGCTCAACGTATATGAGCTCAGGCGCACGGTCACAACAACGAAAAGAAAATGGAAGCGTCACATATGCATTGCGTATGTATATTATCGTTGAAAATGTAAATTGATTGTAATGACTGTGAAATGTGAATAAGGAAATTGCATGCGATATTACTGTAAATGCTACTATGTGTTATGTGTATATGATTGTGAATGCATGAGTTGGGTGAACCATCGATGATGGTTTCTCACCGAGTTCGCAAACTCACCCAACATTGCATCTATTTTTCGAAGTGAAGAGTACCCGTTAGACACACGGAGTATGTCTCACCGCAAAGAAGGCGAGTATCGGATCGGGATCAGTGTCGTCACATCTGCATTAGAGTAGTGAATTGTTTCAGTGGGCCCCTTTTGATTTATGTATACTTGTATGGTATAACTGAAATTGGTTCATAATTGAAATTGTTTTGTAATTGCAAATGTTTTGTTATAATTGGGCCAAATCATTATTGTTTTGCACACTCAATTGTTTTTGAAAGAGAAGAAAAATGTTATAACGAGTTTTAAAAAGGTAGTGATTGTTCTAGTACGCCACCCTTGTGGGTCACGGGCTCGGATATCACTGTTGATGTCGGGTTCGGGTCTCGTCGGGAGTGGGGTGCTACATCACCCCCCTTTCATCCCCATCTCCAGGTTTCGTGCAGGAGATAGGATGAAAGAAAGTAAAGACCTTTGTTCGTTTTTGTTCATAGTGTATCTTATGTATTTGGGCTGGGAATGCCATTAAAGAGTGTTGTGTAAGTCATTATGAGAATGTTTTATGAGTTTTGGACATGTGTATTTAAGAAAGTTATGGAAGAGATTTGAGTATAACGTATTCGATTTCTGGAATTGTGTCATTTATGAATGGTTAATTAGATTGAAATTGTCATTTATGAATGATGGGAATTGTATATTGATTATAAATATGATGATTGTGATCTGGATATAGACAAAGAGATTGTTGTGTTGACTAATTGAGAATTATGGAAGTATTAGGTATAGACGTGTGTTTTGCTAGTGTTTGGATTCCGGACAAGAGAGTCCGATGATTCTGAGCTGTGTTTGGGATTATAGAAGTGTTTTTGAACACCTTGTAGGTTTTGGGTTAGGTCAAAGACAGCCGTTATGCTGCCGAATTTTCGTTAGAAAATAAATTTAAAAAGAAGAAAAATAAGATTTAGATGCTTAAAAGATGGAATTAGCGATTGATATGATTGTTACAAAGTTCGTTATGATATGAGAGATTGATTGAGGAAAATTTCCAAGAAAAAGGAAATTGTATGTTTTGATTGAGTTTGAGTAAAAACGAATATAAGAAAAAGAAAAAAAAATTATACCGGATTTGGATAGTCTAGACGCGATCATTTTTCTTTGGTTACTGTTCTCGGATGTCGGATATGTTCTGCTTTGATTTGTCTCCGCCATATGGTTTGATTAATCCGATTTGTATTTTGCTTCCGTATTTTGGTATTCGTACTTTGTTTTGCATTCGATACTTCCGTTTTTCCATTTCGATTCGAGTATTCGCTTCACGTTCGATTCTTTTGCTTTGTGATTCGACTTCGTTTTTGCTATTGGCTTCTACATTTCGCTATTTACCTCGTTCTGGTTGTTTCGCTCTTCGTTATTCCGGTTGGGATCCGGTTCCCGGATCGGGTCCCAACACTATATTTCTACATATTTTCCTTACTCCATTCATGCCATATGTTTTTTGTTTACTTATTTCTATCACAATGTTGACATCCATTGACTCTTGCAAGGTTGGGAATTTATTATACATCTCTTCTAGAAGGGAAGGGCCTCCTTCGTAGGCTTACATGAAACTTCCTTAAAAAGGAAGTTACTTGAACACAACCTTGATCCCACCAAAGAAGCTTTTACAAATGGAAAGTTAATATTTTAATAAGAAGGAAAATCATTGTTTATTCGAGAAAGAAACAAAGCAACATTTATCTCTATTCTTTTTCATTAAGTTCTAAATCTAGCGATTATGAACTCACTCCTTTTAATTGGTCTAAAAGATGGATTAATCAAAAAAATATATAATTAAAGACATTGCCTTACTTTATTAGAAAAACGTAAAGGTTTTAACTAAAAGAATATATTTTAGGAAGATGGTATATTTGTATTAAAATTAAAGCAAAATATAGAAGCAGAGAGTGTTTAGGTATGTATAGAGTGAGACATATATGCCAAGGCAACGAAGGTCCAGAGTGAATGAAACAAAAACTTATGAAAGAGGAGCGTTTTTAGGGTTATAATACAGCCCTAAACATGACCTTCAAAATTAAAGAATTACATTCAGGGGGAGGGGATTGTAAGATGGTTTTTCCATATACATAATGTTGATATAATCTACCTAAGAAAGTAAGCACTGCAATTTTGATTTTTCTGTATACAAATAAGGGTCTAAGACTAATGGATGAATGACTGACACTACCAAATAAGCTATATAGATGTAAGTAATTCATCCCCTTGCCCTTATAAAAGAAATATCTTCGATACCAATTGACATATTCAATCTTAGGACAATCCCAATCATATGAACCCAACTCCTTGTTCTCCTTTAGTAAAAGTGTGGGTAGAGATATTAATTTTCACAATTCTGATATGTTCTTAATTGATTATATATTTATTCAATAACACTTAGTGATTAATGATATGAAAATACTTAAGATACTCATTTTAGTTCTTACATAGTTTTAGGTACAATTCATAAGCAAAAGAGCTAAAGTGAGTTAAAAGCAATATATTTGAACCGTTTTTCGAATATTCACATTCACTTGTCTTCATGGAGCAAGAGTGAGAAAGATCAAAAGACGAGGAGACAAGTTAAAGCACAAAATGAAGAAGACGGATGTGCAATGAAGTGCATGGGCATGAGACCACTGCCATGCCTATGTAAAGGAGTGTCACAAAAAACGGTTTAAACTCTAATGAAATTATTAGTCCTTGCTTAACTCACTCTACAACCGTTGCCAGTTCATTTAACTCGTTTTGTAGACACTGTTAAAGGTCAAAAACTTGTGTGGTTATAGTGGTTGAGATGAACTAATTTTATAAACAGTTCAAGAGATATAATAAGAAAATGATCAAGCTTCAGAATAATGTACGAATTACGAATCATGCTTTATTATAATTAATCATTTTATAGAATTTAAAATGATCTTGATTTTTGAAAATTAAAATACAAAATTTTCATAATATTCCACTGCACTTGGGACCGGATTCTGACCCAATTTTTGTAATAGTTAGGTAAAGGAGCTTCTTGGTATTAATGTTAAAGAATAGAGATGGATTTGATGGTGAGAACTCCAGGAATAGTCCCTTTCTGAGTTGCATTCTCTTCCACTAGTGGAAGTCAAGTGTACATGTTACAAGCTCTTCCATTAGCAACGTTTTTGTAGATCAACAGGTAGACCAACAGGACATCATGATCCCTTGGGATTTAATAAGAATGTTGTATTGCACATGTTTTGCAAAAGTTAGTCAAATTGAATAAAGAGTGGCTATTGTGATTAATTCAATAAGCTTGCATTTGATCATAGAATATGCTTTAGCCAAGTCTATTTTAATTGTTGTGTGTACTCTATAGAGTGAGTATCATATGGTTTCCTGACCCATCTTTCCCGGAACAAAACTGCATTGGTTAGCTAGTACCAACCCCATCAAGGAAGGACTTATATAAGTTGACTTTAACAGACATGATTTATAATGAAATTGGTCTACTCTAAATTGTTTATAAGAGAGATTAAGTGTTAGAGCTTGACTCGTGGCAAATGTAAGTTGTAACATGGACCACCTTGGGCTTGAGTGTTTTGGGTCCCATTGATGCTCAATTCTATTGATAAAATATGAGGTTTTTATCATTAGAGTACGAGGGCGCTCTGTCGTTAGTATAAAATTGTTTAAAGTAATTTATTATTATAGAATTCTTTGGATAGTCATATTATTGCCTATCATAAATGGTTTTTGGTTAAAGTATTCTTATAATATTCTATTAAATCTTATCTAGATATTTACATATAGTATATATAAATGTGTGAATAAAATTTAATAAAACAAAATTAAAAATCATATCTGAAACGCAAAATTTCATGTGATCAAAGATGGCCATTTAAGAAGACCCAACCCAATTGCTCCGTCTTCTTATGATCGTAGATAAATGAAAGAATCTGAGTTTAACTATATATATATATGTGTGTATACATATACATATATAATCACACACGTACATATACTCTCAATTTTTGGGCCTGAATGATACCTATGAACCCAATCCAATTACACCACCTCTAAACGACAAGTCCGCTGCAGGAATGAGGAGCTACTAAAAAGCGGCAAGATCTACGGACTTTTGACAATTTTAATATCACGTACTTAAACCGCAGTGAATCCAAACTCCTCAACAACAACAAAACCTTAAAAACTCCTCTTGTGCTTGTTCTCAATAGCCACCTTTCTCTCTTACAAAATCAAACCTTAAAACCAGACAAAGAAGAGAAGTCTTTCGTTAAAACTAACATTGGTGGTTTTTTTAGTTGTTTCGATAATGTATAGAGCGGTTTCACGTCTTCGAGCTCTTAAGGTTTTGTTTCCAAAAAACTCAACTTTCTGTTGGATTTTCCGGAAATAATTGGAAAATTGTTTAAAGTTTCGTTTGTTTGACCAAGTGGGGTTGTAAAGCTCTTAAATGGATTTAATTTCTATGAATAGATGATGAAAGTTTAAGCGTTTTGACGTTTTATTGATTGAACTCTGCATTTCATTGATAGTGTTATGCAGAAACGAAGTCTCGTTCTGTGGTTCATAGATCTGATTTAATTTGTCTTTCATTTATCGGGTGTTATTTTACGGCTGCTGACTAATTCTTAGTGATTGATCTCTTTGGGTTTAGTTTGTAAACCAGTTGTTTTCTGGTTTTTTCTGATTTATCACATTCAAATGCGATTTCCCATCTGAATTGTGGACTCTAATTGCTTGCAAAATGTTTAGTTTAACATTGTTGGCAATGGAACCGGGTCTGAGACAGCTCTTAAAGAATCACCCTTCTGGAAAATGGATAGCTCTATATATTGCGTTCGAACTGTGGTTTCAATGTTTAGTTTACAGCTATAGGAAAAATGTTGCCTGTGTTACATTAAGTAGTGACTTCTTTACGTCTGTCTAACATTAGCTTAATCATCAGTGAGTCTAAATTTCTGGCTTACTAATTTCCCGTAAATTTTTGGTGATTATTCTGTCTAAACTACCCATTGACTTGTTTTGGTGTTGTTATTGATTAGGGAGATTTTGGGAAATTAGGAGCCAGCTGGTATGCAACTTCAAGTGCAGTTGCTGTTAGGACCTCCTCACCAGGATGGTTTAGCTGGTTGACTGGGGAACAATCCAGTTCTCTTCCTTCTTTAGATTCCCAACTTGAAGGTGTTTCTCTCCCACCTGCACTACCTGATTATGTTGAGCTAAGCAAGACCATGTCAAAAACCCTTGCAAATGGTCTTAAAATAGCATCAGAAGTATCATCAGTGAGTTCAATTTCACAAGTTCTTACTGTGTCATTACTCTCATGTCTACCTTTTGCTTTTTCGTTAACTTCTAGTTTATAGCAGAATGTCAGCTCTTCTTAGTTCTACTTGGTTGTTTTACGATCTCATCAAAGCGTCATTTGGTTGGTTATCTAGAATCCTGCTGCTTCCATAGGTTTGTACATTGATTGTGGTTCCATCTATGAAACACCATTGTCATCTGGGGCTACACACTTACTTGAGCGGATGGCATTCAAGAGCACAAGGAACAGGAGCCACTTGCGCATTGTTAGGGAAGTGGAGGCAATCGGGGGTAATGTGGCAGCTTCAGCCTCTCGTGAGCAGATGGGATACACATTTGATGCTTTGAAGACCTATGTTCCTGAAATGGTTGAATTGCTTATTGATTCTGTGCGAAATCCTATATTCTTGGATTGGGAAATCAATGAAGAGGTAACCATGTTCAACCGTATTACTTTTCTTCATAATAAAAAAAAAATGAATTGTTTGTACGCATGGTAAATCACCTTCGAGGTTGTATCATGTTTATCCTGATTTTCCTACAATATTGTGGGACCTTGGAAGTTGCATGTTTATTTTTCTGTGATCTAACTTACTACCTTTTCATTAATGCATTCAGTTTGATTTTAGTTCACTATAGTCTATGCTTTGATCACCTTCAGGTGCATTCGCTGATCACCTTCAGGTGCATTCGTAAGGTGCAACTCAACCCTAAACCTTTCCTTGAGAAACTTGTAGATACACGGCCACCTCTTTCTAGTGACTCATAGAACACTTTTTCTTGCAAATTATCTTTTCTTTTGGCTGCAAAAATCTAGTGACTCGTAGATTATAATCACAATTATAGCTTTACGCGTCAAGACAATTTTCTCATCTTTCATGGATTAATCTTTATTATCTGGTTCATGCATAATTAACAAAATTATTCACACATCTTTTTTGTTAATACATTTGACACCTGTGAATGTGTTGTAACTATTCGATTTATTATCTATAAACTTGTCCTCACCTTTGACAAAGCAATATTTGCTAAAATATATTTGTGTGAACATACACATTGTATGATAGTACAGACTTATCTTTGTGCAGCTGAAAAAGGTCAAAGATGAAATTGGAGCACTCTCTAACAATCCTCAGGGCTTACTTTTGGAGGCAATTCATTTAACTGGCTACACAGGAGCATTGGCTAATCCTCTCCTGGCCACAGAATCTCCTCTAAATAGATTAAATTGTGATCTTTTGGAGGAATTTGTAGCTGTAAGACTAGAAAACCGTATGATATGATACTATAGTTACTTTTGGTTGTTCCTCCATTAAATAATGCTCATGTATAATTGCAGGAGAACTACACTGCTCCTCGCATGGTACTTGCAGCATCTGGGGTTGAATTTGAACAACTTGTATCTATTGCTGAACCACTTCTTTCTGACCTCCCACTTGTTCCACGTCCTCAAGAGCCAAAATCTTTATATATTGGTGGGGACTATCGCCGTCAAGCTGATTCTCCGGTGGACATTACACTTATACTTTGCATGTATTGGATTGTTTCTGGTTGCTTTGTATTACAATGTTCACATGTTTTGTTCCTTTTGAGGCCAGATGACACATGTAGCTCTAGCTTTTGAGGTTCCTGGAGGCTGGAATAATGACAAAGAAGCTATAACTTTGACTGTTCTTCAGGTGCAAAATTACTTATTTTGTCCTTTTATTTCGTTTAGAGTGCTAGCATTGAATCACGATTCTTCTGGTCCTGCTGCAGATGCTTATGGGAGGAGGTGGCTCTTTCTCTGCTGGAGGCCCTGGAAAAGGGATGCACTCACGGCTGTGTGAGTTATATAGGATGAGCTCTTAACTCACAACTCGATTTAAAATGTCATTGTCCTTCCAGTTATCTAATCTTACCATCTTCTTTGTCAACCTGACATCTTTGTTGCTCTCTGTTTCTGTTTCATTTTCATCAAATTTGTTTCATGGATGCTGAGAACTCCTTTTTAAATTGATTGTTTTTCATTTGTTTGATAACAGATCTCCGAGTATTGAATGAGTACCAACAGCTTCAGTCTTTCTCTGCATTTAACAGCATCTTCAATAATACTGGATTGTTCGGCATCTATGCTAGCACTGTAAGACTAACCACCCATGCAATATTTCTCAAGATTGTGGAGTGCATGTTATGCATAGAAATCGAATGCTGATTTAATATTGTTAGGGAGCATGCACGCCTGTATTCATGCTCCTGTATTATGTCAACTATTTTAGCAATTTCCTTATAAACTTTTGGTTGCCTCTAGTCCACCACCTGTTATGAGTTTGGTTCAAAACTTATTAGCCTTCTGTTAATTCAGACCTCCAACTTCGTGGCCAAAGCAGTTGATTTAGCTGTGGGAGAGTTAATTGCAATTGCAATTCCTGGACAAGGTTTGCCTTCTCATCTAAATTCTATGTATTTGATTGCATACTATGTGTATCACAAATCTTCTCATGGCGTTAACCAACATTTCTCATTTCTTGTGGCAGTAACACAGGGGCAGCTTAATCGTGCAAAAGAGATGACGAAGTCTGCAGTTCTTATGAATTTGGAATCTAGAGTATGCTTCTCTGTTGAACACACATTTCTGCATATCTCAACCCCACCTCACTTGTGAAAATGAAAAAGGAAAAAGTGAAGACTAAATAAATAAACAAAGATATCTGTGACACCCACACAGAACACACTTGCCTCCGGACTTCTGCTATGGAAAGAATCATGGTTTCTTGACTGGATCAAAGTTGAACATCATTGAAACTCTAGTTCCCCACTTATACTTCTGCGTTTTCTCTCAAGCCTTCTATTAGTTATCAGGACTTAATATTGTTCCGTGATGGTTTTGCAGCTAGTTGTGGCAGAAGATATAGGAAGGCAGTTTTTGACATATGGAGAAAGGTATTGCTAGAGTATAAGGACCGTTTTTCATTACTTTATCACTCAAGTAAAGAGCATAGGAGCTCAGCTGATCTGGCGTCGCATTAACCATATCCAAAAGGAGCACACCCATGCTACCCATGGATGATATGGTTTACATGTGATTAATCCTCCATGATATAAGCTTTAATCAGAGTAATTTGTCACTTTTGATTGATCCATATGGTTAGCCTTGGTGCAAGTCTGAATTAACGTGATATCAGATGCATCTAAGCCAACGTTTGCCTCCTCAGGAAGTCTGCAGAACAGTTCTTGAAGACATTAGACGCAATCACATTGAAGGACATTTCTGACTTTGGAAAGAAGCTTATCTCTTCACCTTTGACAATGGCGTCTTATGGAGATGGTAATGTCTTCTCCTGCAAACTGTGTTCAACCCCTCGATTTTGTTCTAAAGTTCTTGTTTAAATTGGTGGCAGTTGTCAATGTACCCAATTACGATTCTGTTAGCGGCAAGTTCCATGCAAAATAAGAACGAGTCTATGCAGCCAGAACCACAACCACAACCAAGCCCTTTGATTTGGTTTCAATTGCTCAAATAAAAAACAATCCAGGAGGAACGTTCCATGCAGATGAAGCAAGCGTGAGCCATCTCTATAATCAATTTTTGGACATGCGAACATTTTTGTCAATTTTCTTGCTTCTCTATACCATGGATACCAAAACATGACTTCCCGAGTTCACGGAATGAAATATGATTCTGTTATTTCTGTGCCCACATTCATATCATTTATGCTACGGTTGCTGCTTTCGGCATGTGGAGATACAACGAAACAAAAATTTAGAGACAGAATAGAACAAAAATTAGAGACAATGGGATTTTTAGTTGTAATGGACAGAACAAAAAAAACTGTCTTTATTTCAATGACAGAAATGTATTTGGTTGCAGTGAACAGAACATGAAAATTTTGTAATGACGAAAATACTTCTGTTTCTTAATATAATTAAAAATATGTAATTCATTGATAATTTTATAACGAATGATTTGTATTAGTAAATAAGTTAACAAATAATACTAATAATAATAATAATAATAAAATAATAATAATAATGATAATAATAAGATAATTAATTTCATATAATAAAATATTAATAATAAGAAAATAAAATGAAATAAAATAATAATAAGTACAAAATGTATAATAATAATAAATTTTAATAATAATAAATACAAAATTTATAATAATAACGATAATAATAAAATAATTAGTTTAGTATAATAAAATAATAATAATAAGAAAACAAAATGAAATAAATAATAATAATAAGTACAAAAATATATAATAATAATAAATTTTAATAATAATAAATACAAAATTTATAATAATAATAATAATAATACATATAATAATAATAATAAATATAAAATGTATAACAACAACAATAATAATAATAATAAATACAAAATTTATAATAACAATAACAATAATAATATTAATAATAACAATAATAAATACAAAATTAATATTAATATTAATATTAATATTAATAAATACAAAATTAATAATAATAATAATAATAATAATAATAATAATAATAATAATCAATACAAAATTAATAATAATCATAATAATCATAATAATAAAATTTTCATATAATAATAATAATTAATCAAAATATTAGATACTATTTAATTTGTTATTTATTTTAATTTTAAAATATTAGATACTATTTAATTTGTTATTCCAACTAAATAATAATAAATGCTAATTTTCAAAATACGATATCAAAAATATCAAAATTATAGAGATTCCATTAACTATTTTTTCCTCTTAGTTCTACCGCTGGCATTAGTTGGGTTTTAGATAAAAATTTGGGGATGGGAACAAAAAATTTTATCCTTCCTTTTTAAGAAAAACAAAAATTTTTATCCCTGTCATTTAGAGGTGAATGACAAAAATTTAAAGACAGCAATCAAACGCAATGATATGAGTTAGTTCGTTCCTGATGCATAGAACGGACATAAAATCTGGGGATGAATTCGGTCAGACGCCAATTCGTGATGCTAGAGTTAGGTCTGGCGGTATTCAAAATATCGCCAAGATCTAGAAAATTTTAAAAATTAGGGTTTTTTGCAAAATTTTTCAAACTTTTAAATTTTCCTCCTCTCTCCTACCTCTCCTTCCCCTTTTTTTAGTTTTAAAATAATAATAAATATTTTATTACTAATAATAATTATAAATTAAATAAAACTTTAAAGTAAATTATTTTTAGTTTTATTACCAATAAATTATTTTTATTTTATTACTAATAAATTATTATTTTTAAATTTATTTTAACATTTTATATAATATTTATTAATAAATACTAATAAATTAGTTTATAAATAATAATTTTAAAATTATTACTTATAAACTAATATTTATTTTATATATTTTCAATTATTAAATTAAAATTTATATATTTTGAAATTAATTATATTTATTAATAATTATTAAATAATCTACAATATGACAATGGACTATTTTATAATTTTAAAAAAAATAGAGACAATTTTATAAATTTAAAAATATTTTTGTATTATTGTAATATTTTAAATACTTTGTATTATTCTTAATTTTATAATTGTATGATGATAATTGTTTTATTTATATTAATTGTGGTTATTATTTATATGTAAAATATTTAAAATTATTGTTATTTCATAATAATTGTCATTATTATTTATTATTAAGATTTTTGAAAGCATGATTGATGTAAATGAAGAACTAGTAAAATATCTGATCTGTTGTATAATATAATAATATAGACTATTTTGCAATTCTTAAAATTTTAGGACTATTTCATAAATTTAAAATTTTTAAAGCTGCATCAGTCCAAGCAGAATGCAGAATGCGATTCAGATTCAGAATTTCAATCCTAAGATTGAGCGATGCAGTATTCATAACATTGATCAAACGTAAAGGAATGATTGGATTTTTTTATTTTATCTTTTGTCTCCAGTAACAGTAACAGAGACAGCAACCAAAACACTGCGTTAATTTTAGTCACTTCCCAATTGTTCTATAATGCTTTTACGTATGTACTTTAAAATCTTCATATGAATCAAATCTAAATATTTCAACTTCCCAATTGTTCTTCACATGAGACTTACTTTTAAAATTAATTATTAAAATTATTTATTTATTACATAATTTAACTTAATTAACCTAATTAATTAACTTGCTAATTTATTAATGAAGTGAACAAAAAAAAACTCAATCTCAAGTCCTAGATTTATTTCAATCGAAAGCAACCCAACGCCATCGTCATCTTTCGCTCATCGTCACAGCCACTTTTTGTCCTGAAGCTATTGAAGTCTTCACCTTCTTCAACTTTATAGCATCTGTACTTCATTATAGTAATGTCCATCTGTTTAACGCTACATGCTCCTTTTCTGGTTGCTTTTGGTTTTTTTTTTTTTTTTTTGTATTTTGTATTGCTTTTGGCTGCTTCAATTTTTTGTATGTACATGGGAGACAATCCCATGTTGGAACATAAATATTTTAGCTTACCTCGTATGGTCCTTTTGAAAACAATTATCGGATCGAATGATTTGTGTACCTGTATCCATGATTGTTTGTCGTTATTATAAGATATTGATTTATTTCCTCTCGTCTTCTTCCTTTAACAAATTTCTCAATGATTCAGAATCATTCTCATTTCATAAGTTTTGCAACTTATATGTCATTAGTGGAAGAGAGAGGAAAAGGGTTTATGACCCAATTGAGACCCATTCGAGTAATACCCAATAATCATTATCTTGGGTGCATTTCATAGGACTCGATCAATAAATTACATGGGACATTAAATAATCTAACATTCTCCCACTTGGCTCATGTTACGACTTGTTGATCCAACAACTTTAACGCTGTGTATGGTTATTGTTTATGGTGTCAGTAGACGAAACGAAACAGGACAGAACGGAACAAAAACAGGAGACAATGAGGTGTTTAGTTGTGGTGGAGATAACAGAATGGTCCCGTAAACAAAATGTATTTGGTTGCAGTGGACAGAAGGAACAAATGGTGATAATAACAAAAATGCCCCTGGTCCTTAATATGATTTGAAATATGTAATTAATTGACAATTTTACTATGAACTATTTTGTGTTACTTGAAATGGGCACAAATAATAACAATTACAAATTATTATGAAATATCGAATAATATAAGAGTACTCATAATAATGATAATAATAATAACAACAACTACTACTCATAATAATGATAATAATAATAACAACTACTACTACTACTAAATTAATAACAATAACAAAATAAGCACAAAATGTTTCATAATAATAAATATGAATTATGATAAAGGCAAAATATACAATGATAATAACAATACTAATAATAGTAATAATAATAATAAATACATAATGATGCTTGATAATAAAAATTAAACATCTACATCTACGACTAATAATAATAATAATAATAATGAATTGATCATAAAAATAAAAATACAAATTAAAAGATAACAATAATAAAAAAAGATAATAACAATCATGAGCAGTTGTTGTGGTTTAAAACTATATTTAAGAATAATAATAATAATATTGATAACAATAATAATAGAAAAACAATAATGCTAATACTAATATGAATGACATTCAATACAAAATTAGTATCAATAAGGTAAGCATACATTGGAATTAACTTCAAACCGTTCATGGAATTAATTACATATTAGGTTCAACAAACATTTATATAAAACATCAAGACATTCATAACTTAATTACAATAAAGTCTCAACAATATCTAAAAGCGAAACATTCATAGATATAAGTACATAATTGGTTCAGTAAACATTAAAGCCTTAGAATTTGTTAATTATGTCGTTAATAACAAATCCCAAAATGACACCAATGACTATGAGTAAAAATGCTTCAGCGTATGCCATGTTTGTGTGCAAAGTTGCAACTTCATTGACAAGTTCATTTGTTGGTCATGCGACTGGAGATGGCATAGAGGAGGGTTCACCAGCGGTTGGGACAATGGCTACATTGTGATGAGTCGGCCTATATGAGTCCATGACATATGCAGTTTCTGCTTCATCCAATGTCCGATACCCCTTGAATCGAGCATTTGGAAATCCCTCAGTTGCTACTTTGACATCATCCCAATTGGTAAAAATACTAACTTGACGTCCAACAAAAACCACATAGAAATTGTATCGGGCCATATGTTAGTACCTGAAAAGGAATAATATTATTATCATCCATACACGCAGGAAAATGACAAACATTAAATAGTAAATAAACCAACCATTCATAAGTAAGATAATTGTGCAAGCATACATCATTGAAGATGACATGTACCAAGTTCCATCACCATGCAAATTAAAAGATAACAACAATAATACAGCAACTCATATTTCATCATCTAAAAGGCTCCTAACATAAGCCTGTTTTACTTCTGGTGGTAAACCCCAGAACATATTCATTAATTCAGCATGCCTCCCGAATATCTTTCCAGCCCTGACAATTTCGTCAACGGAGAAGCCCAAATTGACAAGCTCTTCACTCAACTTAGCTCCTTGCATTCCTGCAATGGCATCCGCAATAACCCTAGTATTCTCTTTGCTAGTGTCAATGGCACGAGCAAATGATGCTGCAAGGCTTTCCAGCGCTTCACTATTCCCTTTGTTTTGTGCATTACTCGTTGCTGGAAGATGCGACGGAACTGAAGACATGGCCAGAAGACAGAAGTAGTCGGAGGAGGAGTTGTTTGTGGTGCTGGTTGATCAAAAGGGTCATCAAAAGTTGGTTCATCCACTTGTGCTTCGCTTTCTGTTTCACCCTCATCAAGAAAGTCAACAGTATTAGCAGCATTCTGAGCCCGTCCACCAATGGCTCTGTCCCGCCCAAACACATATTCAAGCCTTGGGTAAAGCGGGAATGGCTTGCCAGGAGTGTAATACTTGTTCGGGTGTCTCTGGAATAAACATTAGAAAACGTCACCACGATTTACATACGATAATTTGGACACTTCTAAAAACAATCAACCATAAGGAAAGATTTACCCTAATCCATTCATCAAGGACTTGCTTGCTATCGACCTCTATGCATTGCTTGGACTCATTCCACCCAAAGCCACTGCAGTTTAACATGTCAAAAGCCGTCTGATATTTGTCTTTTAACCTCTTCAGCTTATTCTTCACATGTCTCCTGTCAATCCCACACTCAAGAAACTTTTACACCATCTGACGAGCAATAACTTGGAAAGTACCAGGCTTGAATTGTCCATTATCTGCCCTCTGACCAGCTATCACAGCCTCCTCCATTAAGCTTACAAATGCATCTGTTTCAATAACCCAAATGCACGTTCAATTACATTTCTAGTTGATGAGTGTCTCTTATTATAGAGCTCCTCTCGGTTTCTAGGTGCCCTTCTATCTCTTTTCCACTCTTGAATATGGTATCTTGTGCCTCTAAAAGGTGCAAGAAAGCCAGGACCGTTGGTATAGCCAGCATCGACTAAGTAGTAATTTCCTAAACACAAAAAATACTATTACTATTGTGCATATTTAGCATCACACATGTGTGCAAATTTAGGAAATTGTTTACAATTCAGAGGTTACATACCCCTTGGAACTTGAAGCCCATTCTGCCTAGTTACAGGATCGTGCAGAACCCTTGAATTCGATGCTGAGCCCTCCCATCCCGCAAGAACATAAACAAAGTTTAAGTTCTTATCACACACCCTAACACATTTGTGCATATTTTGCCTCTCCTACCTCTGTATCTGGGTTTCTCTGCTTGGGGAACCGTAATATCTATGTAGGTCTCATCCAGAGCACCAAGGCAACCCTTTGGAACAAAATCCAGGAAAACAAAGTTATATCATTAGTTATTTACCATACTGATATTGGACAATTTGTTGTAGCTAAGAAAGTTGACTAACCTTAAACCATTTCCATCTAGGGTCAGTGCAATCATCTGGAATTGGTATGAGCTTGACATACAACAGATGTTGTAGCCTAAGTACGACCTTCAACACACTATGGAAAGCCCTACTTATTGTTTCTCCTGATTTCATCAACCTAACTTGTAGTACTCTATTAGATTCATTTTGCGCTAATATTCTAAGGAAGATTACCACTTTCTCTTCAATAGGCACATGGCCAGTATTCGTCAACCCACCATGGGCTTGAAGCATTTCACATAACACATTGAATGTATGTAAGTCCATCCTTAAATCCAACTGACTATTTCTATCTCCCTCATTCAAAATCCTATTCAAATTAGCTTGCCTTGTTGGGACTGTCAATGCCCTACTCCCTAATGCATACTCACTCCTCATCCGTTTTCTTCTGTATACTACCAACACTATCACTTTCATTAATTCCAACTGCCCATTCCAAACATCAAGAAAAGTCAAACACTTTAACATCGCTTCCCGAGCCCTTTTATCCATGTTTGTAAATAAATACTATCTGCAAAGTATTTATACATTGTTACGAAAACTAAGTCCATGCTGAAATACTATCTGCAAACTCAAACGTACTCAACACCCATGCTCATTTTATACATTCATCACACAATATTATTGTTTGTTGTACATTTTGTACATTGGTTATGAATTGCAAACCGTTGGATTTTGTGATGTCATATATGTATGTGACATCACAGATGTCTCTCATCTATATCTATTCTCAGTTTATAAGTGTTCTTTGTAATGTTTGGGAAGATGATGCAAGAACACAACAACATTAAAGCAATTCTTTTAAAAGGCTCAAGTAAGTTAATCAATCATAATAATAATAAATAAATGAAAGCATTCTAACAATGTAACATCCCATCACCGATGGGAATGGTAAATTGGTCATTTGGGACGAGTTAGGTGAGTGTAAATATACCCCGGTATGTTCATGCATCATATAGCCTCTATATAGATATGAATGGTAATTTTTTTGAACATGCACATGATTGTACATGCATTAATGATATTTCCCGGCATGTGTCTAAATGTAAATTTTTGTGAAATATGTGATAATTGTGTTTGAAAAATTGAATTTGAGTGATTTATGTGTGTTTTACATTTTTAGGGACTTTTATGAATTTTCTGAAATTTTTAGGAAAAAAATGTCCGCACCAAAAAAATTGTCAAGTGGCAGATTGATTGGTTTCTTGTACCGACAATTTCTGTCCAATGGCACTGGAATATTGGGTACATTAATTTGGGATTGTAACTAGAGCCATAGAATTGGATGGATTAAAGATTTCATTTTCTTAGGGTTCTTTTTGTTACAACCTTATTAATTTAATTCCTTCTTTTTCTTATTAAATGCCAAGTGTCATGACACTCTTTAGCCAATTTAATGCTTGTATTCCACTCATCATTCACAACACTTCCATTTGAAAAAAAAAAATTGAAAGATTGATCTTGCTTCTCTCATCCGAAACCTTCATACTTCCTTCTTCTTCATCGGTTTTTCCAATTGTTCTAGCTAAATCACTCTTCTCTTCTACCTTAAGCACTTCCTTTCATGCATGCAAGCTCAACCCTCCTACCTCCCTTACTTTGGTGATGATTGTGTATGGTGAAATGAAGTGGAGGGGTTGGTGAGTTAGTTGAAGAATTGAAGAGTTGAAAGCTTGCAACTTGTTTAGGTGAGAATTGATGTTTATGTTCTTTAATTTGATAGTTAGATGCATTTATGGTGATTAATTGTGCATGAATTTCATAAAGATAGTGGTTGGATTTGTTGGGTATAAGTGTAAGTATGTGTGAGGTTGAATGATGAACATGTTTTGGATGGGGTTATGATTGGTTTTGATGTTAAAATGATGTTGGGTAGGTGTTAATTTAAGGACAGAAAATTGTGTGTGTGTGCTGCCAATTGGTGTCTTCTTATTCAAATAAATGGATTGATAAATTTGTGGCTGATTTTATGGCTAAATTGGATGCTTATTGATGTAGGTATAGTGATAGAATGCAAGGAGTTGAAGTAGATAGGAAATCTGGAAAATTTGACTTTGTGTAGGTTTCAAATTTTTGCTTATAACTTTTGATATTGTTGTGCTATGGAGATGAGCTTTGGCTTAAATTAAACTTAAGAAGTATGGCTAGAATTCATATGAAGGAAGTGATACTAAATTGTGCCTTGAAGGAGCTTGAATTTGGCCTTGAAAGTGAGTTATAGGTGCTGTATGAACAGTAATCTGAACCTTGTGACCTGAAACTTTGATGATTTTTTTGGGTTGATTTGGATTGAATTTGCTAATTTGGTCTTTATGAAAGTTGAAGATTTTTGTGTTAGCTTTCTAACGCCACTAAGTATGAATTTTTTTTATGTGTAGATTGAAAGTTATGGTCTGTAAAAGTTCAGGTGATAATTCAGCCCAAAATGTGTTTTGTGTGCAAGGACTCTAAGTGCATAGGTTTTGTGCTTTTTGTGTTCTGATGTTAATTTTGGACTGTTAAGGGTGAAATTGGCTCCAGTGACCTTCTGGAAAGTTGTATAGGCTTGTTGTAGCTTTCTAATGAGGTATTATATGCGAATTTTGGATGTAAGGATTGTTAGATATAAATTTGTAAAGTTTTGTTATGGTTTAGGTTAAATGTTGATTTCATAAACCCTAACAAGACAACCACATTAATGGGAGGATTTGACCTAATTAGAGATGAAATTTGGTTCTGAGCCCTTCTTGATAATTGTATTATATTGTCTGAGCTTTTTATTTCTATATGGTATGGAATTTTTCGCCAAGGGGATGTGGAGTTATGAATTTTGGAAGATTGGGTTATTGTTGAGAATAATTTGGGTAAATAGAAGCTTTACTTGAGAATTTGATTTGGTTAGAGGTGGAATTGGCTTCCAAGTCCTTCATGAGAGTTGTAGTATGTTGTCTGATATTTTTATTGATATAAAGTATGAATTTTTTGGACATTTGGGTAAGGAGTTATGATTTTTGAAAGATTGTGTGACTATTCAGGGGGTCATTTATGGGAAGAACTTTTGATTGAGAATTTGAGTTGTTTAAAGATTGAATTTGCTTCCAAATTGTTCATGAAAGTTGTAGAGCATGTTTTGATCTTTCTTTTGGCATAAAACTTGGAATTTTTGGTAAAGGGAATGAGAAGTTATGCTCTTTGAAAAAATGTTGTTCTGTTTTGGGACCTTATGACTAGGTAGTAACTTTGATTGAATTTTTGACACCCTTACGGGTGAAATTGGTTCAAGTGTCCTTGAAGGAACTTGTAGGGTTTCTTATTACCTTTCCAATGAGACCTTGTTTGTAATTTTTGGATAAGTGTGTAAAGAGTTATATATGATGGAAATTCAGATGGTGGAAGAGAGGGAAATAAGTGCAAACTCTCTTATCTTTTGTTTTGTCCTAAAGCTTCTTTTGCTTATATCTTCGTCATCCGACCTTCGATTGACCTAATTCGTGAGGCATCGGATTCGTATAATATTTAATTTCATTTATTTGTAAAATTGGGAGTTTTTAGAGCTGAAATTATCGGGAATTAATTAGGTCGAAGTGAGAGGACCGGGTAATGATTTTTCTTATTCGTGTTTTATTTATAATTGGATCTATAGAGGTCCGAACTGGGTGATTTTAGTGTCTATAGCTTTCTAATTTTTAGAGGAAATTTTTGTGAAGGGAAATTGTGGATAGTGCCGGGAATGTCACGAACATGCATTGTACACATCTAAATTGCTACATGTGCATTATTTAATATTTCTAATTGTGCATTTGGTAACATGTGAATATTTTGAATGTTATGGAGGCACAGCTGGAACGTCATCCCACGGACGTTGCCGAGACTTCCCGGCATTAGCTCGGAAGCTATTTGGTGAGTAACCTAAATGGTTTCTCAATTATTAATTGTTTATAATTTTGCACTTATAAAACTGTGGAGAATAATGGTGGACTTGTGCGTTTGTTTATGCCTGAATTTCAGACCGAAGGTGTCCGATGTATTGGGAGATTATGACATAGGAGTGCTCTACTTGTGATTGTGATTTTAATGTGATTGAGTGTGAACTATGTGTTGACTGTATTAATTTGGGATCGATTATGATGTTGACTTTGCTTTATTTCGACATATGCATTCCATGCATAAATGCATGATCAGTAATTGACAGTTATGACTGAAGCAGCCACCGATAGCTTTAAGCTCAACGTATTTAGGCCTCGAGCCTACAGTGATTCAGAGCCTCAGGCTCACCGATTAATGCGCCCTTGTTGGGACAGTTTAGGCGCTCGGTCACAACAACGTAATAAATTGGAAAAAGGGTCACATACACATTACATATGCATTTGATTGAATGACTTTGATTGAGTGAAAAGCCAAACGCTTTGTGTTCATGTAAATAATCATGTGGTACATCTGAATAGGTTATTATGCTATAACTGTAATCTGTTTGATTAATAGATAAATTGGGTGAACCATCGATGATGGTTCCTCACTGAGCTCGCAAACTCACCCAAAGTTGCAAACTATTTTTCAGGATCGAGAGAGTAGACTCCTAGCTCTAGAGAGACTTTCCTACCGTGTAGATCGTGTTGGCAAGAGAAGTCATGACTTACAGGTCGGTCAGCCGGTATTTTTTAGGGATGACCTAGTTAGGCTTTTTGTAGTAGATTTCTTTTGGAGTAATGTACAGACAGTGAAAAACTGACAGTTATGTAAATTACTGCTTTTGATGATATGAAATGAGAAAAATTTATGGTTTCAAAAAATAGTGATTTTCAGTATTGATACTTTATGATTTGATGCCATGTGAGGTAAAGTAGTGATTGTTCGTAGTTCACCCCTATCATATGATATGTAGCGGAATGACCTATGGGCATCCCGGTGTATACCCTATGGTAAGGGGGTGCTACAAACAACTTGACAGAAACATGAGGCTCTAGGTGGTCATACAAGTCCAACTGAATACTAGTAATTGTTGACCATTTTCCTAAAAACATGTAATTTCCTAAAATTGAAATTGTACATTTTAACATTTATAGTTGTATTGATATAGTTTTAAAAAGGTTTTATAATAATTGGATGATCCAGAACAAAAAGGATATTAAACGTCCAAAGTAAGTAAACACAGTCCTTCCACATGTTCCAATACGCAAATTAAGATTACTTTCATTTTTGTTTCTTGTAGAAGTAAGTAGTCAGCAATCCTACTTTTGAAGTCCAAAGTCGAGAGAAAGAATCTACTTGCAAGGGTGAATTAAAGCTTTTTGAAGTTGTTTTCTCACAAAGATTGCACATTACTCCAAGCAACTTTTGAACCTTTCACTTCCGGAAACCAAAACTATAATATTGGATTATAGATTGTAGTGATTCTTACTTAGTTTTACTAATGAATCTCAAAATAGAAGGATCAATTAGGAGATGGTAAAGTTTCATCTCTAAACTATATTTTAAAGATTGAATACCAAGAGGAATTGGCTTTTTGTTCAAAATATAATTAACATCATTTGTTGAATGTATATATGTGCATCTTTCTCCTAAAAAGCAACTGTAGGATTGTAAGAAAAAACTATTTTACGAAAATAAAATATCTTTAAGTTGGGTGCTTTACTTAATTTATTTTAAATAAGACTATAAAGTCAACTACCCCTCACCATCCAAACAAAGTAAAGCACCCATATGTGGAATTAAGTAAAGCACATGCACAATATAAAAGAAGGTCTCATACATGGCATGATCACCATCAGACTCTGCTTATTGATTGTTATATATATACAAGAGGAAGAAGAAGACATCAGAGAGTTTTAAATGGTGGTGTTTACGGCCAACCCATTCTTAAATTTCAAGTTGCATTTTCCTATCAACAACTCCAATGCACCATTTACTTGGCTTCAGTTTTCTAATTCACACAAGGTTCAAACCAAAATCTAGTAATTCACACAAGGTTCAAAGCAAAATTCACACAACACAAATAAAAAGATGGTTGTTCAGTCATCATAGGGAAAGCAAATCAGAGGATGAATGCATATAAGTCAGAAGTTTGGCACAGAACATGTTCTGTGTTTTGGAATCAAAACATGCATTCTAACAACTTGACAGAAACATGAGGCTCTAGGTGGTCATACACGTCCAACTGAATACTAGTAATTGTTGACTATTTTCCTAAAAAAGGAATATCAAAGCTCCAAAATCAACTTATAACTTAAATAAATTGTTGTCTTTTAATTAAATAACTAGGCCATTCTTTTCCATCAACTATCAAATGAAAAATTTGCAGCGCACAAAACCTATCTTTGAACTTTAATTTGTACCATAAAGTCGAAGGCTTAGAACTGAAGCTGAATGTAAAATCATTTGAGGTGTGAACAGACTGTTAAAATTGAGAAAGCTAACCATGACAAACATGAAGTTGTATTTTTGCATTCATAACGATGACATTGGACCAAGATGAGTATGTAAACGTCCAGATTATAGACTCTTCATATGAAATGGACACAGAATAATGTGAAACAAGCATGAATTTAAATGAAATTCAGTTCCAAGCGTCAAGGACATTCTCTAATGCTACAAGCACTAACTGCAGTTTCATTGACATAAAAAAAACCTTAATCGATGCATTAATTCATTAACATTTTCCAGAACTTTCCTCTTTCCACTGATATATAAAGCTAAAAATAAATGAGCCCAGCAAGTATGTAAATATAACTGGTGAATTAACTTTTCGCATCAGCATTACTAAAAAGATTCAATCTTTTCTTAATCAAGTAATGAAGAGAAACGGAAGAGAATGAGAAGAAAGCAATGAACGTTACCTTGTTGATAAGAAGAACTTAAGGGAAAAAAAAGTGACCACGCACCTGACAACGGATTTAGATTTTGGTAGATGCAAGAAGATTGAACTCCCCCTGGACTCCTCTAGTTGAAACAAAAAAAAACGAAACACAGTACAGCTAAGCTACACAAAAATGGAGAAGAAGAACATAACAATACAACCAGATCTAAAAATTCGTGAAACCAGAAATGGAGAAGCGTCGTGTTGCCTAGCAGAAATTAAAACATAATAAACTTACCAGCGTCGTATTGCCCACCGTCGTCTTGCCCAGCGTGCGATGGAGAAGCGTCTTTGGTTGCGAGAGAGAATCAAGGACGAAACAGACGGGTGATTTCGGAGGAGCGACGGCCTTTTGATCCAGTAGATAGGGACAAATGCTTTTTGTCCTCTGGTTTTGCAGTGGACAAATATTTTTGTGCATGTCTACCGACGGTAGAAGACAGAAACGTGGGGGCGTGAACCAAACAACCACAGGGGACAGGATTTCTTTGTTTTGTCTACTATCCCCATGAACGACGTCAGTAATCAAACACTACGTAAGTGCACACAATACATGGAATCGATCAAGTCATCCTTAATTGAATTAAGCTGATGGGATCATGGCGATCACAAGTTATATAACCTGATTCCTTTCATGTATCACAGAATCAATTCAACTCAACAAACTTTAAGTGGGTAATTCAGTAATTGTTATCTTACAAATAATAATTATTGTATACAACATAATGTGGATAACCAGTAAGTGAGCAAAAACATAAAACTGTAATTGAATTCAACAAGTGTCATAACAATTCGAGCAAAACAATGAGATGTATATATACATCTATGAATACTATACTAACAAGGACTTATCTATAAGGCCCATACGTTCAACATGACCAATAAATGTTTTGGGCGGTAAGCCTTTCGTCAACGGATCCGCTATCATGATACCAATATGCTCAATTGACACTTTATGTTTTTGCACTTCTTCTTTCACAGACAAATACTTCAAATCCATGTGTTTCGCACCCTTTGAATACTTGTCATTCTTAGAGAAGAATACAGCTGCAGAATTATCACTATAAATTCTTAACGGTTTGGCAATACTGTCGACAAGACCAAGACCAAGACCTAAGATAAAGTTCCACATCCACAAACCCATGAATTGGTAATGGACAGTAGAAAGAATTGAAAATCAACGGCCATGTTTTGATGAGTTTTCGGTGTATATGTTGTTAACGGTGTTTATTGTGTTGTATTTATGCTCTTGATCATGCTTGAAATGGTTTACATTATAATAGAGATTATAGCAACGACATGATAGAATAGTCATTAAAAAAACGAAAACGAAATCCAGAAAAAACCAGAAGCGACGAGGAAGATGATGCACGCGCCAGACGCTGGTCGTTCTGTCAAGTCTGCACGCGCTAGACTCCTCCGCCAAACGCAAATGCTGGTGAGTGCACTGCACGCGCCAGACACAGCGTCTGGATTACCTAATGCTGGCGCATGTGCTGCACGCGCCAGACGGGCTTAAAGCCCAAAAGGGACTTCTAGACTATTTTTGTTGATGAGTTTTGGGCCATTAAGGTTATATTAGGTTAATAGATATTTATGGCTCAATTATAATGGATTATTTAATTCAATTGAATTTTATGGACTGTTTTTTGGGCTTTTGGGCTATTAAGAGACAACACTTTGAGTTAGTTATTAATTATGGACTTTAACCCTTAAAAGAAAAATTATTTGAGGATGGAACATATGGGATTATTTAATTCATAATTGATTTATACATAATATAATTTTAGAAATTAGTGCCATATTATATTTGTTTTGGTACTTTGAATATCAAAATTTTATATTATGTAATAGTTGGAATTAAAATTTTCTAGCATATGTTGAATATAATACATGACATTATGGACATTTATAATAGTTTGTTTGTCACCAAAGTGACCAAACTAGTTATATTAACTTTGTCATGTATGATAATTGTCCAATTAAATGCTTATTGCATGGAAAGCTTGTTAGTCACCAAAGTGGCCTAGCTTGGAATTTTAATCATTTAATTGTTTCAATTGTTCAATATAATATGATGCTAAATGACATGAAGGATGAATTTGAGATTATTAATTATAATGTTAGGAGGTCACCCAAAGGTGGACCATTGCTGATAATTAATAATATTAAAGAGAATCTATCAACATATTAAGTTAATATGATTGTATATCCAAAGATAACATACATATTGACTGTAATATGCTTGATTGTCCATTATAGTCTAATATATGCATCATAATAGGTTACGTCTATGTGTTTAAATTTCACCCAAAGGAGAATTTAAATACATAATTAATGTTTATTAGTTAGTTTGAATCCATTTAGGTTTACTCAAAGCATTAATGTGTGAACTATATGTTGTATGTGCAGCATCTACAAGTTTGTTCGCCTTAGGCAATGGCTTGATTAAATTCAATGGTCTGAACTATGGGGATTGGTCTGAACAAATCCAGTTCCAACTGGGCGTAATGGATTAGGACTTGGCCATAGTTTCAGACGTAAGGCCTAAAGCCATAACTGAGGCCAGTTCTGAAGCTGACAAGTCTTACAATGAGGCTTGGGAATGGTCTAATAGGCTGAGCTTGAATTTAACGCGAATGACAATCGCAGAAAATGTCAAGCCATCAATGTCTAAAACGAAAAATGCAAAGGATTTCATGTTGAAGCTGAAAGAATACTCCCAATCTGATATAGTTGACAAGTTCATAGTAGGGACTTTAATGAGTGAGCTAACGACCAAGAAGTTTGAATGGTCACAGCCCATTCATGATCATATAACTCACATGTCAAACCTAGCTGCAAAGTTGAAATCTATGGGTATGGATGTGAGTGAGTCTTTTTTAGTACAGTTCATAATCAATTCACTTCCTCTAGATTTTGGCCAGTTCCAAGTGAATTATAACACTATTAAAGAAAAATGGAACCTTCAAGAAATTAGGGTTATGTTAGTTCAGGAGGAAGGGAGATTGAAGAAAATAAAGGAACACTCCGTTCATCTCACATTTCATCAAGGTGTTAGTAGCAGCAAGAATAAACCACGAAAGAAAGGCAAAGATAAGGAAAAAGCTCTCAGCAAAGTTAATAAGGGTCGAATTAAGAAAGATAAGAGGTTCCACTTCTGTAAGAAGCCTGGTCACTTTCAGAAAGAATGTCTTAAAAGAAAGGCTTGGTTCGAAAAGAAAGGTACATATTATGTCTCAGTATGTTTTGAATCAAATCTTATTGATGTGCCTAAAAATACTTGGTGGTTAGATTCTGGTGCAACTACTCATGTGTCAAATGTTAAACAAGGATTCCTTACAATCCAGACCATAAACGAAACTGAAAAGTTCTTGTATATAGGGAGTAGAATGAAGGCACGGATAGAGAGCATTGGGACGTACAGATTGATCTTGGATACTGGATGTTACCTAGATCTAGAAAAGTGTCTTTATGTTCCTGAATGTGCTAGGATTTTAGTTTCTGTTGCAAAATTGGATGATGTAGGATTTCAATTTAAGATTGAAAACAATGTTTTTTCATTGTATAAACATAAGTACTATTATGGTTCTGGTACATTAATTGATTGTTTATATCGTTTCAATCTTGATGTTGATTTTACTGAATCACTGTTTCATGTTGATCATATTATAGGAAATAAACGTAGTGCACATAATGAATGTTCTGCTTTTTTGTGGAATAAACGATTAGGACATATATCCAAAGAAAGGGTACAGAGGTTGGTGAAAAATGAAATCTTACCTCCATTGGATTTTGTTGACTGAGATATTTGTGTGGATTGCATTAAAGGCAAACAAACCAAACATATATCAAAGCATCCAGCCACAAGAAGCAACGCATTACTTGAATTAATACACACTGACATCTGTGGTCCTTTAGACGTTCCTTTTTTAGGCGGCAAAAAATATTTCATTACCTTTATTGATGACTTCTCAAGATATGGATATGTTTATCTGCTACATGAGAAGTCTCAGTCTGTGGACATCCTAGAGATGTTCATTAATGAGATAGAAAGGTAGTTAGATAGAAAAGTAAAGATAGTGAGGTCTGATAGAGGTGGTGGATATTATGAAAATTTTGATGAAAGTAGACAATGTCCAAGTCCATTTGCAAAGTTTCTTGCTAGTCGAGGCATATGTGCATAATACACAATGCCTGGTACATCACAACAAAATGGTGTAACTGAAAGGTGGAATCGTACTTTGATGGAAATGGTTAGGAGCATGATAAGTAATAGTACTATACATTTATCATTGTGGATGCATGCATTAAAGACCGTTGCGTATCTACTAAATAGGATTTCTAGTAAGGTAGTTCCTAAGACACCTTATGAACTGTAGACAGGAAGGAAACCTAGTTTACGACACCTCCATGTTTGGGGTTGTCCGGCAGAAGTAAGGTTGTATAATCCACATGAAAAGAAGCTTGATGCAAGAACCGTTAGTGGTTATTTCATCGACTATCTCGAAAAGTCAAAGGGGTATAGATTTTATTGTTCTAATCATAGTATGAGAATAGTTGAGTCTGGAAACGCTCGATTCATTGAGAATGGTCAAATCAGTGGGAGTGGAGAACCACAAAAGTGGATATTCACGATAATAGAGTAGAAACTACTCAAAATCGAGTAGAATCTGCTACATTAGACGTGATTCCACCGGTTGTTATTCGTCTTGTTGCATCATGAACACGCAACATACCGAAACAACAAATTCATGTTCCAATTCCACAAATTGAATATATTAATGACGAACCAGCTAATAATGATCAAGTTACAAATAATCAAGTAATATCATAAGATGTAGCATTACGAAGGTCTGTAAGGCAAAGAAGACCAACTATCTCAAGTGACTACGAAATTTACTCACTTGAGCATGAATGTGACTTGAGCATTGATAAAGATCCAAGCTCATTCAAACAAGCCATGGAATGTAACAATTCTGAAAAATGGTTCAATGCTATGAAAGAAGAGTTGAAATCAATGGATGACAACAATGTTTGGGAATTAACTAAGTTGCCAGAAGGTGCAAAGCAAGTGGGTTGTAAATGGGTCTTTAAGACCAAACGAGACTCACAAGGCAACATTGAAAGGTATAAAGCCAGACTTGTTGCCAAAGGTTACACTCAGAAGGATGGTATTGACTATAAAGAAACCTTCTCTCCAGTTTCAAAGATGGACTATTTAAGAATTGTTATGGCACTGGTGCCTCATTATGATTTAGAGCTTCACCAAATGGACGTAAAGACCGCCTTTCTTAATGGTGACTTAGAAGAAGAAGTTTATATGGATCAACCGGAAGGTTTCGTGACCACAAGAAAGGAACGATTAGTGTGTAAATTAAAGAAGTCAATATATGGATTGAAACAAGCTTCCCGACAATGGTATCTTAAGTTTAATGATATCATTATGTCTTATGGTTTTGTAGAAAACACCGTTGATCGGTGTATCTACATGAAGGTGAGTGGGAGCAAGTTCATAATATTAGTTCTATATGTTGACGATATTCTTCTTACTGCGAATAATGTTGTTTTGTTACATGATGTAAAGAATTTCCTTTCTAATAATTTCGAAATGAAAGATATGGTAAGGCATCCTATGTGATAGGAATAGAAATATTTCGGGATAGATCATTAGGATTATTAGGATTGTCTCAGAAAGGTTATATCGAGAAAATATTAGAAAATTTTCAAATGAAAAAATGCTCCGCAGGGATAGTTAAAATTCAGAAAGGGAACAAATTTAGTCTAATGCAATGTCCATGAAACGATTTGGAACGTAAAGACATGGAGTCTATTCCGTATGCATCAGTAGTTGAGAGCTTAATGTATGCTCAAACATGCACTAGGCCAGATATCAATTTTATTGTTGGAATGCTAGGACGATACCAAAGTAATCCTGGACTGGATCACTGGAAAGTTGCAAAGAAAAAAGTCCTTAGGTACTTACAAGGCACTAAGGACTATATACTCACATACAGCAAATCAACTCATCTCGAAGTGATAGATTACTCGGATTCAGACTATGCCAGTTGTGTAGACTCACGGAAATCTACATTCTGTTACATGTTCCTATTAACTAGAGAAGTTGTTTCGTGGAAAAGTGGAAAACAGTCCGTCATTGCTACTTTTACTATGGAGGCTAAATTTGTGGCATGTTTTGAGGCCACGGTTCATGGATTATGGATGCAAAACTTTATCTTAGGTCTTGGTCTTGTCGATAGTATTGCCAGACCATTAAGAATTTATAGTGATAATTCCGCAGTCGTATTCTTCTCTAAGAATGACTAGTATTCAAAGGGTGCAAAACACATGGATTTGAAGTATTTGTCTGTGAAAGAAGAAGTGCAAAAATATAAAGTGTCAATTGAGCATATTGGTACCGATCTCATGATAGCGGATCCGTTGACGAAAGGCTTACCGCCCAAAACATTTATTGGTCATGTTGAACGTATAGGCCTTATAGATAAGACCTTGTTAGTATAGTATTCATACATGTACATAAACATCTCATTGTTTTGCTCGAATTGTTATGACACTTGTTGAATTCAATTACAGTTTTATGTTTTTGCTCACTTACTGGTTATCCACATTATGTTGTATACAATAATTATTATTTGTGAGATAAAAATTACCGAATTACCCACTTAAAGTTTGTTGAGTTGAGCTGATTCTGTGACACATGGAAGGAATCAGGTTATATAACTTGTGACTGCCATGATCTCATCAGCTTAATTCAATTAAGGATGACTTGATCGATTTCATGTATTGTGTGCACTTAAAGTTATTGGATCATCAAGTCGTAATATGGGCCAAGTGGGAGAATGTTAGATTATTTAATGTCCCATGTAATTTATTGACACAATCAATAAATTACATGGATACCCAATAACCATTATCTTGGGTGCATTTCATAGGACTCAATCAATAAATTACATGGGACATTAAATAATCTAACACCTTTCCTGTTTTATATGTTATTAGGGTTATTTGAGTAGGTAATTTTCACTATGATAATGATGCAACATTAATTGATGAAAGTTTTGTATATGCAAAAGACGCTTTTATGAATGAAGCAAAAACAATATGTGACTGTCACTTTCAAGTTAGCAATACGAAGATGGATGCAGGAGGAGAGCAAGTGAAAGTCCCTTCATCGCCTCTACGAATACCCTTTCGGTTAATAACTTTACTACTTCTGAATTGAACCATACAAAACTTTAAACTTTTGGTATTGAAAGTTTGAAACTTGATTCATTTTCAATAAAGATAAAATGTTGGGATTGATAAGGCATGCATCTCCACTAATTTGTCTTTGAAAATAAAATTTTCTTTTGATCATTTTGGCTTTTTCTTATGATTATGAATGGATTAAAAAAGAAAAAGAACTGGATGGAAAATGTGAAGAAAACATATATTATCAAATTTTTTTCGCTACACGTATAAGTTTCTTTTCTTGATTTTTTTTCTTTAGTTGTTGAAACTACCAACTAGTATGCTGCTTGTGATTTTATTTCATTTTTACCCTTTTTTGCCTTCACCTAAAATAATACCAGTTATAAATTTTTCTTTTTGGTTTTAGTTCTTCACATGTTGATTGGAAATCATGCGATCATAACTTGGTAAAATTTGTGGAAGCGAAATTCTTTACTATCATTGGAAGAGAGTTTTTGTCCATAGAACTTTCATGTTTCTATTTTACTTTCTAAATGCTAACAATTCTTCAAGTTTAATTGATTTTTCATCTTATATACTTCTTTTTTTTTAATATGGTCAATTGCAGATGCTGTGGATAAAGAAACTTTGAGTAATCTGATATTAATATTGCAAAGGGACATCATAAGTTAAGTTCGGAAGATTATGGATCTCTTTATGTTTAAGGTTGAGATCTTCCACTTAGTTACTTGAAGTTTATGTTTTTTTTTCTTTCTATACATTACAATTGTTAATAAGAGGGTAAAAATAAATAGGTTCCATCAACTTAACCTTCAAATCGAAATCTAAATACATAATTCTGACTCTAGTCTTTACTATTTTCCATAAGTTAGCACTTTTAAGCCTTACCTAAATCATAGATTAGATATTTCATTCTACCTCCTACTTATCTCATTGGTCTTAGTTTTGTGCTCATATCACTGACTTGCTTGTTAATATTACAAAGCATGTTCTAAAGCCAAACATCAAGCCATGAAAAAGCCGAAAAGTTTTGGTAGTGAATTTTTTAGCTTTTATATATAGCCCATGTAGTTGGTTGTTGATTTTTCTTAAGCTTTGTCTCTTACTCTTCATGATTGATGCATATGGTACTGCATACACTTTGCTAGGAAAACTTAAGAAATGAATAACTGTAGAGAAAATATGACCATTTTCTTGTATTCAATCTTTGCTAGCTTTTGCTTTTTAGGGTCTTTTCTTTGAAAAAGAATGTTATTAAAACAAGAAAAAAAATCCATTACAAGATATTGAGCTTTTGCTTTTTAGGGTCTTTTCTTTGAAAAAGAATGTTATTAAAACAAGAAAAAAAAATCCATTACAAGATATTGAGATTTCACTTCTACAACTGGAATAATGGTAAATTTCTTTCCTAGTACTAAGCCATTTTAGTGTGGACTCATTTTATTTAGCTATTTTTTCTCCTCCTAAGATAAGCTAAATAGTTTTGAATTTTTAGATTTGACATGAGGTTAAGTTAACAAATGATTATAGTCTATTAGAATTTGTTGTTGTTTAAGGAACTGTTTGAGTAAATAGAAAAGTAGTATATTATTTGAACTATTTTTTATGCTTGGGTCTCTATTGGTCGTTTTGATGACATTAATTTCTTTTATTATTCTCTAATAATTGCTACACAAATTTTAATGGCTTAATATGGAAGTATAAGGCATTTCTATGATGGGAATTTCATGTTAGAACGTAAATTTAGATATGTTGGTGGAGATATTAGTACAATTGAAAATGTTGACATTAACTATATCAGTAATAGGAAAATATATACGATGGGTAAGAATTTAAGGTACTATAAAATTGATAAGGCATATTACAGATACTTAGTTTTAACTTCAAAGAGTTATTGAGTCAAACTAAAGTTGTGTTAGGCTTGTAAACCTTATGCAAATTCACAAGATTGTTGATGTGTATGTAACTCATCTTTTAGGCATACCTTTTCATGCTCCTGAAATATTACATATAATTGGAGGATAGGACTATAACGATGATGAACATGGTGTAGATATGGATGAACAGGGGCATAGAGGAATAAAGTGAACATAAGGATGAAAATGTAGATGAACAGGGTGCACATGTGTATGAAAATATAGAGGATTAGGGTGTAAAATGGATGAACATGCTGGATATGTTCAATCAGACTTTGATGTAGACATTTCAGATGACCATCAACCAATTAAAATTGAATCAATTGATTATGGTAGTGTTATTAATATTGGTGAATATCCTAGTGGAGAAGGGTCAGGTGAAGCTTTGGGTAGACCCAGGTCAAGTGGCTAAACTTACAAATGTTGCATATAAGCGAAGATTATGAATGGAGTTTGGAACTATAAAAAAGTTTAAAGATGATGTTTTAGATTATGCTATATAAATAGGATACAATGTAAGGTTAAAAAGGAGTGAGAGTAATCAAATTAGGGTAGGGTGTATTAATGGATGTCCATTGGTTTTATATATCAGATATGATAAGAATAAGAGATGTTTTAAAATAAAAAATTACAAAACTTATCATAATTGTTTCACAACTAAAAAACCAAAATTGGTTTCTACCAATTTCTTGATGAGAAACTTCAAGGATATAATTTTTGAGAAGCCTAATATCTTAACCTAAAAAATGGTTAAAAGGTGTAAAGAAGAACTCGATATTTTTATTAATTCAAGCATGTGTAGAAGAGTAAAGAGGAAATTGAGGAATGAGAGAGCAATAAATTATTTTAATGAATAATTGAAGCTACAAGTTAATGTACTTAAGTTGAAGATAGCAATCTCAGATCAACAGTGGAGTTACAACTATCAAAGAAATAGGAAAGTACATTGTTATAGTTAATGATATATGAAAAATTCATTAACTCATTAATACTTCACTAACTTATGTTATACATCATATTAATACATTTTTTATATTTTATTGCGTTTCAAAAGATTATACTTTTATTTTGATGCCATAAAAAGAGGATGAAAGCATTTAAGACCTATTTTTTAGATTGATGGCTTCTTACTCAAGATAGTGTTCTAAGGCTAATTATTGAGTTTAGTAGGTAAGGATTGTGATGGAGGAATGTATCTATTAGCTTGGGCAATAGTGGTGGTAGAAAACAAAAATTCACGGATTTAATTTGTTAATGAATTTGTTATCATTTAATTTAGAATCAAATGATGGTGGACTCATAGTCATATATGATATGTAGAAGGAATCTTCATCTTTATTTTCTTATAATTGATTTGATTACAATATGAAACATTAACTAATATCTTTTTAAATTGATTTAGGGATTAGTTAGAGGAGACTTCGCCAAATGTAGCTTACTGAATGTGTGCTAGATATAAGTATTATAATTAGCATAGGAACTGAAAGGGAAAGGTCCTCAAAAAATATTTTTGGAATTGTGTATAGTCTACCTATGCTAAAGATCTCAACTAGCAACTGAGAGACTTGACAAAATAAGACTTAGATGTACTTCAGACTTACTTAAATATACTGAGGAGAGGTGAGAAAGATATTACCAATCCTTTGAATCTAAATATCTGATAGTTGACAACAATATGAATGAAACTTTCAATAAATGTATCTTACCAACTAGGGGATAAGCCAGTGATTAGCATACTTAAAACAATTCGAATAAAAGTGATGAAAAGGCATATAGATAAAAAACATTTTATCGGTGGATGGAAGTTAGATATTGCACTAAATATAATGAAGTTAGATAAGACCAAAAAAGATGCAATATAGTGAAGAATTGTCTTAAATGAAGATAATGTTTATGAATTTTTCAAAAGGTAAAGAGAAACATATTGTAAGAATCAATAGACAACGAACACATAGTTATCAGGTATAGGACCTAGGTGGATACCTATGCAAATATGTGATTAGTGCAATCTATTAATCAAAAGGTTAAGACATTTGTAGATTCATGTTATAGAAATGGTTAATTCTTGAGTTTGTATAAACATGTATTTCAATTTATTAGGGGTGAAATTTTCTAGCCTCCAACCGATGCAAAAGTAATACATCCCTCATCAAAAAGATTTATGCCCGGTAAATCCAAATTTGCAATAAATAGGGACTAAAATGAGCTAAAAATTAAAAATTAAGCAAATTGTCTTAGATCAGACAAGTGCAAAAATGCCTTCTAGTCACAACTCTAGAAAATGCAACAAGAAGATTTTAATTATATGAATATAATTTTTAAACCTTGCAATAACTAATGTTCATCATTATCTTAACGAGGTTATCATAAACACATCTTTATAGATATCTAACCTTTCAACTTTTATCAATTATTATAACTTAAAAATTGTTTTCGGTATAAAAATAATTAAGCGGTGCAAAAGAGTTAATGATAGTGCTATACCAAGTCAACAAAGCAATATTGTATGTAATATGATTTTTATTAATTTATCTTAGTTAAAATAATTGACAAATGTGTTTCTAATATTTTTCTTCAATTTTCTAGGTTGGTACATTTGGATATGTCAGGAAAAAAAGTTTGGAGATATTGATTTAAACACATTCCAATTATTATTTAAACTAGGGATGTATAATTTAGATGAAATTTTAGTATTACTATACAATAGTTACAAACCCAAGCAATCAAAAGGAGAATGTCATGGAAATAATCATTACAAGGATAAGTTTTGCATTAAAGTGAAAATGAGAGAAACATTGCAGACTAATTTAAAAAAACATACAAACACTATTTTATAAATTTAAAAATTATTCTAAACAATACTAAGTATTAATCGATACCAATCGATACCATATTAGAATCTAATCTAATACTAAATCTAATATAGTATTTATAACATAGATTACACTTTCTTCATTTTCTCCAACGCGGGGTTTAATTTGAATATTCTTAAAACAATAGGTTTTAATTTCGACCCTAAAGGTTAACTTGAGATTAGCTGCAAAAGTTGGTTATTTTTGCCTTTTTTGCTACTGAACACATTACGAAGGATTCGTGAAACGACGGCGTACTGCGTTTTCCCGACAACCCTAATCACACATGCTAAAGCTTTACACTTTTGTCAACCAATTAAACCACCGTCCCGCCATGATATGCCGACGTTATTCCATCACTACCGCTGGCCGCCGACACTATGGCACAAAGTACACAGCCAAAGTCACTTCAACTTCCCTCACAGGCCGTAGCCTCTCCGCCGAAGTAGCACCCCCACAGCCGCAAGCATCCTTCGACCCCCGCGGCTACCTACTTCCCCGCCGCGAGCTCGTTTGTAAAGCCACCAAAATCCTTCTCAACTCCCAGCGCTGCAGAACGGCGAAAGGTGGCGCCTTTACGTATCACCAGTCACCGCATCTCCTCCCAGACCCGTTCGATTCGCTCCATGACTACCTCTCTCCTCTCTCCGTCTCTCTCACTCCGATTGAAGCATCCGAAATTCTCAAATCCCTAAATTGCCCTTCTCTCGCTCTTAGGTTCTTCCACTTTTGTCCCTCTCTTTCTTCAAACTTTCGTCACGACCCGGCTACCTATACTCGGATCATACTCATTCTCTCCAACTCTGCTTTACCCAATAGAGTGGATCTTGTGCGTACAATTGTCTCTGACATGGAGAAGAGTGGGACACCTGGGACAATATCGACTGTTAATATCTTGATTGGATTTTTCGGGAACAGCGAGGATCTGGAGAGTTGTCTTGGTTTGCTTAAGAAGTGGCGTTTAAGGATGACTGGTTATACCTACAAGTGTTTGGTTCAGGCGTATTTGAGGTCTCGTGACTGCGAGAAAGCGCTTAGAGCTTACTTTGAACTGAAGATGAGAGGCCACAAGCTTGATATTTTCGCTTATAATATGCTCTTGGATGCTTTAGCTGACGATAAAAAGGTTTGTTTTTTGCTCAAGTGATGGCTTTTCTTTAGATTTCCATGATGCTCTTTTTTTTCTTCTTTACTACATTTTTAAGATGAATTTGTTTCATGCTTATTTGATGGCTTTGTCTGAGAATTTTCTAAGACGGGTTGTGTTCTTATGCTACTTATTTATTGGTAGGAAGAAAAAAACTGGAAACTAAAACATAGTTGTTGATACGCATTCATATTCCTTCAAATGATGGTTGTTTATCTTTGTTGACTGATGGTCTTTTATCTTTATTGACGTTTATAGTTGTGGTTTCTGATCTTCTGATCTGCAGTATTATGACAGGTTGACCAGGCTAATATGGTCTTTGGAGACATGAAAAGGAATCACTGTGAACCTGATGTTTATACTTACACAATTATGATTAAAACGACTGGTAAGAATGGGAAGATATGTGAATCTTTGGCACTCTTTGAGGAGATGTTGAACAAGGGTTGGCCTCCTAATCTGATTGCTTATAATACTATGATTGAGGCACTTGCTAATGGTCGGATGGTTGACAAAGCTATCCTTCTTTTCCTGAAAATGGTTGGTAATAATTGTCGGCCAAATCAATTTACTTATAGTGTTGTCCTTCATGCTCTGGCCTCAGAAGGGCAACTTCATAGGTTGGATGAGATAATGGAAGCATCAAAGAAATACATGAATAGGTCTATATATGCGTTTCTTGTAAGGACTCTAAACAAATTGGGCCATGCGAGTGAAGCTCACCGGCTGTTTTGCAACATGTGGAGCTTTCATGATCAGGGAGATAGGGATGCATGTGTGTCTATGTTGGAGAGTTTGTGTAACGCTGGCAAAACAACTGAGGCTATGGAGCTATTGGGTCGAATTCATGAGAAAGGAATAAAAGCTGATTCAATCATGTATAACACTGTTTTTTATGCTCTCGGCAAGTTCAAGCAAGTAACCCATCTTCTTGATCTTTTTGAGAAAATGAAGCAGGAAGGCCTTGCACCAGATATTTTCACTTACAATATTCTGATTGCAAGCTTTGGTAGAGTAGGGAAAGTTGAAGAGGCGGTTAAATTATTCGAAGAACTTGATAATGGTGATTGTAAACCAGATATTATCTCTTATAATTCCTTGATTAATTGCCTTGGGAAGAACGGTGATATAGATGAAGCTCACATGCGGTTTAAGGAAATGCAGGAAAAGGGATTGAATCCTGATGTAGTAACATACAGCACTCTGATTGAGTGCTTTGGCAAAGCAGATAAAGTTGAAATGGCTTGTCGGTTGTTTGATGAGATGCTTGATGAAGGCTGCTGCCCTAATATTATAACTTACAATGTCCTTCTTGACTGTCTTGAAAGGTCTGGGAGAACAGCTGAAGCTGTGGATTTGTATTCAAAGCTTAAACAGCAAGGATTGACACCTGATTCAATCACATATTCGGTGCTTGAACGATTGCAAAGTGGTTCACATAAAAAATTTAGAATTCGAAGGCAGAATCCAGTAACAGGTTGGGTTGTTAGTCCTCTAAGATGAATTAAACAGAACAATATGTGATGTGTAACTGGCAGATCATTGTTCTGCAGAAGATCATTCTTCATGCATAGCAATCATCTTGCCTTTTCTCGGATTCGGAGGGTTATAGTGTGCTGCGTAAGTAACAGATTATTGAAATCCCTTTTAGGTTATTATAATTGATGCCATTTCTTTGGAGGGATGGATGCTGCGTTTATTGAGAAGTATTTCCTTAAAAAAATGAGTTTAATAGCCAAGAAAAAGTGCTGAATACTACGGCTTCCTACAGGTGGTCACTGTCACGAAGGGAACTCCTCTCGCAATTGTGAGGTCTGGATTTTTTATTTTTTCATCATTATTTTTATCACTCTTTAAGCTTGGAAACAACCCTCGATTTGTGTACCATGCCAATTGATCAATGCAAAATTTTTGGTCCATGTAGTGCTAGCTTATGTTGGGTACTATAATTTAGTGATAAAATAATTTAAAAGTATTATTTATCTTATAATATCTATGATGTTTATGAGATAAATATATATTACAAATGAATTTAAGAAGATATTATAATTGTGAGATTTATGTTATATCTATTTATTCTCTCTAAATTGTTTGTAGTCATTGTTTTATTAAGAGCGGAAATTAAAAGATCATGAAAAATACTGGCATATATTATATTTCTTTCTTATGAAAGAAGTGAGCAATTTATAAATTAAAGTAAGAAGATAGTTGAGTGTTAAAATGATTGGAAAATATTTAATTGTTCTTGATTAGTATTAATTTAGAAAATCTTTGATTAAGATATAATGATGCTATATAAATAATTTATAAATGGCATTAATAGAATTAATTATTAATAGTAGAAAACTAGCTTGACAGAACCTAACTATAATAGACATTAATTTTATATTTTATGTCTAATCATAATATTATATAATGAAATGATTGAAATATATAAAAAGTTGTACTAAAAAGTTAATTAAAACTATTTTAATATTCATAAATATTTGAGTAATTATGATTCTTTGTTAGATATTAATCTTGATCTATTGATATAAATTATTTAATTAGAAAATAAAGACAAATTAAAGAGTTTAATTCTTCTAATCTTAAATTTGATTTAAGATTATAATTTGTATTCATCACTAACAAATTTGGTAACCTAATGGATTATACAAAAAAGACTGGTTAAAGAGAGAAAAGTGTTTTACTCAAGTTGAACTTGATTGAAAGTTTGAAACTTTATGATTAAATAGAATGTATTTAATAAATAAGTATTAATATAAGATATTATATCTTATTTGGACACAATTGATATTTAATAAGAATTGATTGTAATTCTAATTAAAGTTTAGGTAAAATCAAAATTTTATTTCATTTAAATTACTAAATGTTGAAATCAAATCGGACTTTAGTATTGTGTATAACGTACATATTAATATATTAGATCGACGTTTGAAATTTTATTTCAATTAAATTACTAAAATATTCAAAATCTATTTTAAAAGGCTTAAATTTTAAGAGGCGTTAGTATTCCTTGCCTAACCCTCTTTGTAATAATTGTAAAGTTCTCTTAATACATTCTATGAATATCGTTAGAACTCGAACACTTATACAATTTTAGTGGTTAATATGTGTCAGTTTTATAAACGGTTCGAGAAAAACAATAAGAAAATGATCAAACTTCACAATAAATAGGAGAACACTTATGCAATTATAAGTATTTGATATTAAATTTAGATTTAACATTATTATAATGTTCAAAACATGATAAGAAATAGATTATTGAGTAAAAGTAGTTGATCCGGTTTTACACAAATAGTTTATATGTGTTGGATTAAAGGAGACATATGCTTAACATAAAAGGCTAAATACAAAGGTGGATAATTGAATCCTTTTATGACATGTTGGTTAAATCAACATAACGAGAATTATAAACTTACATACTTGGATATATGTATTATTTTGATTATGAATCGTATGAAACTTGTGAAACTTGATAAGTTAAAAATAACTAAATAAACCTTTGGTGAAAAGAAGATAATGGTGTTGAATTGTTAAGTTCATATTTGTGATGTAATGGATGGAATAACAATTCAAAAAGGATGATACTTGATTTTATGTAATATAGTCATATGTATTAATGAAATATTGATTTAAAATTTTGAAAAGTTCAAATTGTTTAAATCTAAGTAGAATTAGGAATTGAGAATGTTGAAGTACTTTGATGAGATCATTATAGTAAGTTTTAAATTTTCGATTATCTATAGGAATGAGATTATCGATGATTAGCTTCATAACTAAATTCATTAGAGTATGGATTTATATCGAAGCAAAATATAATATGAGATATTGTATAATGCAATATTTATTTCTTCAGAGCTATGCTTAATAAATGACTTACCTTCAATTGTTCCAATTGAATCAATTATACAATTTCATATAGGATATGAAATGCTAAATCTTGGAAAATGTCAAATTTAATAATTTAACGATGTAACGCTTAGTTGAAGCATATATTATACATTAATTTTAGAACTAAATTTGGTAATAAAATATTAAGAGATATCCAAAAGGTTAAATATAATTTTACAAACCTATTGAATAAATTGTTTGTTTGAATGTATAGTTATAGAAGTATATTTATCAAGATAAGTAGTGGGAGTAAGGTTAAATTTCAAAAGTTCAAATCTCATAATAGAATATCTAATTAGAACTAATGCCTTTATTGGTACAATTGTTGTATAATGGAAAGGCTACAAGACATTGAAAAATTCACTCTCATGGTGAATTCAAAGAGTTTATTTTGGAGATAATTATGTATTTATAATGCCTGTAAGAAACTTAGTGACAGTCTAGTTGTCCTATTTAGTGGGAGTGTATAGGGACATGTTGCTCACAAAGAACAATAATTCTAATTTTCAATTGTTGAAAAACATAATTTCCCAAGAATAACTTTTGTTGGATATGAAAAGGTGACAATTTACTTATAGGAATTAGATCTATAGAGATGAATTGGAAGTTGTTTCTCTATTCTATGTAGATAATATTCTAAAGATGTTTAGTATTTGAAATATCATATACTTTTGAAATATTAAAGATATCTATTATTCTATATATGAGTTTTAAGAAATAAGGATATTTACTTTAAAAGTAAATCCTAATCAAGGTGTATTTTACTTAGAAAATATCATTTAAGATTGGAAAGGTTCCAACATAACAATGGTTGTTAATTAAGTCATAATACATTTTCATTTAGTATAAATGATTAATTGGATCAATAAGTTTTAATGAACTTGATATAGTTTTGTTGTATTGTTCAAGAGAGTAAAGTAATATAGAACATTAAAGCCATTAGGCATATAAAAGGAGTTAAGGTCTTATCAAAGATTTAAGGATGCATTTAGGCAAATTTTCTTAATTATGATGATAAATAAAATGGAAGTTGTAATAATTAAGCAAGTACCCACTATTGAGAATCTTGTAAAATTATCTCATTAAGCCATTGTCCTAACAGTAGTATAATTATCAAATGGTGATATGGTATAAGATACTTAAACGATTGACTTATTGCAAGTAAGAGATTGTTAGTTTATGGCCTAAAGTCAAATCGATTGGTTATAGTTTAGTGACAAAATAATTTAAAGGCAATTTTTTATCGTGTACATGTTTAGATGTATATGATAAAGTCTAGAGATAATTATATAATGAAAATAAAATTATAATGAAATTATAATAATGAAATTCATATTAAATTTATGCATTATCTTTAAATTGTTTCTAGTCATTGTTCTACTAAAACTAGACATTCATATAATGTAAAAAGGCTAGCACAAGTTATGTTTTTACTTGTAAAGGAAGTAATCAATTTCATAGACTAAAATATGAAGATACTCAAATAAACATTTGAGTATTTGTTAGAGAACAAGTTCACTAAACTGACCTAATATAAGAAATCCATTTGAAACATTGCTTATATGTCTATGAAAATTCTCATTATAATGATTGTATAAGTGATCATTTAATTTGAGATTTCGAAAGTTATCTTTATAGGGATTGTTATGTTTTGATATTACTTATGACCTATTTTAATCATAGGTCGTTAAATTGGTAGTCATTGATAGTCATTGGATGTACTATGAACTATATAGAGGTAATTAAGTAATTAAGATATGATTCATCTCCCTGAGGTAATTAAGGAGAATGTTATATTGTTCTCCATAATATTAATTCTAGAAATCTTTGGCGAAGGTAGAACGACGTTTTGTAAATAGTTTACAAATGTCATTAATTGAATTAATAGCTAATGACGGATAACTAATATAATTGGACTCAAAATAGAATAAACATTAATTCCATGTTTTATGTCTAATTAGAATATTATATGATGAAAAGAATAAATTAACATTTAAAAGAATGACCTCAAGGTTACTTGTTCTTCACTTTGTAAATTACAAACTTCATATTTTTTTTTTATTAACTTCATGAACTATCTTCTTGAGTTTGACATCATCTCTTTTTCTTTCATATTCCTTGTAATAAAAATAATTGACTCATTAGCTGTGTTTATATATTGTTATCAATAAAATATCAATTAGAACCTCTCTTTGTTCAACACTAATAATTTAAGGTTCTACTAGCAGATTTTGTAATGATCATATTCATCTTAAACCAATTTAAGTCGGCTTATGCCATGATTTAGGAGAAGATTTCATATTGTGCGAGGCCAACGATTATCACATATAATGCAATAATAAAAGGGCGTGTAAGGAATCGCATATGAATGGTTTCAGAGGGATAATCATAATAAGAAATTGCATCATGCAGGCTGCGATTAGCTCCATCTAGAGCTACATTGCAAAAATTGAAGAAAAATTGGAGAATGGCATAATCATTAAAAACAAAAAACCAATACACCAAATTGGAACCCGCAAAGTGGAACACTAAATTGGAAACCTATATTGGAATCACTATAATAATTTCTGGTCGGGTCGGCCGTGTTGGGCCCGGATTCAGTCAAAACGACCCGTGGGCCGATCGGTCCATTCTTCATAGATCAGTTTTATGCCTAGGCCCACGCCCTCCTTGGCCCATCCGCAGAAGGAAGTCTCCTATGCAAACACGTAAAGACCTAAACCTAATTGCAAAACCATATATAAGGTATAATTCTCCCATAATTGAGGTACGAAATCATAACCTAGTTTTTGTTCTGCATTGATCAACCTTACCTTCACCAAAAGACTTATTTGAGCGTCGGAGGGGCTAATCGGGACACAACCCCCAACGTGTCTTCTTTGTTTTGCAGATATCTTTGCGTCAGATTCATCATAGAAAGCAGCAGATTGATGGAGCAGAACGGCAACGCACGGTTCAGCCAAAATTCGGCAGAACCAATTGGCGGCCACCGTAGGGCCCGACTTCCGGGCACCACGTCCAGAAACACACAGATCAGTCAGGCGGCGGCGATGAACCCTGATATAGCGGCTGTTGCGGCTCTGGCGATGCAACGCATGGGTTTGCAGCTACCTGCAACTCTGCCACCTGCACCACATGTTTCCCGCACGGAATCCTCAGATCCTAACGATCAAGAACAACCTCAGGATTTGGAACAAGAAGAACATAGTGTCGCTTTAGAGGATAACGCTGCACTCAATATGCACCCGAATCTCCGGCACCGATCGGATGCAGATCCTCTTCTACCTGTGCACACCTCCCTCACCAGGAAACAGATTGAGGAAGCGGTTGATTTATTGATCCGCCAGATTTTGCAATCTCAACCAACACAACGGCAGCCATTTGCGCGGCAAGCCGCTCGACAGACCAGCATGACGACCGATCGCCACCAGACCGAAAACCTAGAAAAAATCATGGACGATCGGATTAACGCAGCTATGAGCTTCCGTCCAGATCGCCCGACATCACAATACAGCTCCCCCTTCACTCCGGAAATTTTGGATAGCCTCCCGGCACCTGGAACCAAAATACCAACGCCTGAAAAATACATTGGCAAGATCGACCCCCTGGATTACTTACAACACTTCCAGTCGATGATGAATCTGCACTGTGTGTCAGATGCTATCCAATGTAAGGCTTTCTGCACGATCTTTCAAGAGGGAGCCCGACGATGGTTCAATAGTCTACCTCCGGGCTGTATCACCTACTTTGAGGATTTCAGGCTTCTTTTCCTTAACCAGTTCGTCACCAGTAAACGGCCACAGAAGACAGCTTTGGAGGTGATGCAACTTACCCAAGGAATGAATGAAAGTCTGCGAGAGTTCATCACTCGGTTCAATAACGAAGCGGTCGAGGTCTCCGACCTCACTTGCTCATCTATGCTGGCCGCGCTTATGAGCAATACGAGGGACGAGGAGTTTAAGAAGTCGTTAGCCCTCGATCAGCCCCGATCTATTCAGGAAATCAGACACCGGGCAGATAAGTACATTCAGCTCGAAGAAGTATTAAAGAATACAAAACACCGGGCGGATGATCGCGGGCGAGTGGTAGGCGATGAGTCTCACAAAAGACAGAGGATCATCGACCGGAAAACCGATCGGTCGGCGATGGCATCAACAAGACTTCACCCCGCTTAACAAACGATATGCGGAAGTACTGGCGGCCATGAGAGCGGATGGGGAAACTATCCGAGAACCTAATAAAATGAAGACCCCTTACAAGGATAGGAACCCGGATCTATATTGCCGTTTCCACAAAGAAGTCGGTCATGATACGAAAGATTGCTGGAAGTTGAAAAAAGAAATCGAATCCCTCATACAAAGGGGAAGGTTAGGCCGGTTCGTGAAGCACGAACGAAACGCCGATCGGGACAATCAGCGCAGGACAGGTCGGTCAGACAATAGGTGACCGCCCTGGAGGCAAAATGACAGGAATGACAGAGGGAGGCAGAATACGAATACAGATAATCGACGAGAAGAGAGAGGGCGATCGAGGGAAAGAAACGACGGAAACACTGGGCAACAAGACGATCGACCGACTGGGGTTATTAACACGATATTCGGTGAAAATGCAGCAGGCGGATCCACCACCAAAGGGAGAAAAAGATATGCCAAACAGGTCGGTCGACTTGCTGTATTACGAGGCCTTCAAGCAGATGAAGGTACCCGAAGATCGACTACTACCAACAGACGGCCCCATTAAAGGAGTAACCAGGGCGTCAGCTTATCCGTTCGCCCAGGTGAATTTGAAAGTGAAGTTCGGACAGAAGCCGTGTCAGATAGAAAGGGACGTTGAGTTCCTAGTCGTAAAGTTTCAAGGGGTGTACAACGCAATAATCGGGTGGGCTACTCAAAATGCCCTCAGATCGGTCGTCTCCACCTACTACCAAGTTATGAAGTTCCTGACACCCCACGGAGTTGGTGTTGTCAGGGGTCAACAGAGAATTGCCAGGGAATGTTATTTAGCAGAAACGAAGACATTAGACGGGGCGGTAGTCCTGACGAGCTCTCTTGATGTGAGAGCCGACGAGAAAATAGATAGGATGAACCCAGTGGAAGAAATACAATGGGTGGTCGGACGGATGGTGACCCTTCTAAATTCACAAACCTAGGCTCGAATTGCGCAGGCGACTGGTTAAAGAAATCAGATCGTCGGTGAAAAATAGATCGGTCTTCGCTTGGGTGCCGAGCGACACGCCTTGAATTTCCCGATCAGTTGCGTCGCACTCCCTCGGTATTCGGCATGACTACAAGCCGATCAGACAGAAGAAGCGATGGCACAGCAAGGAGCGATAGGGGGTGATCGAGAAAGAAGTAGGAAAGTTACTCGAGGCCGGGTTCATCCGAGAAGTCAAGTACCCTGAATGGCTCGCCAATGTGGTTTTAGTGAAAAAGAAGAACGGGAAGTGGAGAATGTGCATAGATTTCACCGATTTGAACAAAGCATGTCCAAAGGATAGTTTCCCCTTGCCCAAGATCGACCAGCTGGTAGACTCTACCTCAGGGCATGAACTTCTCAACTTCCTGGACGCTTTCTCGAACTATCACCAGATTCAAATGAGTCTGGAAGACGAAGAAAAGACTGCCTTCATAACCGATCAAGGCACATATTGCTATCAAGTAATGCCTTTTGGTTTGAAGAACGCGGGGGCGACCTATCAACGACTCGTCATGGAAGTCTTTAAGAAGCAGATCGACCGGTCGGTGGAAGCTTATGTGGATGATATGGTGGTCAAAAGTAAGACGGCCACGGAGCATGTGGAAGATCTCAAGGAGGTCTTCCAGACCCCGAATAAATTTCAAATTAAGCTGAACCCGAAAAAATACGTTTTTGGGGTAGCATCCGGAAAATTCCTAGGATTTATGATCACTCAACGGGAGATTAAGGCTAATCCAGAGAAGATCGAGGCCATCATCCAAATGCCCTTGCCCCAATCCTTAAAAGAAGTGCAGGTATTGACCGGTCGAATAGTCTCTCTAAGCAGGTTCATCTCCAGATTAGGAGACAAGTGCCTCCCATTTTTCAAAATCTTGAAGAAGGCGAACGTAACCCAATTCCAATGGCCGGACGAATGCGAGAAAGCTTTTCAACACTTAAAGCAATACTTGTCCAGCCCGCCTATCCTGCAAAGCTCGGTAGAGGGAGAGAACCTAATCTTATACTTGGCGGTTACGGAGGGGTCGATCAGCGCGGTACTTATTCGATCGGAGGGAAACGAACAACACCCTGTCTATTACGTCAGCAAAGTATTGACCGAACCGGAAACGCGATACATGCCTATAGAGAAACTAGCTCTCTCCCTGATAATGGCGGCTCGGAAGCTAAGGCCCTACTTCCAAAGTCATACAATTGAGGTTTGGACCGACCAACCCCTCAGGCAGTGCTTTCAAAAGCTCGAAACTTCGGGTCGGCTAATAAAGTGGGCGGTAGAGCTGGGAGAGTTCGACATCTGAGATGACCTCGCACGACCATTAAAGCGCAGGTGTTGGCAGACTTCATCGCGGAGATGAGCCAACCTAACTCGAAGGACGAGCAGTTCCCTGCCTGGAGCTTGTTTGTTGACGGGTCGTCCAATGCCGAGGGATGTGGAGCGGGAGTAGTGCTGATCAACCCGCACAATGAAGAAAAGGTGGAATATGCCCTTCGGCTTGAGTTCAAAGCCTCCAATAACGAAGCAGAATACGAGGCCCTGATAACCGGTCTCCAACTGGCTAAGGAAATGGAGATAAGGCATCTAAAGATATATAGTGATAGCCAAGTGGTGGTCGGCCAAGTCACCGGGCAGTATGAGGCCAAGGGGAACAACATGATCAAGTACCTGGAGCTGCTAAAGCAGGAGTTGAGCAATTTCAAACAGTACTCGATCAACAGAATAGAACGAGCTCAAAATGTTAAAGCGGATGCGCTCTCCAAAATGGCTTCCGACCGCGATGCCATGAACAATGTTCTGATCGAACGACTAGACCAGCCTAGCATTCAAAAAGCCAAGGAAGCTCTCAACGTAAGTACCAGTCGATCGAGTTGGATGGAACCGATCACACAATACCTTTTGGAGGGAAAACAACCGGAAGACGCGTCGGAGGCCAAGAAACTAAGAATAAAGGCAGCCGAGTACACGGTCGTTAACGACACTCTATACAAGTGGTCTTACGACTGGCCACTGCTTCGATGCTTGAATGAAGAAGAAGCCGAGCAGGCAATGGCCGAAATCCATGAAGGGATATGCGGAAACCATGTAGGAGGCAGAATGTTGGCTCACAGACTGATCAAACAGGGGTACTACTGGCCGACAATGAGAAGAGACTGCCAGGAGAAAGTCAACCGATGTGAGGCCTGCCAGAGAAACAGCAGCCTGTCTCACCAGCCGATCGAGAGGATGAAAATTGTGATCCATCCTATCCCGTTCGCTCAATGGGGAATGGATATACTGGGGCCCTTCCCTCTCGGTCCCGGGCAGAAGAAGTTCTTGATAGTGGCGGTGGAATACTTCACCAAATGGGCAGAAACGGAAGCGATCGCTACAATTTCTGAGCAGAAGGTAGAGAACTTTGTAACAAAGAATATACTTACCTGCTTCGGGATGCCCATGATGTTGGATACGGATAACGGTCAGCAGTTCGACAACGACAAGTTCAGAGATTTCTGCGACCGACTAAAGATCAAGTTTACACGGTGACTTCAAGAGCCATCCCAAAGCAACGGTCTCATGGAGAACACCAATAAAAGATAATGAATGCTCTCGAAGCTCTAGATGGCGAAAGACACAGGGTGGAAGAACTAGGCGAAGTGTTGTGGGCATCTGAACCACACCGAATGGAGCCACAGGGGAAACACCGTTCAGAATGACCTTCGGGGCAGAAGCCCTGGTTCCAGTAGAAGTGGCATTGCATAATCAAAGGGTGTCGGGCTATGAAGAAGAGCGGAATGATGAAGCCCGCAGAGCGGAACTCGTTCTCCTCAGTGAGGACAGGGAAAGAGCAGCCACTCGATCGGAAGCGATCAGGCAAAAAGCAACCAAATTCTACAACAGAAGGGTAAAGCCGAACGATGTAAAGATAGGCGGGTAAGTCCTGCGAAAGGCCGAGGCGGCCGGGAAGCATCCTGGAAAGCTCGGACAGACGTGGGAAGGACCTTATTGGGTGATTAAGCAAGTCGGGCATGGTTCTTACATCCTACGCGATGCGAAAGGGAAGGTTCTACCAAGGCCTTGGAACTCTCGAAATTTGAAGGCTTTCTACCAATAGATAAGTTCTATTTTAGTTAATCTTTACTTATTATAGTTTTTGTATACAACATGTGGGAACCTTTTTCCTGTCCCTGCCAGACAGGTTTTTTAACGGCCCACACCCTCATTATCATCAATAAAGGGATTTTCAGATTTCTTGGCAGTAAAAAGTTCCATTATGTGTGGCAAAGAGCAAAAAATCAAATCAACCATCGCCCGACATCTCCATAGACCGACTACGGTCGGTCGGGTGGCCAAGACAAGATCCTTGGGACCTCGCTCGGCATCTCCATAGATCGACTACGGTCGGTCGGATCGCCAAGATAAGATCCTTGGGACCTCGCTCGCCATCGTTCGGCATCTCCATAGACCGACTACGGTCTGTCGGTTCGCCAAGACAAGATCCTTGGGACCTCGCTCGCCATCGCTTGACATATCCATAGACCGACTACGGTCAGTCGGGTCGCCAAGATAAGATCCTTGGGACCTCGCTCGGCATCTCCATAGACCGACTACGGTCGGTCGGGTCGTCAAGACAAGATCCATGGGACCTCGCTCGCCATCGTTTGGCATCTCCATAGACCGACTACGGTCGGTCGGATCGCCAAGACAAGATCCTTGAGACCTCGCTCGCCATCGCTCGGCATCTCCATAGACCGACTACGGTCGGTCGGGTCGCCAAGACAAGATCCTTGGGACCTCGCTTGCCATCGTTCGGCATTTCCATAGACCGACTACGGTCGATCGGGTCGCCAAGACGAGATCCTTGGGACCTCGCTCGGCATCTCCATAGACCGACTACGGTCGGTCGGGTCGCCGAGACGAGATACTCGGGACCATTGATCACCCTCGCCAAGTGCTTGGTCAGGTCGCCAAGACAAGACTCGCTCGGCATCGACACACATCGACTGCGGCCGATCGGTCGCCAAGATGAGATCCGGTCGACTATAAGCAACTTCATCAAAACTCAACATACATCGAAAGTAAAGAGCATAAATACGAAAAAAGACATCAGAAAAAACGAAGCAAAAGTAAAGTTTCATTAATATGAATTTGCCCTGGTCACAAGCCCGACCAGGTGAGCATCAAAAGTCTACAAAAGGGGAAGTGGGCGGATGCCCAGGAGAACCCTCGGAAGCGGGAGGAAAAGTCGAAGCGGGAGCAGGGTTTAAGGGAGCGGCCGGAGAAGTATCCTCACGAGGAAGCTCGTCCTCCTTAGCAGAGCTAAGGTCCAACTCCTCAATCGGGACTGGCCCCCGGTCCTCCATGGCTCTCTCCTTCACTTCCTCCAAAGAAAGGCCAAGGGCGGCAAGAAGTAGCGGCTCGGCAAACTCCTCAAACGAAGGATCGTCCGACCCCTCAGGAACGCAGGCGGCATAGCAGTTCTTCAAGATCATGAGCGCCAAGTCGCAGGAGAACTCCAAGCACTTCTCCTGCAAGAACCGCCTCTGCCATCTCATGATCGCCTCGGTCCTTTGTTCCTTCACAGAGGCTCGCACCCTCCTCAGCGTATCCTCGGTCTGGGCATGGTCCCGGAGGGATTTCTCCTTAAGCACTCTCTCCGACTCAAGCTGCTCTCGCAACACCGCATATTCCTCGGACAGCTTGTTCCTCGCTGCCATCGCCCTTACTCTCTCGACCTCCTCCCCAGTGAGTCGAGCCTTCAAGGAGCTCCTCTCCTCCTCTCCCGAAGCGAGCTGGGCTCTCAAGACGTCGCGCTCCTCCTCCCAGAGTTTCTCCTCCTCCTCCAAGGAAGAGAGTTGAGCCCGGCAGAAGTCTCCTTCCTCTCTGACTTCCGAGAGCTGGGTCTTCAAACCGTCCACCTGCTCCAGGAGGGAATGGACCTCCCGATTCAGCAGCTCGATTCGTCGATGCGTGGACAAAGTGAGAGCCACATCCCTCATGGAATTGCGGATGACACGGCTCATCAACTCCTCAATACTTAACGCGTCAAAGCGCTCCTCGTCCGAAAGAGGAATGACCTTCTCAGCGAGATGACGAGCCACTTCGGCATCGGCGATTGAGGCAGTCTTCTCGAGGCTAATTGCCAGCTCCCACTTGTCAACACTCCCCGCGGGCTTCTTCCCTTTACCCTGGGCAGACGGGGCAGCACGATCTCCCACCTTCTCTTTCCCCTTGCTTCGGTCCAAGGGGCAAGGAGGTCGGTCGACTACTTGAGGAGGACGGTCAACTACCTGAGCCCCCCTTCTCCTCTTCAGAGGTCGTTCAACCTCCTCCTCCTCCTCCTCGATCACAACCAGGTACTCACCAAGCGGGATGACCACAGCAGGTACCACGGGTGGCTCGGAGACGGTGGGACGAACACGCCGCTGCCCGGAAGCAATTGGCCAAACAACAATCGAACTGGCCTCCCCCTATCTCCCTGACCTCTGACTCCCGAAGGCCCTGCGACCTGGCGCTTACCCTTGGCAGACTTGGGAGGGCCGGGGAAGGCATTAACCTTGACCATGGCTGCACAAACAAAGAAAGCAGGTTATAAATCGAACCAAAACCTACAAGTAAGGAAAATAAATCAACCATGAGGGGTCAATCAGGCGGGGCAGTTCCCTCTCCTAGCTCGCCAACTTGCGGCGGGAGGTCAATCAGAAGAGAGCTGGCTGAGGCCCCCCCACCGTATCCCGAAATAAGCCGAGCAAAGTTATACTGGCCGAGCTCCTTTATACGGCTGACCACCTCCCGCTCCTCCCTAGAAAGGAATAGACTTGACGAGTCATTCCATCGCTCGGCTAGGGGATAACTCCATGGCTGGGACTCGGAGGAAGACCCCGGAGGCTTCACGAAGAAATATTTCGTTCGCCAGCAGGTAATTTTGCCAGATGTCCCGGCTGGGCGATACCGGACATCCTTATACATCAGGGAAGGGATCCCACCCCCAGAGCTCAGACTCTGACTCATTCTTAAGAAGTGGCGCAAGATATTAACCGAGGGCGGACAACCGAATTGAGCACAAGTCCATTAATGAACCTCCACCCATTCGGAGGAATCTGACTCGGCCTTAATTGATAGTCAGCGCACACTTCATCCACGATCGGCACGTACGGTAGTCTCAAGCCCCCGACTGAGAAGAAATACTCAGAGACGACAATCCACCCACTTGTTCTGCTGTTGATCCTTTCATCCCTCGAGGCCAGCCTAGGCTCCCAGGACCGAGGGATACCGTTCCTGACAATCGAACTACTCAACTCCGCCGCAGACATCTTCGATTTGCCTTTGGGCAATTCCTTTACTACCAGCCCATCTCTCCGTTCCCTTGTCGTAATCTCTTCAACATCCCCCAACCTTGACATCGCCGTCACCTCAGCCATAACTTCCGACGACCTCTCGTCAATACAATCCCTTGGAGAAACCCCACTTCGAGAACCGGTAGACGACATGCTCACTAAGAGGAAATTTAGAAGAGGAAAATGAGGGAAAGGAACGTACCTATTTAGTGGTCAGAGATCGGAAATTTGAGCAACGCCAAAGAAAACTTCTGGGAACTGAGAATAAGAGAGAGCAGAGGAAAGCAAGAGGACAGCAAAAATGAAATGAGCGTGAAGAAAAGCAAACCGTCTGTCGACCCTGAACATTTATAGGGAAAACGTTCGAATTGCGATCCAGCCAAAACTCGACGCGTGGAGAAAATCCGAGCTACTCCTGGACACGCGGCACGATCTGAACGGAGACAAATTAGGGTTAATCGAAATCCGAAAGGGCGCGAACAATTGAAAGGACATACGGGACAGCTGCGCAACGGTTACAAAGATGATACGTTTCAGATTCTGAAAAGCTGTCAGATAGCACGCGCCGTCAAATAATAAATGCTTTAAGTACCTTCACGCGCCCGCTAATGATGACCACCCGACCTGCTTTCGCGCGAGCTGTCTCGCAATAAGAGCCGGGGCCAACCAGTTGGAGCACTCAGCCGACCGACCCCAGTACGAGCAGTAGCGAACAACTAGTCGGCATCCGACTGATCGAAACTACCCGGGCTGTCCCATGACCGGGCTACAACAACAATGCCCGACCGATCGACTACTCCATTTAGCTGAACTACAGACGAGCTATATCTCAATGCTCAACCGATCGCCCCAATCACGAGTCGTTCTATGTACGAGCTATGAAACCTCTACATACTCCTCCGACCCTTCTCTTCGCTCAGACTCGAGGAGTAGGGGGCTTATGGTCGGGTCGACCGTGTTGGACCCGGATCCAGTCAAAACGACCCGTGGGCCGATCGGTCCATTCTTCATAGATCAGTTTTATGCCTAGGCCCACGCCCTCCTTGGCCCATCCACAGAAGGAAGTCTTCCATGCAAACACGTAAAGACCTAAACCTAACTGCAAAACCATATATAAGGTATAATTCTCCCATAATTGAGGTATGAAATCATAACCTAGTTTTTGCTCTGCATTGATCAACCTTACCTTCACCAAAAGATTTACTTGAGCGTCGGAGGGGCTAATCGGGACACAACTCCCGACGTGTCTTCTTTGTTTTGCAGGTATCTTTGCGTCAGATTCATCACAGAAAGCAACAGATTGATGGAGCAGAACGGTAACGCACAATTCAGCCAAAATCCGGCAGAACCAATTTCAAATGTAGATTAAAACAATGATTCACTCCATTTTGAAAAGCTAGATGATAAAGGTGCCTATACGATGATTTTTTAACAATAATGGCTAGCGTAATCTTAAGTCCACTTTGATTTTCTCTCCACTGAGAATTCCACTTCGATTTCTCGATTCTCATCTTTTTCTCAGTGGATGGTTTGTGATTCATACGGCATCATGTGTCGTATGAAGCGAGAGATTACGTGGGTCAAACACGACGTCATTGGCTACATGGCTGATGGCATTATCATGCCATGGGTAGTGCCATACAAGTATGCAACAAAAATGAAATCAGTTTGGAGTTTGTAAGCTGGTTTTAAAGAATAACAGACGTTACAAAAATAAAACAGAGGGTCTTTAATAGTTTTTAAAAATTAGGGGATACTTTAATAAAATGTAAAAACACAGGCGTCTAATGAATTTAATCCTTAAATATATGATTAAAGAATATGAATTTATTAATTTATCAATTAATTAATATATCTCTAATAAATGTTATACAGTAGGATATTATTGATTTATACAAATTTTACTGCAGCAAAATGCTATTCGTTGCCTGTCTCGTCTATCCTTAATAAAAATCATAACTACGGTCTTTATACTTTTGATATGGGTATATTCTTTTCTTATAATTATCTTATAAATGAGATTAAGTTACAAATATCATACTCAAAATTGAAGAATAATCAAATAATATGCATATGATCAAAGTGGAAGGCACTGCTTAGATATACTGGTGCAATCACCTGGACGGTCCAGATCAAATCAAAAGTCGAAGATCATTGCCATTAATCACACGTTACAGTGATCTTCTTTGATAATGTCGTGGCAAGCTTACGTTGAAGAAAACATTATGTGCAAAATCGACGGACAGTGTCTAACGACCACCGCCATTGTCAATCACTACGGCACACCGTCAAGGCTAAAAGCTCCAATTTCCCTTAGGTCTCTCGTTCTATTTTCTCTGGATTTTTAAACGTAGGAACTTTGTTTTGATCTGACTATTAGGTATGTTTTATTATCATTGCCTGATATAGGTATGTTTTATTATCATTGCCTGATAATGGATGCTTTCTTATTAGCCTTTTTACTTCTGGTGGACTTGTTTTTCTAGATCACTCTAATTTTCATTTGGTATTGATTTTTTAGAACTATTTGTTTGTTTATACCTTACATCTACTCGGTTAGTTGTTCTTTTAATCATATAATTATTTAAAAGTATTCTTTATGTTATATGTATAACTATGGCAAAATATGCTTTAGCCAATAGGCAAAAGCATAGCTATAAACACTACAAGAAAAATACATTTTAGCGACAGAATTTTCTATAGGGAAAAAAATTTGGCGACAAAAATTGTTGACGAAAAGGGTCGTCAGAGAAACAATCGTAGGTAAAATTTCGCGATAGATATAATGAATCCGTCACAAATTTAGCGACAGAAATTTGTATATCCATTGGTAAATTTAGCGATAGAATCTTGTATTTCCGTTGGTAAATAATATTCTATTGCTAATTTTTCGATGAAATCACAATATTATGTCAGTGAATTTACCGACGGTAAGTTGTAGTTATGTTGCTAAATTTACCGACGGACCTACAATATTTTGTCGCTAAATTTATGACTATCAAATCACTTTTCTAATATGACAAATTTCAAAAGATACTTCGTTTTCTCTAACCAAAGTTTTTACTAATGCTTTTATTATTTTCATCAGCTTTAAGTTTTATAACTTTCAACAACCTTAATTCATCAATCTCTTACAATATCTCTTCACTAGCTTTGTGAGGGGAAGGAGGTGTTTGTACTGTCCTATTCTTAATACCATCATATTCTTTATGAAATTTTGTTTATTATATCTAAATGGATGATCTAGATGAAGAAATTTTATGTGGTTGTCAGACTAAGATATTTTGGCCCTGTTAGGAAGATAAAACGTATCAGAATTATTGCTACAATAAGGATAAGCCAATTTTCGTGTTGTGTTCCATTCAGACAACATAATATACACAGGGAAATTACTAATAATCCACAACAAATTTTCTCTCAACAAAAATTTTTATTTAAGAGACACATCATATGTCTCCACACTAAATTCCCAAAGATGATACAATTAAGATAACAATGGTTGTAAAAATACATTAATTTTATTCTTTAGATTTTTAGGCCCTGACATAATCACCGTCAAGAATATATATGTCTCATTCATACACATCCATGAAGGCAAATTATAAGGAGTAATTATGATTGATCATGATGAATATTGTTGGCCGGATTGACCAAAAGGTTAGAATCAGTTTGTCGACAATCTCAACCTCACATTTCAACTTTCAGCTGCAAACTCAAAATAGGTGTTATTGAAATGTTTTCATGCGAGTGCATCCGATAGATAACTCATTATTCCATCTTCCTGTTTATGTTCATTATGTCATCTCATATGAGATGCAGCAATATCAAAGACATGTAGTCTTCAAATTCTCGAAGTTAGTGGCAAATAATGCATCCGCTTCTAGGGTAATAATTTCTGTTTCATAGAATGCTTTCTAGGTTTGAACCTAAATTGACCACAAAATTTGCTCTCTTGTAATTCCGCATCATTTCCTCAAAACAACATACATCCAAAATTGCAATAATCAATTTTTTCAATCGATAACCCCTAATAAATTTCTTCATATTGTAGAAATTATCATCCATTGTATGATCAGGAAGCAATGATTCATTACACTAAGCAAGAATTTTATCCAAACTTCGATTAGAGATATGTCCTTCATACTTTATGTTCAATATTCGAGCAATTAAAGATAATTGAACCAAGGTATCACAATTTGGCTATAATTCTTGGTCAACTAATTTTAGTATGTCAAAAACCTTTTTTGCATGTGGGTTTAGTTCTTCTTCAAGATTTTTTTATATTTGGCTTAAACGTGCAACCGATTGCATCAAAAACCATTTGGGTGTAAGGATTTTCAGTTGCACCCACAATATTCGTGTGTTAATCATCTATACATCCAATATCTATCAATATTACTCATTTAGGCAAAATTATTATTTAAGAAAAGTGATTTCATAATTAGTATCCTTTATTTTCCCTTAGTTTACAGAACATTTAATCTTTACTTTACAGATCATCCTTTAAGTTTTTACAGGTCTCTAACCATTTTCCCTCCAAATTGAATCCAACCTATCTAACCATGTGAGTTCACAATTAGAAAACTTAACATATGTGAGTATCAGTCAAATAAAACAATATGTTAACCAATGTCCTGTAAGAAGCGACATTAAGAACCTAATAATTGCAGGAATCTAAAGGGAAAGCGCTTACCTTTTGGGATCTCTCCTCCGTGAGGTTTTTATGTATGTTTCTAAAGTTTAGTACTTGTGCGATGGAAGATTAGCCAGATCTCAAAACCTGTGGAAATCCCATTGAATAACCCTATTTAAAGAAGCTGGATTAACGTTGAACTCGAAGAGAAGAATCGAACATTAAACTAGAAATCGCTTACCTCCTTAATTGTCTGGAGAAAGAGTTGATGAAACGTTGAGCTCTAATTCGAAAATTGCTAGAGGCTCTTTAGTGGGGGTAGTTTTAGGGTAATTCTAAGAATGCGATTTGGGAAACTTCGAAAGGATTTCACTTGCTGTTGTTTGCCACATGTGGAGCATATGCTCTGAGCTACGATGTCGCTTTGGCTTGCTTTTGTTATCCTTGTTGAAGGATAGTGTTGTACTAAATATTTTCCTTATTAATTCATTTTAATTTTTCAAAAAAAGAAGCGACATTAAGAAGTAAAGAAAAAGCATCTACATATATTAAATCCAACACTACATTGAGCGATCACATTGAATTCAAAGACTATGGTATGCGACATTGTTACATCATATGAATCGAGAAAGCAAGTTTTTGCTATAACTCATAGGCTCGTGAAAATTTTCACCAATAAGTCTTATGGGAGCTACATCATGAGTTTCCAACCAATATATCATCATTGGGGTTTATTGTGGAAAGAATTGTCATGTTAGTTATACATGAATTTCTTATGATAATATTAAGTTTGAATTCATCATATTGAACTTCAAGTCTTTATGTTTGAATTAATCATTTACAAGTTAATTTCCAAAGTTTGATTTAAACAAGCACTATGATACGTAGCATTGTTACATCATATAAATCGAGAAAGCAAGTTCTCACTGTAACTCCTAAGCTTGTGGAATTTTTTTACCAATAAGCTTCATGGGAGTTGCATCACAGGTTTAATACACGCACGATTTGCAGCCTTTGACATACTGCTGGATTAAATGAAATTTAAGACATCAAAACATAAAAATGTGTGAAATTGACCTTTCATTTATCTCCGCTGTTTACACAACACCGATAGAACAAAGCAGCTTCAAATAAATTACATCGAAACAAGAAGCAAAAGAAGCAAACCAAACCATCCGAGTGTTGGTCCCCATCAGCATCGTGGAGGGTATTAACTAAATTCGAGGACCATGGACATACATTTAAACTGCGAACAATTCAGCGTAAACTTAGGCAAAAGAAAATTTTATAAAATTCTTACAGCCAAGAAAACAACACAAAACAATCCCAAGCAATTATCAAATGTCGATGTGTAGGAAAAGATGCAGAGAAAAAAAAAAGAAATCAAGGAACTAAATCTCATTTACCTAGGACAACAGTGCGCCTCTTCCTTACTCCACCTTTGATAATTTTATACCAATTGAACTAAATCTCATTTACCGAGGACAATAGTGTGCCTCTTCCCTACTCCACCTTTGATAATTTTATACCAACTGAACTAAATCTCATTTACCGAGGACAACAGTGCGCCTCTTCCCTACTCCACTTTTGATAATTTTATACCAACTAATCAAAAAGCAAGCAGACAAACCACCTCAATAACACGCAGCTGTGAGAAAACCCCACCAGCAAGGTCACCGTATAGCCTAAAGTAAGAAAAAGTAATCAAATGAAAGAAGAGAAATAAGTGTACCTTTAGCCCCCTTCATTGTCGTACCAGGCAAGAAATTTCATCAAGTTATCCTTCCACGCAACACGATTTCTTATAAATCACATTACCTATGGATATTGGAAAATTTCTTCCTTTACCTGTTATTACAAATGAAATTTGTGGACACAACAACATCTTCAGCCTAACCTAAAATGCCCTAAGAAAAAGTAATCAAATGAAAGAAGAGAAATGAGCGTACCTCTAGCCCCCTTCATTGTCTCACCAGGAAAGAAATTTCATCAAGTTATCCTTCAACGCAACACCATTTCTTATAATGAAATATGTGGACACAACAACATCTTCAGTCTAACCTAAAATGCCCTTAACCTTGCCCTCGGATTCCTCTCGACATAATAAAATCAAAACCAACGTTCAAATAATAACAGCCGATCACAAGAAGAACGGTCAATTAGAGAAAAAAAATAGAACTTACCACTTACCACAGGTCTAAACCTGAAAGGCTTTGTTGGACAAAAATTTCAAATCTGTACAAACAATAAAAGATCAATGAAAGTCGAAGCACAAAACGCAAACAGAAAAAGCAAATACAAAACCATCACTGGAATGAAATATACAGAAAAACCACTTACAAAACCATGAGTAAAATAAAATACCCGAAGGGGAAAAAGCATAACTTACCACAGTCGTAAACCTCAAAGGCTTTTTTGGACAGAAACTTCAAATCTGTACACATAATAAAAGATCGATGAAAGTCCAAGACAAAGAAAAGGAAGGAAGGTTCTCTGTTGAGAAGTAGAGAAAGTCGAAGAGTGAACGAAACTCCAAATCTGTAGCAAATACAAAACCATGACTAAAATAAAATCCCCGATGAAGAAAAAAAGCAGAACTTACCACAGCTGGGATTTGTTGAACAGAAACTTCAAATCTGTACACATAATAAAAGTTGGATGAAAGCCGAAGAAAAAAATGCAAACAGAATAAGCAAATACAAAAACACAAATAGAAAAATCAAATACAAAACCATCACTGAAATGAAATATGTGTAAATACAAAAAACACAAACAGAAAAACCAAATACAAAACCACCACTGAAATGAAACATGAAGATGAAGAAAAGGAACGAAGGTTCGAAGCAGAGAAAGTCAAAGAGTGAATGAGTGAATGAATGAAAACGGTACAGGTGAGGCAGAGAAGCAGAGAAAGTGGAGGAGTGAATGAGTGAAAGACAGAAACCAAATAATAATAATAAAAAGACATAATTAAACAAAAGAAACAAATATAAGTCGTTCGATTAAATGGATGATGAGGATGGATTACGTGGTCGTCCATCCCAACTCGTCCTTAGTATATATATTTAAAGAACCAGCAGAATTTATAAGCAATTTGAGGAAGACAAATACTAATTAGCCGTCAAAATTCTGAATTGGATTCGAGCCATTATAGTTGCCAAGAAGGTCGATCATATGTTAACTCCTCGCATGAAAATGTTATGGAACTTATTAAGTTGTCGCTCAAATATGGTTTTTGTATATTAGATAGTTGTTGATAATATATCTCTCACTTAGAGTCCCTTTCAACTAGCTTCTAAGTTAGAACTACATTGAGATGATTGTTCCTCTGTAATAGCTCCTGCTATAGTAAATATATTAATTCATTTTTTAAAAACAAATCAAAGGAATTGAATTATATAGAGTAGACATTAATTTTATACTTTATATCTAATCAGAAAAATATATGATGAAAGGATTAAATTATACAAAAAACTAGACATATAGTGGTTAGTTAAAACTACTTTTGATGATCCGAATATTTGGGTAGGTATGATGTGTTGCTAGACTCAAAACTTGATATATGGATTTATTTTTAATTAGAAAATTAAAGATATAAAGGAGTTTAATTTGTCGAACTATGAATATAATTTACAATTATAATTTATATCCATTACTAATATATTTAATTACATAATAGATCACACACAAAGAACAATTAACCGAGAAAATAATTTAACCAAGTTAGAGAAATTTTAAGACTAAATATGAGATATTCAATAAATAATGATCAATATAAAATATTGGATATTATTTGGATCATTTGATATTTAATTAGAACTAATTATTGATTAACATAAATTTAGTTAGTCAATGATGAATTATCGAAGAGTACGACGTAGTTATAGTTAGTAATGGCAAGTACAAGTCGATCCTATAAAGACTGACAATTATTAGTAATTATCTTTCTTCTATTATCTAACCTTTGAATTGGATTTTGGTTTTAATGATGAAAATAAAACTTAACAATTAAAATAAAATAGGCAGCAATATTGAACATAGAAATGAAAGAAATCACTTAGAAAACAATTAATATTAGGAATTAGTGTATAGGTAATAAATCCTCTAAAATTATTAAATAATTAACCTTTTATTATGTAATTATTTTATTGACTATTAGACCAGGAAAATTCCTATCGTATGCTAATAGGTCTCTCAAGTCTACTAACAACTATTCCTAAGTTTATCAACCGAATTACTCGGGTTAAAGTTTATAGGATTACTTTTACGATTTGTGAATTCAACTATTAGGTTTTGACCATAATTTAAAGGATTTATGTTTACTTATCTCTAAGTTTGCAATCAACTCTTTTCAATTATGGTAGATTTATTCTTATACAAGATTTCTCAATCTCCATATTGTGAAATCAAATTATAAATTAATATTCGAATATATTAGAACATATATTAAACACATAATTGAATCACTATAAATCAATTAAAATCATTGCATTAAATAAAAGAATCAAAACATATTGTTATCTCAAATAGGATTCATCATACCTAGACACTAAAAATCGTTTAGTTACACGTACTAGGAAACGAAATCAAATATAAATTGGAAGAAAAATGAAGAGAAAACAAAGAGTTCATAATTTTAATTCTCCCTTTCTCTTCTATCGAATGTTCTTGCAAGGTAGAAGTTTGATGTTGATTTTTTTTGATAATTTATTTGTGTTCTCCATATTCCTAGATCAATATCGTCCCTTCTAGATGTTCTCCACATCTAGAATCATCTCCAAAAGCCTACTCCTCTTATTTGCCTCTAATCACACCTTTTATAGTAATTTCTAGGATTTTGGGAGATATATGGTCTGATACACAATCGTGTACTAGAGCATATATAACCTAAAATCACCAGAATTTGTAAATTTGCACTCCTAAGGAACTTACACAGTCAGATACATAGTCGTGTATCCCTTCTTTGCTTCAAATCTTTATTTATGCTATGTTTTCATCTGAATTCTTCTCCATTTAGTTCATGAAGGCAATTATAACCTATGCATGCACTTGGAGTAAATTAAATACCAAATATACAATAAAACTATAAAATATCAAGCAAAAATATATCAAATATGAGGTATAAATATGGTCAATTATACATCTATTAAACATCTTCATACTTAAGCTTTTGCTTATCCTCAAGAAACAATAATCAAAACAATAAATCTTAACATTTATCCTTCATTAATCTTAACCTGTGCATTCATAGTAAAAATTATCATATCACATTAATCAAATTAACATACAGTTGGAGTCAAGTTATCTTAAAATTAACTTCCTAAGTCAATATTAATAGTAATCATATCAATAATCTAAGTGAAATCAAAAGCATAAACTTTTACACCCTCCCAAAGATTTCACTCAATATACTCAAGTGTTTAGGATGAAAATTTCAAACTCTCAAATTAATGCATAGTGGAACTCTTACCATAAGCTTGCAGTATTATCTCATCTCCACCTCTAATGTAAACTATAAAAAAAAATTGAAAGGTCTCTATAGAGTTGTAATGGGGCGTAGGTCAGGTAAGATTGGGATAATAATAAAATGTGTTAAATTGAAGGAAATTTACTAAAGAGACATTACATGAAACTTCTTCACAATACCCATAGGTCCATTCATTATAAAACCAATGGTACTATATATATTTTCTTCTTTTCTTTATCTATGCTTTTTTTAATTATAATAATTTTCGAGCATTCATCATGTACCACTATTAAAGAAATATTAGTCATTTCAAAATTTCAAGTTTCAAACAACCAAAAAATGTAAATAACCTTCAAATTTCAAAACAATAAAAAGGCTTTCAAAGAAAAAAATAGGATAACAGTTATTAATTAGGCTTATAGACAATGAAAAAGGCTAAGGCCAAACTTGGTTAATCCTGAGGGATAAAATAAGTTAGGTAATAATCAAATAATTAGGCTAAAACAAGTTGTTGAATTTAAGTGCCTTCGTCATTCTAATGCTTCTAATTTAATAATTGCGATCTTAATATGCATAATAAAAGCAGTTTCTAGAATCATTCTACTATACATGATATCACACATGAAAGAAATAAATGAGCTTAAAAATTTTGAAAATTTAGCCTTAGGCTTAAAAGTTTATGAAAAAATTGGTATATATGTATGTAAATAGTATGCAATTTCATTCCATTTGATTGTCTCAATTATTAATAAAAATATGACTTCTAAAACAATTTTTTCTAACTATTATACTTTTATGTACTAATTCAAATCAATATTCCATAATAAAATATAGTATTGATAGACATATTTCAACTAATTCAGAATATCAACTAATAAAATTTAATCATCAAGATTATAATAAGCTTAAAAAATAAAATCATTAAACCCTTCTCCACACTTAAAGTTGTTCATTGTCTCCATTGTACACAATATAAGTATTATAATATGTGAGAAGGTTTAGTAGTACTTTCCAAAATATGATGATTTTCTAATTTTGTTCCATTCAATATTAGATTACATCCTTGCAAAGCATAAAAAAGGTATAAAACAACAAAAGAATATAAATAAATAAAATAAAATAAAAACAATATGAAAATAAAATTTAAAATTTAAAATAAAACTATCATAATTCATAGGTTGCTTCCTATGTAGCGCTTATTTAACATTGTTAGCTCAACGCACCCTATAAATTACCCTCATTGTGGGTCTATAAATAGTGGCTTGCTTCCACCTGTTTCTCCACATAAGAGTTTTGTAGTTTATAAGTAAGCCACATGTTGCAAGATAATAATAAGGATATAATTTATAAAATTAATAAATCCAATCATATGCATTTGTACCCTACATATTACCCTCGTCGTGGGTCTATAAATAGTGACTTACTTCCACCTATTTCTCCACACAAGAGCTTTGTAGCCTGTAAGTAAGTCACCTATTGCATGATAATAATAAAGAAATAATTTGTAAAAATTAATAAATCCAATCACATGCATTAATGCCCTTTTTAATGTCAAACTATTAATAAAAGAGAGAATAACAAAATTTTTTAAATCGTCGGTTGACTCGAACAGTTTATCTTCAAGGAAGTGAAAACCCTTCGTACTTAAGATGACTATCAATGATGCATTAGTAGTTTCCTTGTTTAGTTTCTTTACTAGTTCTTCCTCAACCACCTTTATCCACTCTTCTTCTTCCTGGGCAGATGTTTTTAGCTTATCATCTTTAATTATCTCCTACCACTTCTCTACTTCCTTTTGTTAGATGGAGGTTTCTTCATCTTCTTTTTTTGTAAGTTCTTCTTAAAATGTCACTCCATTCATAAATTCAACCCTTATCTTTTCTTCTTTCTTAAATTCACATCGGTTAGCTTTCATTTCGGTCAGGAGTTTCATTATTTAGTCTATAATACTCTCTTCTTCTTCTTTTTCTAGGAGCTCATTTTCACTATTAAAGGTGATTTCTATTATGCATTTTATGGGATCTGTTTTAGTAGGAATAGACAAACTCAACTACATCTCATTAAATATTATCTTTGTTAGATGGTCGATCTGATTCACCATATTCTGTATACGAGCCTTTATTTTCTGATACCTCATGTTTGATTCTTGAATAAACTAAACCATCCTATGTTTTACGACAGCAATTACCCCCTCACCTTCCTAAAATGCATCATCATTCATGGCACGACCGTTGTCTCTTCTTCACTCTGAGACATTAGGGAGCTTAGATAATATAAAGTATTATTCTCATCATATGCAAGTGAAGAAAGTCTCTCACCAAATTCAATTTGATTAGCTACTATCTCGGTAAGGCATTTCATCAGTTTATCTGTAATACTTTCGTATTGTTGTTGTTGTAGTACATATTCAATTGGAGGATAGTCATTATATCCATATGTGTAAGGGTTGCTTCACTCTGAATTATATGCATTCTCGTATGATAGATCTTGAGGTCGGTTGTATATGTTTGATTGCTCCCATATATACGTCGGTGCTCAACATTCATGATTGTAAGAATAACATCCACAAATATTGCAACACGGCATAGACATTATTTAAGCTTCTGAAAACATACGAGGAAACAACTCTTTCCAATACGGTGATATTTCATATTGTAAAGACATATTCTGGCTCTCATAATAGTATTGTTCGCTCTATCCATCCTTTATTAGTTGTAGCTATGAAACTAAATCTCAATTCCTAAAATAAAAGACTAGCAAACTGTAAATGTAGAGAAGTTCAAAAGATAATTAATAAATAAGCTAGAAATATAATAAGATACAGTAAAATACAATAAAATAAAACAAAAATATAAAAAAATAATGATTGTTCTTAATATCACTATCCTCGAAAATGACACCAAAAACTTGATTGACCTAAACTTAATTAGTCAATGATGAATTATCCTCAAGTACAAGGTGTGACTATATCTAATACTGGCAAGTACAAATTAATCCTACAAAAATAGTGATTACTAGTAATTATCTTTCTCCTGTTATCTAACCTTCAAATTGGATTTTGGTTGTTAATTATAAAAATAAAATAAACAATTAAAATAAAATAGGCAGCAATATTGAACATAAAAATGAAAGAAACCACTTAGAAAATAATCAATATCGAATTCTTGTCAGGTAATGAATCCCATTAAAACCATTAAATAATTAATCTTTTATTGTGTAATTATTTTATTAACTATTAGACTATGGAAATTCCTATCATATACTAATAACTCTCGAGTTTATTGACAACTAATCTAAGTTTATCAACCGAATTACTCGGGTTAAAGTTTATAGTCAATTTGTGAATTTAACTTTTAGGTTTGACCATAATTTATACGATTTATGTCGACCCATTTCTAGGTTTGAGATCAACGCCTTTTAATTATAGTAGATATAATCATATACAAGATTCTCAATCTCTATACTGAAATTATGTTATGAACTAATATTTTGGATCTATTAGATTATATATTAAACACATAATTAAATCATAATAAATCAATCAAAACTATTACATTAAATAAAAGAATAAAAATATTGTTATCGAAATAGGGTTCATCATATTTAGATACTAAAAGCGTTAGTTACACATAATAGGAAATAAAATCAAACATAAACTGGAAGAAAAAATAGAAAACAAAGAGTTCATAATTCTAAATCTTCATTTCTCTTCCATCAAATGTTCTTACAAAATAAAGGTTTGATGTTGTATTATATTGGATTTTTTGATGATTTATTCACATTCTCGATATTCTTTGATCAATATCATCCCTTTTGGACATTATTCATATCTGGAATTGTCACCAAAAGTCTGCTCCTCTTGTTTGCCTCAAATCATGTCTTTTTATAGTAATTTCTAAGGTTCTGGGACATATTGTGTATAATCCAAAATCACCAAAATTCATGAATCTACACGACCTGAGAAACTTCCAAAACCATGTATCCCTTCTTTGCTTCCAATATTCATTTTATGCCATGTTTTCATCAAAATAGATATTAGCTTTGTTTAGTATAGCTAATACTAAATGTTAATGAAACAAATTTCTTAGACATGGATTATGTTTAAGAAGAGTTTTAAATTCAGTTAGAAAAGAAATATGTTTATATACAATCTTACTACTAAATCATGTTATGGATTTTAGTTACAAAGTTTTGGGGATTTGTCAATATCATATAGAAGACTAATAATAATGACATTTGAGTTGACTAATCTCTCGTAAACTTTAATAGTAACATGTAAGATAGATGTCAATACTTGATAGCACAATATAAAAAATTGCATGAAGTAAAGTTAAAAGATATAGTACCTTAATGGAATTGTTCCACTTAATTTAACCTACCAAAAGCATACACATTGACTACAATTGAGGCATTAACTTTGGATAATAATAGTTTTAGTAGAAGAAAAATGATTGCATGACTTTTCTTGTCTATATAAGATATGATAGAGATCATATGTTTTCAAATTCATGTTTTGAGAATTTGATATTGAATTTGGATTCAATATTACCATAATATTAAGGGTGTCATAAGAAATAAATTATTGAATAAAAGTAATTAATCCAAGTTTATACAAATAGTTTATATATATTAGATCAAAGAGACTTATTCTTAACATAAGTGATAAGAATACAAAGATATATAACCAAAACTATCCTTTTATTTACTACTGCTTACCAAAAAATATGAATAATAAAAATGCAAACAAGGATATATGTAAATTGTTGAGTAAACATAATTGATTCAAGTTATACAAATAGTTTACATGCATTAGATCAAAGGAGATTTATTCTTAACGTAAGTGGTAAGAATACAAAGATATATATCCAAAACTATCCTTTTATCTATTATTGATTAAGTAAAATATAAGAATAATTAAATTCCAAACAAAGATATATTTATCTTTTGATTATGAATAATACGTATGTAACTTGTGAAACTTGTTAAGTTGAAGGATAACCTTTGACAGGATGATTATAGTATTGAATTATTAAATCTTATATATAGGATGTATGAAATGTAATAACAATCCATGAAAGAATGAATAATCATATTTTATTAAATATACTAATAACTTTATGAATAGTACATAAGCCTCTTTAAAAAACTTTTAAATAATAAATCACCACTACTAAAAGGTAGGACACAGGACATTGTCTCGTCCATATTGATGAACATAGGCTGAATATGGCAGGATATCGTAGGTATTTGAAGAAACAGTAGTACGATATAAGACAGTGTCTCATCCATATTCATGAACATAGGCTGAATATGGCAAGATATCATAGGTATTTGAAGAAACAGAGTGTTCATATTTTGAACACAGCTTTAGCACAGAGGCATATTGGTGTCATGTTAGTCAGGTAGAAAACTCCTCTAAAAATAGAATAAGATGTGGTTGAGTACGGGGAGTAACATAGTATTGGGTTAGTAACGTGTTACAGGTCTTTTTCTTAAAGTCTACCAAAATTGCTCTAAATTGAATCAAATCTTCTCTAAATTTATTTCTTTTCCTTAAAGGGGATAAAAATAAGACCTTAAACAAAATATAAGTCATTTTAAGTATCAAATCCTAAAAAAATCAATATACAAACATACTACCCTCAAAATCATGATAAAAGTATAATCTACTTAGTATATATCACTTTTTCAAATATGTGTATGATAATTTTGTGTTTTGAATTCATATATCAAATAGAAAGGTGGCACAACTTTTAAAATTGCACTTGGTGTTGTAATTAATCTGTTATCTTAGACAAGATTTGATAATTCTCTCTCGCGTAAACAAACCAACCTTATTTGTAAATGTCTTCCAATTTTGTATAAGTCGCATGTGTACGCTCTAATCATTGTTTGTTTGAACAATGAAATAAGTTTTTTTTATAAGCTTCTAACTTTATTACATATAAGACAAAATCAAGCAAACAAGCTAGCAAAAGAATATTCAACGATATCAAATAAAAAGTGGTCGGGTCGGTCGAATTGGGTCCGAACTCAATCACAATAATCCACAGGCCGATCAGTCGATCTCCTAAAGATGGATCTCACATCCATTGGTTAACCCGGGCCCGATCCACACATCCATGGCCCATTAACGGGAGAAAACCTTCTATGCAGAAGTAGAAGTCTACGTAAAGACCTAGCCCTAGCTTCCATCCCATATATAAGGTATGATTTCATCATAACAGAGATACGTAATCACAAACCCTAGTCATCTCCGCTTACAGCGATCCCACCTTCACCAAAAGACTGACTTGAGCGTCGGAGGGGCTAATCGGGACACAACCCCGACACGCCTTCTTTGTTTTGCAGGAGTCTTTACGTTGAAGCTTCCACAGAAAGCAGTCAACCCCATGGATCCAAACGGCAACGTACTGTTCCGCCAGAATCCGACGGAACAAAAAAGAATCTTATTTTTAGATCTAATTGCCTCTTATGCCATTTAAGGGTGAGCATTACTTGATAAACTAACTTTCTCCGTGAGAGTAGTCTAAAGATGTTAATTAACAAATTTATCTTATATTAACGAGCTTAACGAGATTAAACCCACAAATAAGTAGGATTTGCCAAAAAAGCCTAGTCCGACCAGTCTTGAACCAATGTCAATGAACTTGGTTTGAATTGACCAAACTTCAAACGGGTTTAGATTTTTTTTAAAAAAAAAATCAACTTGGTATGGTTCCAAACTCATTTTTTAATAATAAAATAACATCGTTTTAAGTAAAGTAACTTTATTTTAAATTTTTAAAAATTAAAAAATAAACTTAATTAGGTTCAATTAAACTTCAGGCTGCTCAAATTTAATCATATTCGAACTCAAGTCTGCAACCTCAAGGTCAATCGAATTTAAGACTCATTGGTATGCCTATAAATAAGTATCAAAATTATAGCTAAGGTAAAAGAACGTCACTTATAATATGGTACAAATGTCTAAATAGTGCTTATCATTTGAGAAGCCAATCTTAACTTAATAAAACATAATTCCACACATCTACGGTGATGTTTCTCCAATATTTCCATTAGTGTCTCAACCACTCCACGCCCAAAGCAACGTTCCATGGCGGGTCAATCCTCTTCTAAACGAGCATAATAATTATATTACACTGGAGTAGTTTTACAAGTAATGGGAATTCTTATTGTTAGTAACGTAGGATTTGACCAAACAAAACACTTGCAAGCTGTGATGGAATCAGATCCACACACGCCCTCCTATTTTAAACGAAAGCTTCACATTCCAAACTTTGACAACTATAGCTAGATTTGCACTAGCCATGCAAAGATAGGAACGTGTAGACCTCGATCATTCATTGAAAAATACTTAACAATGAACAGACACTTCATGTTATATGTTTTCAAATCCAGCCGCTTAACCAAACAAATCACAGCTCTTTGGCCTTGGAAGTAGAGATTTCTATAGACAATTGTTCAAACGAAGATAAATTAATGATGTTTGAATCATAAGAGCGTTTTTAATTCCATTAGAGTATTGATATTTTAATTTTTGTTTAGCATTAGAAACCTCTCTTTTCCTCTCTACACATTGGGGGTGGCCTTTCTTATTATTTAAACATTCGAATCTTGATTTGACCAAGTAAATTAGTTGGGAAACGAACAAATTGTACCCTTTATTAGGCTTTATTTCTCTTTAAAGAGGAAATTAATCGTTGATTACAAAGTATATAATAACACAAAAATAATAACCCGTGAAACTTTTAATAAAATGTGAGATTTAAAAATTCTAATAATAAACAACCTTATTCTTATGCAGAGAAGATATTGTTTCAAATAGACTCATATATATAATATAAATTAATAATAATAATAATATCAATAAATATGTATAATTAAGCATATAAAATATGTAATGCAATACTTACAGAATAGCATAAAGATTAACAATACAAGATCTAAAAATGAAAATAAATACATAAAATAGGACAAAAGATATACAAAAAAATCATATCAGTCATTATAATAAAGTAAGTAAGAAATAACTAAAAGAAAATGACTATTTAATTCAAATGTTAAGACTATACAACATTCCATACTTCGAATGTAAGATAGGGACTCCGCGTTGATTACAAGTGCAGGAGGGCAATGTTGGGAACGTAAAATTGTCCCAGGCAAAGTTGGATATCTTATACTCACGCAGAACGAAACATTTGATGACGTGTGGCGTAACACTAACGGGCTGTTTGGTTTAAAGGAATAGGTATGGATATTATTAATCCTATGTTTGATTAGAAACTAAATTCATAATAGTTATGCGCGAGGAAAATTTATTCTTAAATTTTGAGGAATACATAAAACTCATCTCTACCTATCTTTAACTTTTTCAAGAATAGCTATTCTAATGGAAGATAACTTTATCCTTTTCACAATTAATAGTAATAATAATAATAAGATAATTAATTTTGTATAATAAAATTAATAATAATAATAATTAAAAATTTAAAACAATTATTAATAATAATAACAATAATTAGTAATCAATAATAACAATAATTATAATAATAAGTACAAAATTTATAATAATAATTAATAATATTAATAAAATAATTAATAATAAAATAAAATTAATAACAATAAGTACAAAATTTCAAATAATAATAGTAATAATAATAATATTAAGATAATTAATTTCGTATAATAATAATAATAATAATAATAATAATAATAAGTAGAAAATTTATAAAAATAATTAATAATAAAATAACAATAATTAATAATAATAATAATGACAATAATAACAATATTAATAATAATAAGTACAAAATTTATAATAATAATTAGTAATAATAATAATAACAATTAATAATAATGATAATGATAATGATAATAATAAATTAATAATAATAAGAATAATAATAAGTACAAATTTTAAAATAATTATTAACAATTAATAATAATAATAATAAGATGATTAATTTAGTATAATAAAATTTATAATAATAATAATATTATTATTAATATTAATAATAATAAGAATAATAATAAGTAGAAAATGTATAACAATAATTAATAATAACAATAATTAATAATAATTATTATTATAGTAGTAGTAGTAGTAGTAGTAAGTAGAAGAAATGATGAGCAGCAGTAGTAGTAGTAGTAATAATAATAATAATAATAATAATAATAATAATAATAATAATAATAATAATAATAATAATATAGTACAAAATTTATAATAATAATAACAATAATTAATAATAATAATAATAAGATAATTAATTTAATATAATAAATTAATAATAAAATATTAATATTAATAAGAATAAGAATAATAATAAGTATAAAATTTATAATAATAATAATAATAATAATGAGTTTAATAATATAATTAAGAATAAAATTGATAATAATAAGTAAAAAATTATAACAATATTTAATAATAATAATAATAATAATAATAATAATAATAATAATAATAATAATAATAATAATAATAATAATAATAATAATAATAATAATAACATTTTAGTTTTTTATTACTTATTCCTTTCTTATTCTAAGTTTATATTTTCAAACCAAACATTGAAATAGAAATTCTTTCTGTATTTCATTCCTTAAACTAAACAAAGTAATACTCATTCTGTTCTATTCCTCATCTTTTCTATTCCTAGAAATAACTATTCTATTCCTATTTATTCCATTCTCTGAACCAAACAGGTCGTAAGCAATAAGAATCATATTCAGTAGGCATCAACTGACGTCAGTACCCAAATTACCCCTCAATCATTACGCTTTCTAATAGGAGAAGAGAGATTTGGAAAATTGTGGAGACCCATGTGAGAAAGCCCCTCAAATCCTCTGGTCCATTAATCTTGTACTAACTCTATCTCAACTCATCTCAACCACCTATTTATATGAGTCTCACATAAATAAATAGTTGGGATGAGTTACAACAGAATTGGTATAAAATTAATGGGCCAGAGGATCACATCATGTGAGGAAGAGGCAGAGCATAAGATGATGATGCAAATGTAAAAGAGAGAACACATAAAACACAACTCCTGTCTCAAACCTAAGACCATCAAATCAAATCCCATTCATTACTAATAAGGAGTTCCTTAGTTCACTTGGTTCCTTAGTTTAGTTGGTGGTAATAATAATAATAATAATAATAATCATAATAATCATCATCATCATCATGACAATAATAATAATAATAAATATAGTAAAAAATTAGAATAAATATAATCATTATAATTATGGTGGTTAGTTAAGACTAATAAATAATTATTACTATTACTAATAGTGATTGAATTATTAAAATATTGAGAAATAAAATTTTGTTAAAATTTTGTTTTAAATCAAAATTTATTATATTCTAATTAATTATTGTTTTGTTAAAAGGAAAAATAAAATTTTGTTTCATATCAAAATTTAATATATTTTAATTAATTATATTGTTTTGTTAAAAAGAAAAATAAAATTTTGTTAAATTTTGTTTTACATCAAATTTTAATATATTTTAATTAATTATAATGTTTTGTTAAAAAGAAAAATAAAATTTTGTTTTACAAAATTTTAATATATTCTAATTAATTATCTTTAATTTTAATATATTCTAATTAATTATCTTGTTTTATTAAAAATAACAATTACAACGCGTTGTACAAGAATGAAAGTTATTCTTCTTATATTTGGGAGGTATGAAATATTACCCCAAAGAGGATATGAAAATACTATTCATGTAATGATAATATATAACCAACTAATTGTTTTTCATTCCTTATCTATTGATATCTTCCCAAACTCATTAACTAAGCACTCCTTAAAAAATCTAACATCCAAACGACGCCTTTGTCTGTCTATCCATTTTAGGTTTACTTCAATTTCACACATGCATTGCTTTCTATCGGTAAATAATAATAATAATAATAATAATAATGATGATGATAATGATATGAATACAATACCAATATTAATATTATATTTAATTCTTATACAATATTGTACTAATACTAGTTAATATCGATACCATTTGAATGACTTTTAAATTTATAAAATAATCTATTAAATTTTTGAAATGACAAAATAGTCCTTCAATATATTGCATAGTATAATGTATATTTTACATCAACCATATCTCCAAAAATCATAATAATTAAAATTAAAATAATAATAATTTATTTATTTTATTAACATTATTTTCACATATAAATAATAACCACAATTAATATGAAAAAATAATTGAATCATCATATAAACATAAAATTAAAAACAATACAAAGTATTTAAAATATTACAATGTCATCATACAATAAATAATAATTACATCAAGACGTCAAATAAAAATAATAAATATTCAATACTCTAACAATTACAATTTATATCAAGAATTTGTGCCAAAGAACCAACTAAAAGTAAAACTTAAAATAAAATATTTACAATTATGTTGCATATATAGAATTTAACATATACATAGTATAAGTGAAATTAAAAGAAGAAGAGAAATAAAACTTAGAACATTAGTCAATCGAATACTGTTATAACTACATTGACCCCAATTCTCATTTGATCCAAAATTTTATTATTGAAAGGAGTCTTATTATCATCATCATTCATATTCATTGCACCAAATAATATGTCAATACTTTCCCATCAAAGATTATCTTCCAAGACTATCAAACTTAATTCCTCATAAACTTATTCTATCAAAAGATCGATATTATCAATACAAATTGAATATACTAAACTACTTGTTATAGTAAGAGTCATAGTAAACAATAAAATTAAATTATTTTAAAAATAAAAATATATATCTAAATTAATAATCATAATAACATATCTTTTCCTAAACTTTAAATTGTATCGAACAAAAATGAAGTCATTTAATCTTTGCCTTTTTTGGAATGAATGAATTCAAATATGTTCCAATTTCTTTCATAACATGATGCACTCAAACATTGACTTAGAGTTTGAATTACCAACTTTTGAAATTTTAGAACATCACTAATATCAATTATCTAATATCAATTATCGGTCCTTAATAGGAGAGGTTAATTGGGTGTTAACAAATTTTAAACAAAATATTTACTAACTTAGTTTATTAATAAACACGATTTATAAAATATGAAAATATTATATAAAACAATAAATTTAACCAACAAACTTATATAATAATATAAAAGGTTAAGGAAAGAGAAACGTAAACCAATTTATAATGATTCAAAATATTACTTTTTTTATATCTACTCACAAGACTCTTCTTGAAATTCTACTATAATTCTCTTTCAAAGCAAAGAATAACTTTTGTACAATATTTTCTCGATAAAGAAGAACTCTTTTACAATATTCTTTTATAGTAAAGAGGAACCTCAATATCATTTAGGACTCCTCCTAAGAATATACAACATCCTTACAAAATTATTTGTGTGAATGAGCCTTTTCTAGTTTTTTTTTCAAAAAAAAAATTAAAGAGGCTTATTCACACAAATATAAGAAAATGATGGTCAAATTCTTGATAAACACCTATAAATGTGTGTATAAGATATCCAAATGCTTTTTCATATAATAACCAATGAGAAAAAAAATGTATTTCTAGGGTTTTGGGACCCCTGTTAGTCGTTGGAACCAAACATTTTCTATTACAACAATTAACAATATAATCTTAGTTGACTTGTATAGCACATTAGTCGATCAGTGTATATTGAATGCATATATTCACTAATCATTAAGACATTAGTCAAATACTAAGGCATATTGATCAACCCCTTTAAACAATATGTCAATAAACAACCTTGTTAAAAGTTTAACCTAAATTGGTCAATAATTAAGTCATATTAATTGGCCTATGCATTCAATAATAAAATTTTCTAGTTGTTAACCAATGTACCCTTAGGGAACATTAGTAAACCACATTACCATATTAGTCTAGCAATATGTTAACAAACTCACTGTTATATATTTAACTTATATTGGTTAACCACTAACCTATATTAGTCAATCAATCCTATAAAATATGATTTTAAATACTCAAATTTAATTTATTTAATGAAATTATAATTAAAACTTCCCAAAATATCCCTTAAGAATTATTTGAAGATCAAGAGATTTTTCTTTAAAACAAATCTTTTATACCTCTGGATGAATGGAAAACTCATGGAATAAAGTAAGAAGAAATATTTATGCATATTAAGCCTTTAAGATTATTAAAGTGACTAATTGAGATTACAATTAACATTAAAATATAGTAATAATCTTAATATGCCTTGATCTTCTTTTATGCTTGACTTGATTTTTACCTCGACAGTTGCAAGCTTTAACTTTTCGTTATCTACTTATAAACTTGGTCGTGAACCGCAAGTGCACGGTTGTCGAAGTGAGTAATAAATCGGTAAGAACCGATGTCGTGTCTATAGGGATTATGAGAAAATTTAATTTTACGCTAGCTAAAGATATTTGAAATCGAGTTGGATGAAATTTTAGAAAATTAAAATTAATGAAAAGAAATTTTTTCTTTTTTTTATAAAATTAACTTAAATAAATTTCTAAACAACTTCCAAATTCGAATCGACCAAACTAACTATGAACATGACAAATTAGTTCAGTAACTACTTAAGAAAAGATTGCAACAATTTTTTAATTAAACGTTTTAACGACAAAGATGAATAACTTTCTCTTAGGAAATGATATTTTTGTCAACTTTAATATTGAATTAGTTATTTTCCACAACTGAAATGTTATACTCTTGTAGGTGAATTTTAAGAGTAATTAATCCCTTTTTCTCAAAGATGAATTAATTTATCCACTCTAGACGTCACTTAGTAATCCCTTACTTAAGTTTTTCCTAGAGTTTCTTAAGTCCCAAAACTTCAATTTTCACCTTCTAAGTTTCTTGGGTCTCCCAACTCACAAGTAAATCCTAGTCAAATTTTCCTTTTATCTTCTAGCAAAAATTCCCTTATCCCAAAGGTGAATTAATACTAAGTCATTTTCCAATAGTCCAAAAGAATAACAAATAAATCCAAGAAAAAATTAACAAGCATATGAATATTCAGGCACGGATTATAGCAAAATTAATATTAAAACATTATCAAAAATATCAAATCCCTAAGAAAAATTAAAGTTTTAGCCACAAATCATTATACCAAACAATCCACAAACATATAACATAAATAAACTCATGATAGAATCAATTTAAAAATAAAGATCAAAGCTCCAAATATGCAGCAAAATAAAATGAGCTCTCCCCTCTCCTTGAGTGGTTGCTTCTTTGGTGATGAATGGATGCTGCGTTGTTGGGCGAATGGAGACTGCTACGTTGATGAAGACTCTTGATTGCGTCCTTCAATTCTAGAGGCTCTTGGATTCAGCTTGTGAGTGAAAGATTAAAGATGAGCTGACAAATCAAGGCTTGCATCAATGTGTTGTGCCAATGATGTTGAAGGTTGGAGCTTGGAAGTTTAGAGAGCTGCTGGAGTTTTTTGGATTAGAATCAAGGGTTGCGTGAATGTATGTGTGCTAGTGAATGGAAGAGCTGGCTACGTGAATGAAAAGTTGAGGAAGGGGGTGTTGCTTTGGTTGGCTGTTGGAGAAAAGATAAGAGAGCTGTCCAGAAGTGGGGTTTCGTGAGGAGTTTTAGTTTGTGAAGATATGGAGGGCTGAAAAATCAAAGGTGGGGGCTGGTCAAATATTTTGGCTGTTTTGGTGGAGAAATGGAGGCTTGACTGTGATGGTTGGCCCTTGAGTCTACGTTGGTGGCTGCATGAATGGAGAGAGTCTGCTGCAGTGGATTTGCGTGGAAGAGTTGTGTTGTTGTTTTGGATGGCTGGTGCATGCTTTTGTGAAAAATGGAGGCTGAATGGGGGCTTGTCATGTGAAGTGCTAAGGCTTTGTCTCTTGTGCATGGATTGCTTGCGTGAAGAGTGGAAGGATGGCTTGAACTTGTCCATGAAGGCTGCTGATGGTGACTGGAAAGTCAAGGATGGAGGCTACATGGGCTAGTTGGAATGAGTTTTCTAAGGTCAATTTCGACAATGCATAAAAATTAATTGGTGATGACTTAAGAGCTCAAATTTTTTCAGTGTCTTCCTCTCTGAGTTAACTTCGATATGAGACTTGAATAACAGGATTTCAACATCTGAGTCAAAAGTTATGGCCGAAACATCGTCGATAGGTCATTCTGGCGCCCTACAATGTGACATAAATTTTTGTTAATTTATTTCTCCTAAATTCCAGCTCCAAAAAATCTGCAATTGCTCCCAAAAATTCGTCAATGAGTCAAGAATTTATGTATGAAATTTCAGAATTTTTGGCTAAACCAATCTCGAGATAAAAATCTCATAATGACTAGAGGTCAAGTCTGCCGGAAACTCAAAAACAGTGCAATTCAAGTCTATTTGTTTCAATTATGCATTTTACGTCAACAGACCTCAAATAATGTTAAAACACGATAAACCAGCCGTAGATGAATATAAAATGAATGTGAAAGACTATGAATTAAGTCCTAAACATATATAAAAATATGGCGTATCAAAATTATTTTCTTGAGTTTATCGCTACATTTAGTTCTTATATGGACTTTTATAAAAAGAACTTATTAGTAGTAATTATATTTTGTTACTACTAATATTAAATGTAATGTGGTGACATTAGTTTTATTTTAAAATAAAAATAGGTCCTACCGTTATATGACAAATGAGATTTATTGTTTAAAATGTATAAAAATAGACTCAACTACTATATAACAATACATCCACTTTCTAGTTAATTTTTAAAAAGCTAATTATGTATATGAAAGTAAACCTACTTTCTGTTTAAAAAATGTAAGGTTTGTTTACGTTTTCATTTTTCAGTCTTTATGAACGTCTTCTACGCTCTTTCCATAGTTGCCCACGTAGTTTTCATATCTCCAATATTTAAGCATGGTTGCAAGTAAACATAAATGTCACTTGAAGACGTCTAGAACACATTTTTAGAATTCACGTAATAAGTAGCTTGACTAGAACCTTGGCTCTCAAGTCTCAAGTGTTTACTTTAGACCAGGATCAGCTCATGACTCAATACAACAGTCGTCGTCAAGTTTAATTATATCCAGCTAGCCAACATCCAAGAAACCAACACATGTGAAAAAGTTTTATTGCTTAGTTTTTTAATTCAAACCAGTCTTTACGCTTTTAAGAATTGTTCCAAGCTCCTCAAATTCTTCCTAACATCTTCGTGGACCCACATAAAGGTCACAGAGTAGAGGGGCTGTGGCCGGCGGCGAAGGCTCTAATTTAGAGGCAGCGTGTCGTCGGACATTTCATCGAACAACACTCACCATCCTCTGATTGCGACTTTACGTGTGAAGTGAATTTTCTTAGTTTGTTTTATTCAATAATAATTTGAATTTCTAAGAGTAAGAGGAGTAGAGGACCAGTCTCACCTGAATGAAAATATGATATTTTGGCCATAAAGAAAAATATTTGACGTGACAAGTCATGATCTTCAGAGTACAACCTGTCATGCAAATCCTTGCACTAAAAGATTAAAGAAAAGGACTTGATTAAGAAAATTATTAATATTTAAAAATAATTGAAAACTATTTCTTGAATATTAAAATTTCTTAATTATTTCTAATTTTTGGTACAAATCATTGAGAATGTATATTTATGTGTAAGGTGGAAAGTGGAAACTGCGTAGCTCCACCTTAATGATGCGATGAATCGTAATAAACAGCAATGTGAAGGAGGGAAAAAAAACAAAAAACTCTCATTTGGTTGGGAAGAAATCAGCATAAACTGTAAGATAAAGCAATTTACATCTAACGCACTCCTTGTCCTAAGCTATATGTTGTCGACACTTGCTTGCAAACGAAAAATCATATTAAGCTGACTCACAAGTCACAATCACCTGCTCAAACCCAAATTCATGAAAATGTCAGCATTTAGAAACACACGTGTTCGTGTTCATCAAGTTGAGATGGCCTTTGCATTCTAACGCTACTGATGCTGTTCCTTGACGCCATTATTTCATTCAGTGAAAGCCTCTTCTTTGGCCCCGACTCTGGCCTTTGCTTTGGAGCACTAAGAGACCTCAATTTAGCCTTGAAGGATTGTGTGCTTGCCATATAATTAGGGAAGCCTGAGTAAGCCCTGAAATCCCTGTCTCCGCAGACACTCTTGGCTGGTGTAACAGGAGCATTCGAACGGAGAGAATTCACGATTCGCGGCGTGCTTTGTGCGGTAGAGAACCTACAGGCGTCCCCGGTGAAATACCAGTCAAAATCCTGATCGTTTTTGCAATCTCGTATGGAGATTCGAGCTGGAACTGGACATGGAAGAGGTGATGACAGTCCGTGATAAGGAACATCTTCACCACATTCTGATAACGCAGTTGTAAATCTACGTGACATTGATTTTGGCTTGCATGTATCGATTTCGACTATTTTTGGGCAATCATCAAATGCAGTCATTTCGTAAGATGCAGACAGCCTCTTGCTATGGAACTCACTTCTTGCATCATCAAATCTTTCCTGAGAACCCAGAAAAAAAGAAAAGAAAAAGAAAGAGCAGTGTTAAGAACCACGGGGTAGTATTCTTAATGAAAATGAACACCAAACATGTATGGTTCTTACTATGGATCTTCGTGGTCTGTGTCCAGATTGAAACCTATTCTGTTTATTAACAGAGCGACGAGCTCGTTGGATTCGAACTGCATTTTGAGCTCTTACAAGAGCTTGCATACTATGAAGAGTTGCAGTAGCTCGTTTTCGAACTAAATAGCCTCTGACAAGTGCCTGAATTTTAACTAGTCCTTTCAATGCTCGAAGCGCTTTTCTAGCCTGAGAGAGTTGATTAAACTCAAACTAATTAGAATTGGAAGATTTGACCTACATAACAAAATAACAAATGAACGTATACATGCCTCATCTCAGAAATAAACAGTTGTAATACAGATGACATGAAGGTTTGGGGATGAGACAGACTTGCAATAATAGCCCAACTTAATTCAGGGTATCAATCAATCATAGCCTTACTTCAAAGGCCAGGTTTCAAATTCAAATTCTTACAGGCAGGAAATGGAACGGAATGATTGACCAAGTCAGAAGGAAAACTGAAAAAGTATGCGTACCTAACAATGATCCTCTGGAAAGTATAGCTACTGTTTCGAAACCATTTGACAATGCTCTCTTTAAGAAAAGTGAAGTACTTCGAATGACCACAAACACAAGGTTAAAAGTAAGGTTTAAGAAAAAAGTAACGAAACCCAAAACACAGATGTACTTCTTGTAGCTTTTAATGACAGCTATAAAAGTAAGAACTAAGAGAAACATCTGCACCACTATAATACCTATTGTCTTGGAAACTAGAGCAGAACAAGCGTCTCTCCGAAACAACTTTTGTGTACAAGAAGAAAATGGGCACATTAACCTCACCAACCAAAACAGAAGCCAGATAATATAGGATCAAACCAAAAACACCTAACATACCAAATAGCCTCTGAACACTGTTTGAATTCTTATGGCTGCCAACTTCTCTCGGTCTGCTGCAAACAAAGTCCCTCTGCCCTGACTTGTTAGCCTCACCACCGTCATGGCCGCCTGAGTGTTGGGAAAATATACGCAAGATCGGATCTAAGCGCAGCGGAATGACTTTAAAATTTTTCCACAGAATCAACTTTAACAGAATTAGATTCGAAACATAAAACAAGAAATTAACAAAGTTACACTAACCTTTTTCTAATTTCCCGATACAATATCTAGCTTCTCCGAAATCGTCAAATCCACGAGCCGTTCAATCGTCCGGCCTCTAACGGTATCCACAGATCTTTCCGGAGAAAAACTCAAATCAAAAATTTGAGAGGAAAAACTTGTTTTGAAGTGCTAGCTTCTTTTGTTCTAATTTTTCCCTTTTTATAAGAAAAATCTTATTTTTCATATCCTTGAATTTTATTAAAATTACAACTAAAGTCATACTTTAATTATAATTATTAATAAATCCTTACAAGATCAAATATCACATATTGATCCTAAAGTTTCTAAAACTTCTCAATTAAGTCCAACTTAATTCAAATTTTATTTTCTCCTTTATAGACCTTTTATGTGTGACCCATTAGGTTCCTAATATGTTGGCAATGATTATAAAATATAATTCTAATTCATAATTAGAATCAGATAAATTAAAACTCCTTTTAATTTATCTTTAATTCCCTAATTAAACAATTTATCATCATAGATCATGATTGACGTCTAGCAACATGTCATGACCACCCAAATATTAGGAATGTCAAAGTGGTTTGACTTAACCTGTCTATGCATGGTTATCTTGTATAAATTAATCCTTTCGTCATCTAATGTTCCAATTAGAATTAGAGTATGGAATTCGTGTCTACTCTAAATAATCCAATCATATTTGTTCTTGCTAATTAGTAAATGATTTATAATTGATATTTGAAAACAACCTTTTCAAATTTCAATTCACTCTGGCCAGAGATTCCCAAAATCATTACTAATCAAGAACAGCAGAGCATTCTTCCTAATTACTTTAGGACGACGAATCCTTTATTGATTTACTCAACTATCTCCATATAGTTCATACTATATCCAATAACTACCGAATTGAACTATTCCAAGAATAGAACATAAGTAGCATCAAAACATAGTAAATCCCACATGAGATAACTTTGGCAATCTCAAGTCTAAGGAGCAATTATACAACCATCATAATGAGATAATCCACAGACACACAAGTAATGTTCCATTTGGGATTCTCATAATTGGGTCTGTTCAGTGAACTTATTCTCTAATAAGCACCCACAAATTTGTTTAAGTATCTCTATACTTTAATCTATGAGATCAATTACTTTCTTCATAAGAAAGAAACAAATATGTGGTAGTCTAACCATTTCATCAATACCCCGTCTTGATGAAACTATGACTAGGAACATTTTAGGAATAATACAAAATGCAATTTGAATCTCATAATTATAATCACATTATAATTTCCAATTGCATAATAATTATTCCAGGGATTTTATCTTTATGATTAATAATTAAATAATTAAAATGCACAAAGATAAAGAATGCCTTTTATTGAATAAAACAAATTTTATACAATTAAAAGTACAACCAAAATTGGCTGCAAGGGCATAAACCAACAATCTCCCACTTGCACTAAAGCCAATTACCAATGTATCTAATACCATAGCCATCCATATGTCTATCATGTTTCTTTTGAGATAACGGCTTAGTGAGAGGATCAGCTAGATTCTCTTCAGTGGGAACTCGTTCTATCTGGATGTCCTTCCGTTCCACTATCTCCCGGATAAGATGAAACTTTCTGAGTACATGTTTGGATCGCTGATGAGATCTTGGTTCCTTGACATGCAATAGCACCATTGTTATCATGAGACACTACTATCGGATCAACAATGCTAGGAACCACTCCAAGTTCGATAATGAACTTCTTGATCCAAAGCGCTTCTTCTTTGCTTGAAGCGCAATATACTCGACTTCGGTTGTTGAATCTGCAATGGTTGGTTGTTTGGAACTCTTCCAACTAACCGCTCCACCACAAAGAGTAAAAATATACCGATGTGATCTACTATCATCTTGATCGGTGAAACTAGCATCTGAATAACCACGAACTCTCATTTCGGTTCCTCCATAGACGAGAAAAATATCTTTAGTCCTTCTCAAGTACTTTAAAATATTTTTCACTGCATCAATGAGCCTCACGGGATCGACTTGATATCTACTTGTTATGCTTAAAGCGTAAGCAACATCGGTCTTGTACATAGCATCGCATACATGATCGATCCAATAGCCAAGCATATGGAACACCATTCATTCTATCTCTTTCCTCTTGTGTCTTAGGACACATGTTCTTGGAAAGAGAAATCCGAGCGATGTAGGTAAAATCCTCTCTTGGAATTTTCCATGCTAAACCGTTTAACACTTTATCTATGTACGAAGATTGGGACAAACCAAGCAACCTTTTGATCTATCTCTATAGATCTTTATACCTAATATATAAGTCGCTTCTCCCATATCCTTCATGGAAAATTCTTAGATAACCATATCTTAATGATTTGGAGCATTGAAATGTCATTTCAATGAGCAATATGTCATCCACATAAAGCACTAAGAAAAGCGACTCACTCCCACTTACCTTCTTGTAAACACAAGGTTCATCAACATTTTGATAAAACCAAACTCTTTGATTGTTTCATCAAAGCGAATGTTCCAACTCGCGATGCTTGCTTGATCCATATATGGACCTTTGCAATTTACATACTTGATCGGAAATTCTTTGGATTCAAAACCCTCGGGTTGTGTCATATACACATCCTCTTGCAAATTCCATTGAGAAATGCGGTTTGACATCCATCGCCAAATTTCATAATCATGATATGTTCTTATAACCAATAAAATCCTTATGGATTTAAGCATTGCCATTGGCGAAAAAGTTTCATCAAAATCAACTCCTTGTTTTTATGCGTAACCTTTCGCCACTAACCTTCTTTATGCGTATGTACATTTCCATCCATGTCAAATTTTCTCTTAAAATCCATTTGCACCCAATAGGTACTATACCTTGGTGCCTCCACCGAGACCATACTTGGTTGGTGTACATGGATTCCATTTCAGATTTCATGGCTTCTTGCCATTTTAAAGAATCAATGTCTGACATTGCTTCCTTAAAATTAGTAGGTTCGTCATTCAAAATTGAAGTATCATCACTTCCTTTTTCAACATGTAGATCTAATCTAACAGGAGGATGACGTACCCTTTCAGACCGCCGCGGACTATGTGTTCCTTGAACCATTGATTGAACATTTAATGTATCAACTTGTGGTTCTTGTTCCATTTCGATGTGTGTTTGTGGTTCTAGAACTTCTCTAAGTTCCACATCACTCCCACTACTTTCTTTGAGAATAAATTCTCTTTCTAAGAATATAGCATGTCTTGAGACAAACACCTTTTGCTCAAGAGGATGATAAAATTGATATCCAAAGCTTTCTTTTGGATATCCCACAAACATGCATTTATCGATTTAGCTTGAGCTTATCGGACATTGCACGCTTCACGTAAGCATCACATCCCAAATTTTAAGTGTGACAACTTTGGTCTTTACCAATCCATATCTCATATGGAGTCTTGTCAACGGTTTTGGATGGAACTCTGTTCAATAGGTAAGTAGCGATATTAGAGCGGATCCCCAAATGAAGCTGGAAGAGCTGATAGTTCATCATGGAGCGTACCATATCTAATAAAGTACGATTTCTCCTTTCAGAAACCCCATTATGTTGTGGAGTTCCAGGCGGAGTCCATTGTGAGAGAATTCCATTCTCCTTTAAATAACTAAGAAACTCATGGTCTAAGTACTCGCCACCTCGATCAGATCTAAGTGTCTTAATACTCTTACCAGTTTGTTTCTCTACTTCAAGTCTAAATTCTTTGAACTTTCAAATGCTTGACTTGTATTTCATTAAATACACATAACCATATCTAGAATGGTCATCTGTGAATGTTATGAAATATGAAAATCCTCCTCTAGCTTGAGTAGACATAGGGCCACATACATCTGAATGTATAAGCTCTAACAACTCATTAGTACGTTGTCCCTTTCCATTAAAGGAAGTTTGGTCATTTACCCTTTAAACATGATTCACAAGTTTCATATGATTCATAATCGAAAGGATCTAAATATCCTTCTTTATGTAACTTTGTGATTCTTGTTTCATTAATATGACCTAACCTACAATGCCATAAATAAGAAGGATTTTGGTCACTTAATCTTCTTTTCTTGCTATTTATTTGAAGAATTGGTCTTTTAAGATCTAATTCATACAACCCATTTGTAAGCATACGAATCCATAGTAAATGTCATCTTTATAAAAGAACAACTATTATTCTTAATATTGAAAACAAATCCATTCATGTCCAAACATGGAATAGAAATAATGTTTCTTGTGATGACAGAACATAATAACAATTATTTAGTTCAAGTCTGAAGACCGGAAGGTAAAGCTAAACTGAGTTCCAATAGCTAATGCAAGAACTCTTGCTCCATTACCAACTCGTAAGTCCACTTCACCTTTTCTCAACGCTTCATCATGCGTCAAGACTGCACATTGTTACAAATGTGAGAACCACATCCGTATCTAATACCCAAGATTGTGACACGAAGTAGAAAGATTGATTTCAATCATAAACAAACTGAAGTTGAAGTTTCGCTAACTTCTTTTCCTTCAAGCTAGCAAGATAAGATTTGCGGTTTCTCTTCCGGTGTCGGTATGCCCTGATGAAAAGCAGTGCCCTTATCATTCTTCTTGACACACTTTGTTGGCTTTGCTAGTTTAAATTGAAGCCTTCTTATTCTTGTTCTTATTCTTCTTCTTAGAGGTCTTACCCTTATTCTTAGAAGAAGAAGACCCAAAAAAATGTAGCTGGATTCCTTCTTAAGGCATCCTCGGTCTTGAGCATGTTGAGTAATTCACTAATGACATTTCCTTTTGTTCATATGGAAGTTCATAATAAATTGTGAAAACTCGAGGTAAGAGATCGGAGCACTAAATCAATGCTCAACTCGAGGTTGGTCATACCCTAATTGACCTAACTTTTCAATGTAGCCAATCATCTGTAGAACATGAATTTCTACAGATGTTCGAAGCTCATCCGACATTGAAACAAGGCTCGCAGATCTCAAACCTCTCCACCGACTTTGAGCACCAAACAACTCTTGAAGGTGCAAGAACATTTCCACTTGCATTCATAGTTTCATGTTGTCTCTGAAGCTCGGGAGACATCTCTTGGCTAACATCACACATGTCACTTGCTCATTGTCATCTATATGACTTTGATAATATTCCCAAACTTCATTGGTAACATCTTGGCGGGTTGGTGGAAGCTCATTTTCAAGAACGTATAATTTTTTTCTTGCCTTAAAACAATTTTAAGGTTACGTGACCGATCAGAAAAATTTGGCCCGATCGGTTTGTTTGCATCCATGATGCTCCTCGGGGACAAGTTAGTACTCATTTTCAAAACCGATTCGTCAATAAAATAAAATAAGTAAGTATATGCTAGAAAAACCAAATAAATAAGGACTTTTAAAATTTGGTTACTCCCACTATTTTCAACAAATCAATAGCCCTCACTATTAATTAGAAATTATCACATAATTTCCTAGTGAAATTAGATCCCATTTTAATTTAATTGATCTTGAGTTTGCTCAACAAACCAATTAAATTAAAATTAGGTAGATAACATTTTCTGAATCACATCCTATGTGATTCCTTGGTCCGTTAGGAGACAACTTTTTGTCATAAAATATCTAATAATATTTTCCTAACTTGCCTCTAAATAAATATGATCATGAGTTTACTCATCCAAATCATATAAATTTAGTTAAGTAAAACTCATTATTATAAGAGTAAACATGTTCGGGTTAAAGCGGCCTTGAGTTTACTCAACAAGCCTACAATAAACAAAACTCTGGTTTAATCATATAATAATGGAAGGCTTTATTCATGTTCTAAACATGTACTTAATATTTTAATGAGGGATTAAAAAAAAAATCTCATTGAAATTATATAATCTCATTATATTAATTTATTTCACATAATCTAATTATGAAAATAAATTGAGATTTTAAAAATAATTAATTTAATTAATCAACATTTGAAAAATTAAATTAATTTTTTTTTAAATAAAATAAAATAACATTATTTATTTGACATAATCTAATTATGAAAATAAATTGAGATTTTCTTTAATAAAATTTAATTAATCAACACTTGAAAAATTAAATTAAATTAAAATTAACATTTTTTTATTAATAATATTTTTTAAAAAAAAAAATCAGAAAATCAGGGCCTAGAGGCCCAGAGGCCAGGAGCCTGGCCTGCTGGCATGCGGGCTCCTGGCCAGGAGACCCACGTCTCCTGGCCCACTGGCCAGGAGACCCATCTCCTGGCCACATGGCCTGGCCAGGAGACCATCTCCTGGCCAGGAGACGCACGTCTCCTGGCCAGGCTGGCCACATGGCCTGGCCAAGAGACGCACGTTGCGTCTCCTGGCCTGGCCAGGAGACGCAACGTGCGTCTCCTGGCATAAGCCAGGAGCGTCTCCTGGCTTGGCCAGGAGACGCACCTGATGGGGCGCGTGCAGCGCACGCGCCTCATCTTCTCCGACATCCTCTGTGTTTTTTTTTTTTTTAAATAAAATTTTAATAACAGAATAACAACTTATTCTCAAAGCACTACCTTAAGACTATCTCAAGGTAATCTATCATATAAGTATAATTATAACATACTTATAAATATACTTAAAAATTTAGAGAGATAAAACTCTCTAGAGAGAGAAACCACCACCATCGATGGTGGTGGTTCTCTAACCATCAGTGGCTCTTTTCTTCATCAAACATGAAGCATAATGTTACCCATAAATCAAACATTCAATAACAATTATTGAATCAAACGAAACCTAAGCATCTTGTGGTTATTAAAAGCAAGAAATAACACAGATAAAGGCCACCATTTTCGTTGAAAAGAAATGGATTTAATGAAGTAACAGCCTGGAGTAAATGGACAGAAACTCTGCCTATTTCACAACCAAATTGCAGTAAAAGCAAGAAAACTGACGGTTTCATGTTTATTAAAAACACAAGAATGCAACTCTTTATCTTTTCTAAAACGCACGCAACGCTTCGTTAATCCTGGAAACATCGAACATGAGAAAAATATAGGTGCATCAAAGATCAAATGGAAACTATTTCCAGAATCACGCGAAACATCTTTCACATATCCAGAAACGCATGTAAATTGTCCAGAACCACTGGAAACTTTTTCCAGATTTCCAGAAAACTGGAAAAATTCCAGTATCACATATTTCCTGATTCAAATAATCAGAAACACATAAAATCTTTTACACCCTTTATTACTAGAAATACTTTCAGCGTAATAAAGAAATTTCTAGAAAGTGATAGAAACATATACAAACATTTTATACTGTTCCAGACATAGGAGAAATGCATTCCATATTTCCAGAAACTCATGAACAAGTGTTCTAAAATTTTCAGAAACGCATATCATCATATTGCTCCTTTCAAAATTGAAAATTTTCAAGCTTACGAATCAAAAATAAATCTGTTAAAGATGAAACGATACCACTGTTGGGAAAATATCGCAAGATCGGATCTAAGCGCAATGGAACGACTTTAAAATTTTTCCAGAATCAACTTTAACAATTAGATTCAAACATAAAAAAGAAATTAACAAAGTTACACTAACCTTTTCTAATTTCCGATCTGATATCTAAACTTCTCGAAATCGTAAATCCATGAGCCGCTCAATCGTCGTCAAACTCTAACAGTATCCATGAGATCTTTCAGGAGAAAAACTCAAATCAAAATTTGAGAGGAAAAACTTGTTTTGAAGTCTAGCTTCTTTTGTTCTAATTTTTCCTTTTATAAGAAAAATCTTATTTTCATATCCTGAATTTTATTAAAATTACAACTAAAGTCATACTTTAATTATAATTATTAATAAATCCTTACAAGATCAAATATCACATATTGATCCTAAAGTTTCTAAAACTTCTCAATTAAGTCCAACTTAATTCAAATTTTATTTTCTCCTTTATAGACCTTTTATGTGTAATTATTGTGTTCCTAATATGTTGGCGATGATTATAAAATATAATTTAATTCATAATTAGAATCGATAAATTAAAACTCCTTTTAATTTATCTTTAATTCTAATTAAACAATTTATCATCATAGATCATGATTGACGCTCAAGAATATGTCATGACCACCCAAATATTAGGAATGTCAAAGTGGTTTGACTTAACTCATACATGCATGGTTATCTTGTATAAATTAATCCTTTCGTCATCTAATGTTCCAATTAGAATTAGAGTATGGAATTAGTGTCTCACTCTAAATAATCCAATCATATTTGTTCTTGCTAATTAGTAAATGATTTATAATTGATATTTGAAAACAACCTTTCAAATTTCAATTCACTCTACCAGAGATTCCCAAAATCATTCTAATCGAAGCAATGAAGATTCTTCCTAATTACTTTTGGACGACGAATCCTTTATTGATTTACTCAACTATCTCCATATAGTTCATACTATATCCAATAACTACCGAATTGAACTATTCCAAGAATGAACATAAGTAGATCAAAACATAAGTAAATCCACATGAGATAACTTTGGCAATCTCAAGTCTAAGGAGCAATTATCAACCATCATAATGAGATAATCCACGTACACACAAGTAATGTTCCATTTGGGATTCTCATAATCGGGTCTGCATTCAATGAACTTATTCTCTAATAAGCACCCACAAATTTGTTTAAGATCTCTATACTTTAATCTATGAGATCAATTACTTTCTTCATAAGAAAGAAACAAATATGTAGTAGTCTAACCATTTCATCAATATCCGTCTTGATGAAACTATGATTAGAACATTTAGGAATAATACAAAATGATTTGAATCTCATAATTATAATCACATTATAATTTCTAATTGCATAATAATTATTCAGGGATTTTATCTTTATGATTAATAATTAAATAATTAAAATGCACAAAGATAAAGAATGCCTTTTATTGAATAAAACAAATTTTATACAATTAAAAGTACAACCAAAATTGGCTGCAAGGGCATAAACCAACACTGAGCTGCTACCAGTGCCGCATCTGCAGCGGCAGCCGTGGCGGCGGCCACCGTAATGGCATGCTTGCTCTGCTCTTTCTCTGTTTCAGAAAGGTAGGATCTCAGCCAGTCAGCATCATTTTCCGCCGGAAAAGTCACCGGAATCCGTGGAACTAAATTACTGTCTCTCACTGATTTACCAAAACTCCATCTTTTCATCTCTTTTCTGTCACTTGCTGAACTTGAAGTTTCGATATTTTTCCTCTGTTTCTCCTTATCTTTCTTCATGCCCAAGAGGCCCTTTAACCACCTGGTAGCTTTGCCCATTGTCTACCAATCTATTTACAGCTTGAAACAACAGAGAGGTTTCCAAGCAGCGATAATCCTAGAAACAGGAACAATGCGTCAAGATCAAATCTTTAGATACATTACGGTGTTTAACAAGCTTTTCCAAGTGGAAACTTGCTAAGTGGGAAAACCAGAGAGTTACAACGTGAAGCACTGAACAAGAGAAGCGAAGTAATGGTCAATGTGAGGAACTGCTTTTACAAGTGGCATCAAAAAGAGGGAGAGAGCAAACGGAATGCTGGTTTCAAAAAACTTGAAACGACAGACCAAAATGTATGTTTAGAGAGAGAAAGAGCAGGGACTGCAAGATCTTTAGAATCTTTACAGGTTGCGAACAGAGAAGTGAAGTGAACAGGATGGTGTAAGCATCTAAACCTTAAAACAAAAGGGTAAAGATTAGACTTTTATTTTCAGGAAAAGAAAATCTGACACAACCTCGTGAAGAACTGCATTAGAAGACAAAAAGATACAGAGGTATGGACTCAGAGAAACCAATTTAAAAACATAGGATTCAAAAGAAACCCACCACCAACTATACACAAACAAGAGTCTGAAGACAAAACACCATAACAAGTGAGGACTTCCAAAGTAAAGGAGAAACGTAAAAGTGAAGGTAGCCAAAACCTTCTGAAATTTAAACGGACTGCCGAATTTAGCTAGGGTACAATGAAAAAACAACACTAACAAGCAAATTTCCTCACCCTTTCGCTATAAAATTGCATTCAAATCTCTTTCTTCTCTCTTTCTCTGTAAACTTTCTGGAGCCACGTGTACTAAACATACCCACTGACCGCTCGTGAATTTCTAAACTTCTATTTCAAAACTCGAATATCTGCCCCTCTCGTCAAATTTACGACTAAAATTAGTTCACACACACACTCCTTCTCTCTGCACATCAAAAGGTACAGTGAAGAGGCATTTAAAGCTAAAAACAATGCTACTAAAATTAGTCCCAAAGAATAAGCCAAAAAGAAAAGCTGAGAGACCCCTGTTTCTCTGGTGGTTGGAGAAGATCTTTCTACTATGATTTGTGGCACAGTATCTGCAGAGCAAATCTTTCAGTTTTTGGAGATTCAAAACGAAAAGGGCTCTGTTTCAAAGAGGCTTTTGCTTTGAAAGTTCGAATCTTTTTAGTAAATAAAGACGGTGATGGTCATTAAGAAAAGAGAGGAAATAAATAACACATTGTTACTATTTGATATTGTCATGGAAAGGGAGTCAAGGGACGAGGGGTTACATGAAAACAAAGAAAAACAACTTCACATTCACATTCAGAAACCGTACATTTAGGCAGGTTATTGCTATTAACAAATTACAACTCGTTTAAAACGCATTCATAAATGCCAAAGTCAGCAACAAACCTTTATCTCGTGAACTATTCTTTTACTGGTATTGGGAATTGCGCAGTGGTGCAGCGTAGTTCCAGACAACTTCTTTTCATTCTCTGACCTTATCGGTGAAGTGGGTTAACTTGTCCCCTTGCTTAGAAATTACTTGCAGCCATGAGCCATGAGTCGAGAAACCAACAACAGAAAGATTGCCCAAGCTCGACTATAACTGACTTATGGTCTAAACCTGCGAATTAGCATAGTCTTTCTGTTATTGTTACACTTGGGACTTGAACACTAGCCAACTTTCCAGTTCATGACAATTCTGACCCAGAACGTGGCTGTTCCATCCTATAACAGTATTAGGGCGTGCTAGCTCAGCCAGAATCCTCAGGCGGATCAGTTGAGATGTATATCCTGCCTGGTCCTTTTTTGGGGCTTCTGTATGCCTAACCCCATTCTTAAGGCTTGCTATATTTGCTAGGACTATAGTATAGTATGGCCCCTGTTTTAGGTTCATATTTTCCAATAAAAACATAGTATTTACAAAAATCTATTACAGCATCAGCTTTTGCCGTTTGCAAAGAATGCCAGGTCACGAGAACGGAACGATATGCAAGCTGTTGTTGGCTGGCTTTAGCCTTTATTGTCCGTATGGTTGCTGTCTTTAGTAGCTAAAGATAGAACTAGACAGAATAGAACGGAACAGAAATTGGAGACAGTAAGATGTTTAATTGTAGTAGACAGAACAGAAAAAACTATATCCTTCTCTATACTGATAGTGTTTAGTTGCAATGGACAGAACGAAAAAATTGTGTGAATGACAAAAATACCCCTGATACTTAAGATGATTAACAATGTGTTATGAATTGATAAGTTTATTCCATATGAGAAGCTTTAGTTAAAAAGTGAACAAATAATAATAATAACAATTTCAAATTAAGATTAAATAATAATAATAATAATAATAACATTTATTACCGATAATAATAAAATAATAATAATAACAATAATAATAATAATAATAATAATAATTTGAATTAATAAATAAAGCAACATGCATAATAATAATTATACATATAAATAATAATTACCAATTATATGATAATAATAATAATAGTAATAATTATGATTAATATAATAATTATAATTGTAATTATAATAATAGTTAGTATTGTTATTATTTTACAAATACTAACAATATTAACAATAATGATAATAAGAAATTAATTATAATTTCTTATTGATAATATTAATTATGTGCAAACAAAACATCTAAGCATTCATTAAATCAATCACAAAATAGGTTCAACATACATTCATAGCATTAATTACATAATAGGTTTAACATACATTGTAAACAAACATCTAAGCATTAATATTTGGGCTGACATATTTGGTTCAACATACATTAACGCCTTATAATTTAGAAATAATTTGGTTTAGAACCATCCCCACAATGATTCCAATGGCTATGAGTAGAAATGTATGAGCCCATGCCATGTTTGACTGTACAGTACGAACTTGACTAGCTTGTTCATTTGGGAGAAGTGCGGACGGAATCGGAATGGAGGATGGTTCACTGACAGTAGGAGCAATTTCTGCAATCCGACGAGCCGACTTATATTGATCCATTACATACGCACTTTCTGCTTCCTCCAATGTGTGATATCCCCTGAATTGAACATTAGGAAACCCCTCAGTGACCAATTTCACATCTTCCCAGTTGGTAAAAATACCAACTTGCCGTCCAGTAAAGACAACATAAAAGTGGTATCTGGCCATGTTTAGGTACCTGAAAATGAATCATATTATCATCATTCAAACACGCAGGAAAATGAAAAATATTAAGAAGTTCTAATAACCAAGCATTGATAATCAAAAGTCAACGGAAAAAACAAAGTCAACACAAAGTCAACACAAAGTCAACATCCTAATCCTAGTTTCATAATAGTAAAAATCCATCCTCTCATATAAAGCTATTATAAAGGTAGTAGCTTCACAAAAAACATCAACCCAAACATCTTGACTAAGTAAAACATTTTCATCTAATAGGCTCCTGACATGTACTAGTCTTTGTTCTTCATTTAAATCCCAGAAAAGATTCGCAGCAAAAACATCCTTAGCGAATATCCTTCCAATCTTGATGACTTCGTGAGTGGAAAAGCCCAACTTCCCTAGCTCATCACCTAGCCTCGTCCCATGCAATCCTACAATTGCATCAGCAACGATCCTAGCACTTTCTTTCCCACTGTCAATCGCAAGAAGGAAAGAGGCTGCAACGTTTTCTAATACTTCGATATCCCTCATCTTCCTTTTGCCTTTGTTCTGTCGGTTTCCGTCAGTCTCGAAGAGGCGACTGAACCAAAGACATTGGCTGAAGTTGTTGGAGGAGGAGTGACCAATGGGGTCGTGGGATCAAATTGGGATGCAGACGCTATTGGATCAGCTGGTCCTTCACCTTCAGTGTCATCAGTTTCCAGCTGAGCAACAGCATCTGCAGCATCCTGGGCACCTACCCCTGTTGCTCTGTCTCTCCTAAAAACAAACTCGAATCTTGGGTAAAGTGGGAAAGGCTTGCCTAAAGTATAAAACTTGTTGGGGTGCCCCTGGGAAAAACATCATAAAACGTCAGCCTTGCAAACTTCTCATTACAAACACATTGCTTGCTTAATAAACAAACAACAATTAAAAAAATTACCCTCATCCATTCATCCAGGACTTGCTTGCTGTCTACTTCAACACATTGCTTGCTTTCGTTCCAACCGAACCCACTGTAATTTAACATGTCAAAGGCTGTCTGATATTTATCCTTTAACCTCTTGTGTTTATTTTTGACATGCCTCCTCGCAATGCCACAACTAGGAAACTTGTCTTGCATCATTCTAGCTAGCAGTTGGAAAGTACTAGGCTTTAACTGGCCATTATCAGCTCTGTGACCATCAACAACGACCTCCTCCATGAAGGTCACAAATGCCTCTATTTCAGTCTCAGTCCAAATCCTTGACATTACACCTAAGCCACGCAATGCCATTCCCAAAACATTCCATTTGCATAAATGATTAAACAACATACATTGAAACCATTAAGGTTGTAACGAATATAATATTGAATTATGTGAAACAAGTAATGAAGTTAAAGAGGTTAATGATCAATTCAATAAACATCACATAAAGCAAATCAATGTACACAATTAGTGGTTGCTTCTCCATTCCTCAAACATGTTTTGAGCTAAATCCTCTCTCCATTGACTCCATGCATTAGTTGTTACAACACGATCAACCATTTGGGGCAAGGATGCATCTTCCCCAAATGGTTGATCCTCATCTTCAAGAGGAGTTGCCTCTGCAGGATCATCACTCATATGTAGCCTAATAAAGTTATGCAACAGGCAACATGCGAGAATTATGTGAACATGTGTGGTTGCTGCATAAAACGATGGATTTTTGAGAATTTTCCATCTTTTTTTCAACAGCCCAAATGCACGTTCAATGACATTTCTTGCAGTTGAATGCCTCTTATTAAAAAGCTCCTTTGGGTTCCTAGGTTCCTTTCCATCTCTAGCCCACTCTTGAATATAGTATCTTGTGCCTCTATAAGGTGCAAGAAAGCCAGGAGCATTGGTATAGCCAGCATCTACTAAGTAGTAATTCCCTATAAACAAATGACACTATTGCTATTGTAATTGTAACCAAACATTTGCAAATAAAAGCAAGTTGCTGGTATTTGTTATCTTACATACCAATTGGAACTTGAAGTCCATTACGCCTAGTAACAGCATCATGTAAAACCCTTGAATCAGATGCTGAACCCTCCGATCCGGATAGAACATAAACAAAGTTTAAGTCCTTATCACACACCCCTAAGACATTAGTGCATATTCTCCCTTTCTGTCCTCTGTATCTTGGTTTGTCTGAAACGGGAACTGTTATATCTATATAGGTTCCATCTAGCGCACCAAGGCAACCCTATGAAAAAAATTCCCAACAAATACAGTTAAAGTTCAGTAATGTAATGAAGTGCAAATTGGAAGTTATCGTAGCTTCATACATATACTAACCTTAAACCATTTCCATCTACTGTCTATGCAATCCTCTAGAATTGGTATGGGCTTTACATACAACAGATGTTGGAGATTTAGTACAGCCTTCAACACACTATGGAAGATCCTACTAATTGTTTCTCCAGACCTCATAAACCTAACTTGTAACACTCTATTAGATTCATTTTGTGCCAATATTCTTAGGAAGATTAATACTTTTTCTTTAATTGGCACATGACCAGTATTCGGCAAGCCACCATGAACTTGAAACATTTCACATAATATGTGAAATGCATTCAATTCCATCCTTAAATCCCATTGGCTATTCCGATCACCCTCATTCAAAATCCTACATATATTAGCTTCTCTACTTGGAACTGTCAACGCCCTACAATCTCTAGCATTTTCACTCCTCCACCGTTTTTTTATGCATACATACAAGCATAGAAACATCACCATTCTCATTAAGTCCAATTGACCATTCCAAAACTTAAAAAACATAAGAGCCTTAAAGATAGCATCACGTTTCTTGTTATCCATTTATGTCAAATAATACTGTCTGCACAGAATCAAAGCCAAAGACATTTTTAAAACATAAGCCACAAGCCACAACAGACTAAAATAGAACAATAAACTCAATAAATGGAATGTTTAGACTTGCTAGCTAATTTGTATAATGCATAGATATCGATACTTTGTCCTTGTAATGCTTTTCACTTACTCTACTGATCTTCTTTTAGGGGTTTTAATTTTGTAATTACCGATTTCTTCTACTTTGGGAGCTGTTTAATAAATTGTTATTTAACCTCCCAGAAAAGGTTGAAGTGTACTTCAACTGCAGGGTTAAGGAAGGACAACATCATCCGGAATCCCATTCCAGTGGTATATTCAACAACATATCATGTTACAAGATATTGGTGAATAATCCGAAAGTGGTTCCCTAGGCTGAAGTCGGTTGGCAGCAAGTTTTAAACTAGATAGCAAGTTTCAAATCTTTCTGTAATATGAACTCTTCATATGAAGTTAACAATATAATATAGTTGCAGTTATCCATGTAATGTACATAGTTGTAATTCAAAACTTATGAATTAAAAGTAATGTTCTAAGTTTCTGTCTTTTGCATTCCTCCATATGAACATTATATTTCTATATAATCTATATTGTAGGAGTCCCTGTCAAGTTAAAACCTGTTGATGATTTTAGAAAGATGATTGCACATATTGAAAGAGGAAAATAAAGTATAGTTCTGAAATATCTAAATGGAGAAAAGTAATCTAAGTTAAATCTATCCACTATAAAGGTTGATCGAGAATATGGCGAATGAGCAAGGAACACCTACTTTATAAACATAGGGATTTTTAGCATCCCCTCTAACAACATTAGTAGCCAGCAAAAGTTATAGATTTAGCACTATAACAATATTTCCATCAACTATTAAGCAATTAACTTGGGGTTGACATCACTCAAACAACCCCACCATCAACTAAGTTTTGCGCTACTTTAGCTACACCCCCATCAATTACTAAAACTCACAATGGTTTGACAATACACTAACATCACCACCATCAACTATTGAATAGGTATGAAATAACATCAATAACATCAGATATTGATGAATAAGTTAATGAATTAAAGGATCCAACTTATAATGACGAAGAGGTAATGATGTATCACTCTGTAGTAATGGGTTTTACTCAAGTGAATGGTTAGAGGATGAATTATTTGAGAGGAATGGATCAATCTTTGAGAGGAAGCAATGCTTAGCTAAAGACAGCTAAAACATTATTCCTTAATCTTCTATTATATCCCTACATTCGTATATAGCATTGTATAGCATTGACCATTGTGTGATTTGTGGCAACTCATCAATTACATTGTCAACTAATTTACTTTGCATAATCTATCCCCACCAACAAATAATACGAATATAAGCCATGTTCCATAGTTCATGACACTTCAATACCTCCATAAATCATTATGCATTAACTACCAAAAGCAATTCACTTAAGTATATATGTATCTTCCTCATCTTTACTGTGAATTTCAAACATAATATCAGTATGTACTGCTTGGAAAAACAAGGATGACACAAAACATATATAATTCACACAGCACAACGCATAATCCAATTCAGAAACAACCACATTCATTTGATATGTTCACACAACAGAAAAATATCAAATTCTACAGTACACAACGCATTATCCAAATTCAGTAAACAACAACATACATACTTGACAAAAGATACAGAAGCAACACTTAGAAGAAATCACAAAAGCAATGCAACCTATCCCCGATCGACAAGACCCCAGGAATACTACACACAAACAAAGATTAATCACAATTGATTAATAATAAGCGTTAATCAATTGGAAAACCCACAACAATGTACAATAAAGAAAACATCAGGAACATTATGCTAAATCCCAGAAATTGAACCGAAGAGTCAACAAGATGAGCAACAACTTAAATGATCGTATTGAAGATCTGCAAACCCCAGTAATTGCCCAAATTCTTCCTCCATTTTTGACTCTAGACTTACAATTAAGCACAACACATGGTGGACCAAAATAACGCAACCAGAGCAATGGAGTCCTTCGGAGGTACGCACAATGTTCGGGCAAATAACAAAATCTTACCCGTCGAAGAAGACTCCTTGCGTGTGAGAGACTTGCCCACCGTTCCACAGAGAAGAGTCGCGAGAAAGCCCAGCGTGCGAGTGCGAGAGACAAGGCTGTGTAGAAGATGAGAAGGAGGACGCGAGAGAGAAACAATCTCCAAAAATCGGTCTTGGGAAGATGGGAACGAGGACGTGCGAGAGATAATAAGAAGGATGAACAAGAAGAATTGATAAATCACAACTCTTCGGTTCGGAAGTTGGGAAGGAGGACGCGCGAGACAGAGAAGGATTCTTCAGAGGGCTTGGGGTAATTGTGGGAGAGGTGTTGTTTTCAGCCGATAGACAGGGACATCGTTGTCTCTATCCTACGGTTTTGCGAGTTACAAGATTTTTTGTCCCTGTCTATTGGAAACAGAGGACAAAAAAACGGGAACAGTAATCATACACTGGGTTAGTGTTAGAACTTAGAAGACGACATTGCTTTCAAAATAGCCCAATAAATGAAGGTGGTCAATATTTTTATTAAGACTTCATTATTTTAATGATTTTTATAATTATATTAATTAAATTATTTTTGCATATTATAAACTATTTATTAATTTGCATAATTCGTATAACTTATTATAATTATGATATATCCTAACTTTTCACTTTTCACTTTTCACGAAGTGATAAAAGGCCAAGTGTTAATAATCCTTGGATAAACTTTCAAATACAACTCCAACATGTCCTAACATCGGATCTGGAGGCTTTTGAGCGAGCATGCAGGACTTATTAATCCTTTATCTTCATCGAATCGAGCTAGATGTGTAGGTTATTCTATTATTGGTAGCAGAATAACATTTGTTCACTTAGTATAGTACCATAAAGCTAAGTTTAGACACTATAAATACTGAACATTTATTCATTTTTAATATTTTATTATTATGGTTTAGGGTTTAACTTCAATTAGTTATTCATTTTATTTTTAATATTATTATGATTTGGATTTTTAAGATATATACTTTGTTTTATACCTTTAAAAAGCCATTGTATTAGGATAAAGATGAGAAGTGTTACTCATAAAATTAAATATATAAGTTTTCCTCGCCTGCAACCAAACATAAAAAGAAACCAATGTAATAGTAGAAAGTAAGGATCGTTCTCACGAGAAATTCAGATGTTGATAGTTACCCAATAAAAGGGGGTTTTAAATTGTGAATTAAACAAAATTTAATTGGAGTATGAAATTGAAAAAAAAACTAATAACAAAATAATGAGAATTTAACAATTAATAGAAACAAATATTAGTTTTGGTCTCCTTCTTTATTGAACTTACGTTGATCATCTATATTAAAAATAACCAATTTATTAGTTAAGCATTCGTCATGGTAAATTTATTTACCTATTTTCTCTTATGTTTAGTTAACCAAAACATGTATGTGAATTAACCCTTATTAATCAATAGTTTGGATACGATCTCAAATTTAATTAATTAATAGTTTTATGAATCAAGAAAATCGATGAACTAGACAACATACATACGATGTATATGTAGCCTAGACAATTATTTTTCCTAGAATCATGTCCCTAACGTAGTAGATAAAAATCCTAGTCACTACTTTTAATTAAAAGAATTGAATGTCATCCTTTTTAATCTAGCAATTGATTGAATAAAATCACAAACTAGTTGTGCACCTAACTGTAAAATTAAACAATCAAATGATGACTCAGAAAATAATTAATACTTGACTAATAAATTGATTGAAATAAAGAACAAAAAGTATCACAACATTCAGAGTTCAATAACTAGGATTTCATAAATCAAGAAATAAAAATTTAGTTACCTAACATCACAATTTTTTCGAATTATTTGGGACTATCACTGGCGTTGGGACTGTTGCGGGTATTGCTCTTCTTGTTTTGCCGCCAGCTCTCTTCTCTATTTGCTTCTTATGCAGCCCTCTCTCATTCACTATTCATTGATGGGACAAATAAGATTGGAGTTTAATGGTGTTCCACGCAGCTGTTTATCCATGCACCACATCTACATCAACTCCTAGCCTCTTCTTCCACACTAAGCCGCCACCCTCACTTGCTTGACTTGACGAATCAAGAGGTGTCTCCACTTCACTCTTCACGCCACTTTACAAACCCTCCTTCCCAAACGTCTACGTTTTGGGCTGAGTTTTATATTCTTATACCCCTCACTTCTACCGTTTGATGTAGTTTTTAGGAGTGCCCAAACGTTTGCGTTTTGGGTTTAGTGTAAGGGTTTAGTTTCTGCTCCTTACACTCTTGTGCTACGTTGCTTGTTGTATCCTTCTATCTGCTGCGATTCATGCTTCTGATTGTTGCACGAGGCCATGCCTAATTAGATTCAACGTTTAGTTCATCTCTTTTTGTCCTAAATCATCGCAGTTCTTTCTATTTAGTTCCAAAATATACCTTGACATAAAACAAGATTAATTCCCACTAAATATAACTTCAAACCTCAAGAATACAGAAAATTAACACATAAAAAGATAGAAAATAAAGACACTAACAAACCCCCCACACTTAACCTTTTGCTCCCCTTCGAACAAATTAAACATGAACATCAAATTCTATTAATTCATTTTCAAAGAAATCAAGCGCATGCAATCATTCAAATTTTGGCCAATCGAATGTCAAGCTACTACACACATTATGTTTAGTTTTCATCAGTGCACATAAACAAACTTAACTTATGAAACAATCATTAAAAAATAAACATAAACTCACAATGGATTTTCCTCACGGAACTCATTTCACTCAAGTGTTTATAGGTTGCATTTCGCTTAAAACTCCCTATAGGAAATCACACTACCATAGGCTTGCAAATACACCAATTCTCTTCTACAGTGATTACATGCTAAAATAGATCAAAAGGGCTTTATTTGAGGTTGTAATAGAGCTAAGGTTAAGGTGAGTCAAAAGGATTTTGAGTGGTTCTTTATAAGCAGTCATAAAGCACTAAATATACAAAAGGACAACAAAATGTATTTATGAGAATTGCATCTAAAAAAAAACTTCTCAAAAATTATTATTGCTACTATACTTGATCATTTTTTTCTTTTTTTCTTTTGTTTTTGTTTGTTTTAATACTAAGGAAATAATAATCAACAATAATAGCTAAATACAATGTGCTCTATGAGTAGAGGTATTAGTAAATTCGTCTAAAAAAAATATAGCCAAAAGTCCCAAAATTAGCTAACTTAGTACTTTATTAAACTTGTGAATAGGTAAGGCTAATGGGGTTTGATGTTTTAGAATGAGGTGTTTTCTTTAAGAAACAAAAGGGATGAAGGCTGAAAGGGGTTTGCAAGGGTAAATAAGATAGGTGGGTCGTTTAAGTCAAGGGCTAAATGAAAAAGGGCCTTAGTCATTTCTATCTAGCATGCATCTAATATATTCAAACCAGTTTAGAGCAAGTTTTGAAGGTAATCACCTAAAGGAGTATTACACACACAAAGAAATGAAATGACTTTTGAATGGAGTCATATAGGCTCAATCCTTCACATAGGCTCAATTGAAAATCCATTATGCTTCTATACACTACCTAATCACTCAAGCATCAATTTCTGAGTAAACTTATGTAACCAACTACTTTAATTAGTCAGCATAATTCACCTTCTATTTAATTGGCTTAATTTGACTTCAAGGACGCAATTCAGTCTCATTCTAACTATTAAGATAGAATTTCATAGTTTAACACAAATCACATGCAAATTAATAGACAGAAAAAAATCAAAATTAAAATGAACAAAGAAATAGTAAATTCAAAATACACAGTCACACAAACATTCATTGTCCCCCCTAATCTACATTGTCCTCAATGTACTCGCAAAAAGAAAAACACAAGAAAATAAAGGTTAAAGAAGCTTCTTTGTTAATGTATCAAGGTGTTGGTGGAAAAGGCGGTTGAAATTGTTGTTGTTCGAAGAACAAGTTGGTTGTGCTCTAATCTGTCCAATCTACACTCCATGCGTTGTAGGAGTGTTGGGCCCCGATTCGCATTAAGCATGTTTAAATTATTTTGAGGTTTAATGTGATATTTTTAATTTGGTTGGAATAAATTGAGGATTTTATTGGGTAGGTTTTGAGTATTAAATGAAGGGTTTTAGTGAAATTCGATTTGTTGAGAAATTATTATTTGGTGAGGCATTGTTAGTATTAAAAGAATTATATGGCTTGAGGGTCTTATGAATTTAGGTGATTGAGATTAAATGGGGGATTATTTAATTAGAGCTTGTATGGATTTTAGAAATTAAATTGAAGAATTTAGTTAAATGAGTAGATTGTAAATTTGAAAGAGCCCATTAGGAAGATATATGTTTTTAAAGCTTAAGCTAAGTAAAGTGGGCTTTTAGCCTTTGATATAGCTTTAAAGAGTAAAGGAAGAAAATGGGCTAAGGTCCATTTAAATAGTTATTAAATGAGCAAGATGGAGTCTTGGGCTTAAGTTATGTAAGTTTAAATCCAAGTTTTACATTCTTGAAAAACAAATTCCAGCATTGTTATATTGTGTTAATTAGGGTATTATGGTTAGAGTTTGCTTTCCTTGTTTCAAAATGATGGTTAAAGCATGTTTGGGAAAGGTTAGATTAAGTTCAATGTAAGTTGTTCAATTTCTAATACAAATTCCAGCATGAGTATCTTTTGGAAATTCATGGTTTTATAGATGAGTTTTAATTGGTATAGCTTAAACAAGGGTATAGGTAAAGTGAGAAAGGGGTTAAATCAAGATTTGCTCTCTTTAAAAATTTCAGCATTTGTAATCTTTGGTACATTCATGGTCTTTGCTAGAAATTTGCCTATCTTGCTTAGTTGCTTAGAAAGGGAAGTTAAAGAGGTTGTCTTTAAGAGTAAAATGGAAAAGAAGAAGGGATTTGACAAGAACGTCGCATTTTTGTTGGTTAATTAGTTAAGTGTGGATGTTAACGGTCTAAATAAAGTATGGATGAGGTTATGAAATTTTAAATGCAAGTTTTCCCAAGCCTTAGAATTTTTCAGCATGTGTATCTTATAGTAATTAGGATTCTTATGTCTTAGTTTGAAGAGTTTTTCAAGAAAGAATAAAAGAGAACGAAAAGAAAGGAAAAAGGGAAAGAGGAAGGACTGTTAAAGAAAAAAAAATCGGGATTTTCGGATTAGAGATTGGATATTCGGTAACGGGTTATAAGAGTTCATAAGGAATCATGTGTACGTATTGAGAGAATATTGATAAGTAGTTGGGTTCCGAATGCGGGATCCAACATCCGGATATCCAACCTCTTACAAAAAACCAAACTAAACCAGAGCATATCGGTTGGATCCCGAATCCGAACCCAACTATTTAATCCGAAACTCTCATATTTCACCGGAAAATCAACCGGAAGATGAAACGAAAGAACAGAAACAAAAGCACAAATTTTTTTTAAAATTCGAAAACGGAAACAAAACGGAAGCAAATCGAAACAAACGTTTCGAACTGAACAGAAACAATTGCACATTGAAAGCTCGGAATCGGAAGCAAAACGAACCGAAAGGCTTTTGGTTTTAGGTCATTTCTAGCATCATCCGAAACACACAAGAGAGAAGAGTGTTGAAAAGTTCCAAAGGAGAAAATAGAAGAGAAAGAAAATGGGCTAAGGTCCATTTAAATAGTTATTAAATGAGCAAGATGGAGTCTTGGGCTTAAGTTATGTAAGTTTAAATCCAAGTTTTACATTCTTGAAAAACAAATTCCAGCATTGCTATATTGTGTTAATTAGGGTATTATGATTAGAGTTTGCTTTCCTTGTTTCAAAATGATGGTTAAAGCATGTTTGGGAAAGGTTAGATTAAGTTCAATGTAAGTTGTTCAATTCCTAATACAAATTCCAGCATGAGTATCTTTTGGAAATTCATGGTTTTATAGATGAGTTTTAATTGGTATAGCTTAAACAAGGGTATAGGTAAAGTGAGAAAGGGGTTAAATCAAGATTTGCTCTCTTTAAAAATTTCAGCATTTGTAATCTTTGGTACATTCATGGTCTTTGCTAGAAATTTGCCTATCTTGCTTAGTTGCTTAGAAAGGAAGTTAAAGAGGTTGTCTTTAAGAGTAAAATGGAAAGAAGAAGGATTTGACAAGAACGTCGCATTTTTGTTGGTTAATTAGTTAAGTGTGGATGTTAACGGTCTAAATAAAGTATGGATGAGGTTATGAAATTTTAAATGCAAGTTTTCCCAAGCCTTAGAATTTTTCAGCATGTGTATCTTATAGTAATTAGGATTCTTATGTCTTAGTTTGAAGAGTTTTTCAAGAAAGAATAAAAGAGAACGAAAAGAAAGGAAAAAGGGAAAGAGGAAGGACTGTTAAAGAAAAAAAATCGGGATTTTCGGATTAGAGATTGGATATTCGGTAACGGGTTATAAGAGTTCATAAGGAATCATGTGTACGTATTGAGGGAATATGGATAAGTAGTTGGGTTCCGAATGCGGGATCCAACAGTGGATTTAGTTAATGATGATGAAGTCAACCTATAGGTTCCAACTAGAAAAATGGCTTAGGTTGTAAACAATGGTAATCAATTAGTTGGATTGAGAACTGAATAAGTTGTTACAAATATTTCTCAGGAATAGATAACTCTTGACAATTTCAGTGTAGAGGCAATATGGAGAATCTGAACAGTGGAGTGAATGATTTCACCTCCAAATATTTGAAGCATTGTTAGATAGATTAGGTCAATATATTGACTTCACTAACAACAGTTGGGCAAACTGTGAATCAAGGGATAGAGGATATCATCTCTCAAGAACAAGTAGAGGACAATGATGCTTCATTAGCTATAGCCCCAAGTCCTTGACATCCCTGGAGATTTTTGTGTTCAATCCAAACTTAGAAAAAGGAAATCATCATAAAAGAGGAACAAAATCCTAAATACCAGAGGGTTAAATGACCCTTATAAACTAGAAATGGTGAATGAGTTTGTCCATAAAGATGAAACAATAAAGCTACCTATACTTTTTTCTTGTTGTTGTCTATATTGCAGACAATTATAATGCCTTACTAAGGGAGTTTTGCTTTTGGTCATATTACAATATGATGGTAGGCTTAATACCTTGAACTCGTCGTAATGTAGATTTTGTTTTAACTATAATTAAATTTAAGTTTTCAAAAAAGGTTAAGACTGAAGATAATAATTTCAATGATAAATATAAAATTACATTTTTGTTAATCTTAATGTTGCCTGAAGTAATAATTTGATTATAAATATAATCTTTAGATACTTAGTATTGTTTTGAACTTTCTGAGCTGATATTAAGCCCCCTAATACGTTTTTATGTCTCTTTTATGCCCTTACACTTATTAGGGTGCTTTGTCTTTATCATTTTCTTATGTTCTGTAGATAGACTAAAATTCTTTTAATGATTTTATGTTATACTTGGATTGTAAAAGACTGGGTGAAATAATTTACACAAATCAAGGGGTAATGCAAATGCCCTAATTTTTACTTTTGGATCTTAGCGTCTCGGGGTAGCTTTATTTGTACATTTTGTTTGGTAAATTTGACTTTGTAGTGTCTGCAATGTTGTCTATAGTAATATTGTGTTTAGTAGTGATCTCTTTAGGCCATATATGGTTTTAGAATTCAATCTATTGTGTTTAGTAGTGATCTCTTTAGGCCATATATGGTTTTAGAATTCAATCTATTGATTTTTCAGTAATTGATTCATGGCATCTGTCTCTATGTAAACTTGACAGTTTAGCCTAGGCCTTGCCCAGCCTAGCTAGAAGTCAACAGGTCAGATCCAGGTTTATAGGATTTCAAGTTGAGCCTTGATTTTTTTTCTAAATTAGGCTTCGGGTTGAAACTGTCTCGGCCTAAAGTTGACATGTATAAATAAAACAATATTGTTTTGAATAAAATAATGTTTAAATTTATTTTTAATTTTAAAAATAATTTTTTGGGCCAAGCTCTACTTCGGTTACTATTTGGGCCAGATCAGGATCGAACTTGGGCCTTATTAGGTGTCAGGTCAGCCCGCACCCTCCACTTTTGTAAATTGTTAATAGTTTAAAGGTATTACTTTTCCTTTTGTCAGTAGCAAAGCAAAAACTCCTATGCTGGATAAATTGTCCTTCCTTAACAAATGCAGGTTTTGCTTCCATGCCTCGGAATCTATGGAATACTTCATTTTTTATTATCACTTTTTTAGGAATATATGAACTTCAGTTCAATCATTACATCCCTTTAAGCTGCTCAACCACGAAGTATCTTTATGAATTAGGAAAAATATGATGTTCGAGTGATAGTACAACTTTAAAAATGGTTAAGAGAGTAGTTTTACATCCATAACTTGTAGCTTATTACAATAAACTAAAACTCCTATAATACCCATCTAAATGCAATTTCAATTGTATTATATTAATTGTCACAAGAGAGTTACTCTCAATGCTTATAGTTGTCAAGATTCAGTTTCGAAACTCCTACACTTGCCATCTAAATGCAATTTCAATTGTATTACTTGTCACATGAGAGCTCCTCTCAATGCTTCTAGTTATTGCTTCAAATTGTATGTAAATTTTTGTTGATTTCTTTGTGTGGAGAATGCAATAAGGAGTTAAACGTTTTCGTATCCCAACTATCTGTTTTCTCCTTTCTAAACATAAATTTTCTAAAATTTGATGACAACTATTCTACTAATACTTTTATCATTATTGATAGTTATAATTATAAGGCCAAGCCACATGGAATTGAAACTTACAGTTTGAATAAATAGGATTGAATTAGTGTTTTTTAGGAATTCATTGCAACAACAAAAGCAGCAGCAGTAATACTAATACTAATGATTTTATTAATTTATAACAATACAGGGAATCTGCTCATCTTGCAAGGGTTGGATCAACTATACCTGCACACCTCCCATACAGTTGATCGCTCTTTGCTATATATTCTGATAACCGTGACTTGAAACTTGGGCCATTAGCAATGTACTTGACAAATTCGTCATGACATGTTTTTCCGATTAATATGAGAGCAAGACAACAATCATCAGAAGTTGTTCCATCTTCAAATATTGTCTCAAATATTTCCTTCACGCAAGTTATGTTAGTTCCTTGAATACATGAGTCCAGGAACTTGAAGTATCCAGGTCTTGGCTCTGGTAGAGGTGCACCCTGATGAGGAAAATATAATGCAGATGCAATTTTAGGAGGGATGAAGATTACCACGGTTGCTATAAAAATTGATGCAAAGATAGTAAGGCTGTTGAGTTTGGCCATGTTATAACACCAAAACACCCAATTATAAGTGTCTTTCGGGTTTTGTTGGATGAGAAGAAAATAGCACTTGGTTGATATTTATAATGATAAAAGAAGGTTTAACTTTTAATAACCTACAAGTTCGTAAATAATAATGAATGAAGAAGTGAGTTTCTAAGTTCATAAGTTAAAAGGAGGTTTAAATTATATGTGAAAAGTAACAATGAACATTTATGAACTTATAAATACCAACCTCGTACTATTTTCTTCTCATCCAATCAATCCTGACAACTAAAAGCATTGGGAGTGTAACTCTCTTTTTACAATTAACAAAATATTGAAATTGCGTTTAGACGGGTATTATAGGAGTTTTAGTTTACTGTTATAATCTATAATTTATGGATGTAAAACTGCTCTCTCAACCATTTTTCAAGTTGTACTATCACTTGCACATCATATTTTTCCTAATATGATAGGTGTTTTAGTATTATACAGCATGCCAAATTTACCGAAAAAAATCGAAGAATTTCATGTTCTCTGTACAGTATCCGAAACCAAGAATGATGTTCGGCAGAAGCAGCGTCAGCCTCATGATGTTCATAGTTTCATGCTCATAGACTTCTCAATATCTTCTATTCCTTTGTACCTGAAGGGTTGCTGAGAGAGTTGGGATTTTGGTAAAAGCGAACTAGTTTTCGTATAGTTAAGACGAGCTATTAGACTGTTTAGAGCATGCTAAATCGAGGCTTGTGGTGTGAAGTTGTTAGGCACTGTAATTCAACACTCTGCAATCCTGTGTACCCCTGCATCTGTGTATCATAGAAAGTGATTGTAAAATCACATTTTGCCTTTTGATTACAGAGACATACGTTACGCCCGCTGTCAATATATATTAGCTTAGAATAGTTTAGTTAAATTACAATTGGGATTTCCCATGATGACTTCAATTACCAATTTTCTGCTATCTGGTTTGTTGAAGAAAATGAAACTGGAAAATTGTAAAAGCTTTAACTTGAAGTATATTTTGCCATTGATTTGATCTTAAAGAATAAGAACCTGCGACTTAGCAAATATTAATGTGTGGAAGGCCAATTCATCGGCTTTTGCTTTTCGATGTTTAAGCACACTTTGAATAGAGTCCATGTTCTCTAGGTAGATAGCCCATAGCATCTTTTTCAATCTTTTGACTCAGGAATGTGGATCCAAACAGAAACAGGCAATGTGACATGTAGTCTCAAGTGTTGCAATCTGCGTCCATTCTTCGGTTATTGGTCACCAAACTTTCATCTCCAACTCGATAATCTGACATCCATCCCAACCCATGTTCTTGGAGACTTGTCCTGTTCCCTTTCTTTAAGGACAAATCACAAAACCAATTTTCGGTGATTTAGTTTTGTGAATTACTCAAGTGTAATAAGATCAGCAGGGAAGAAATTGGAAAAGAACTTAAAATTGCTGATGAATATCGCTCATACGTTACCTGTAATTTTCATAGTGGATAATACTAACTGGTCTCAACTCAAATTAATAGATGTGAGCTTTGGTATAACTTTTCTTGTTCTCTTGCAAATTATTGTTTATCCATTTTCTTCGTAAGTTCGACACAGATCAATAAAATACACATTGAACACAGTTTTAAGTGAACCTGAACTCACATAGCGATAAACATAACTTGTTTCAAAATCGAAGCCATTAAAGTAAAAACTGAGCCACTTCACTCCTAGATTGCCAAATCTACGAATCCCTCCTAGAAGCACACCAAGTACCATTCTCGATACCCAGCTGCTCATAATCCACAAATTGGCTCCTGACACTTTCAAATCTCGGGATATAAAAATATGAGCTTTAAGACATAAAGGAGCTTTCTTTTTGAAAGATCTTTACGTTTTTGCTTCTGGATTGGATTAGTTTGTGCTGAAATATGGAGAATAAGATGGTGGTGGCAATGATATGGGTGGCAGCGGTCACCAGCTTTGTGACGATATTCGCCCAACCCCAGTGCTAAGAGATATTCGCCCAACCCCAGTGCCAATAAAAATATGTTCTTTAAACCATCTGAGTCTAACGCTAGTTCTTCAAACTTGGTTTAAAATTGAAACCAACTAAAACTTGTCACATGCTTTAAGTGTCTAGGTAAGGGTCATATAGCATCACACAATGTCCTAACCAAAAGGTGTCTATATTGTTAGAGGATGGGATTTACGTTACTGATCATGAGTGTGATGATATGCCTAAATTGACTCAAGGTGATGAGGAAGAAGGTGTTGAGTGTAACACCCCACTATCGAGTGACCCGAAACTGATATCGTTGGTGATATCCGAGTCCGTGCCCTGCGAGGGTGGCGTATTACATCAGTCGATTAAAACTCAGTATAACATTTTCTCATCTCTTTATTTTATTATTATTTTTCCTTGAACCATTCATTAACGCAGCATAAACAGTAAGAAACCTGAGCCCATATTCACACTTAATCATTTTCAGTTATTACAGTCATCCAATAACAATTTACAATCAATCAATGTAAAAAACAAGACAACCACAATGGGCTCGTTAGAATACAAAGCATTGTTGCACAATGATTGCAAAATACAATTTGATAAGATACTAATGCAGATACGACCGATCCCGACCTCTATCCTTTACTTGCTTACAGAGACATACTCCGTGTCAACCGGGTATTCTTCAGACCAAAAATAGATGCAAATTTTGGGTGAGTTTTGCGAACTCGGTGAAACCATCATCGATGGTTCACTCAAATCATGCATATACACAAGATAACACGAGATACACACAATTATTTCACCAAAATACATTCAGAAATACCACACGATTACTATACCAGTCAAAGGAACCAATTCAAATGCACATGAAACGCGTATGTGACGCTTTTCCAATTTATTACGTTGTTATGACCGAAAGTGCCTAAGCTCGTCCCATTAAGGCAAGATTAAACGGTGAGCCTTAGGCTCAATCATCGTGGGCTCAAAGCCCAATCACATTGAGCATTAAGCTCGTTGGTCGCTTCCGTCACAACCGCCAATTACTGATCATGCAATTATGCATGAAATGCATATGTCCAAATAAAACAAAACCAACATCATAACTGATCCCAATTCAACATTTTCACACAAGTCACTCACAAGTAACCACATGAAAATCACATATAGCACTTCTATGTCGAATCTCCCAATCCGTCGGACCTCCGGTCCCAATCCAAGCACAAACAAACACAATCGTCCCTCCATTATTCTCCATGAGTTATAAGTGCGTAATTATAAACACTTACTAATCGAGGAACCATCTAGGTTACTCACCTAATAACTTCCGAGCTAATGCCGGAAGTCTCGCAATGTCCGTGGGATGACGCTCCAACTGTGCCTCTATAACAATTAAAATAAAGACACGTTACCAACTGGATAGTTAGAAATATCAACCAATGCACATGAGATAATTAAAACGTGTATAATGCATGTTCATGGCATTCCCGGCCCTAATCCAAAATTTTCCCATAATAAAAATTTCATCTAAAATTAGAAACCTAATGGCGCTGACGGTGCGCAATTCGGACCTCTATAGGTCCCCAATTAAACAAAACAGTGATTAAAGGCTTCGTTACCCGGGGTCACGTCAATTTCTCGTCCGAAAATCCCCAATCTCTCAGAAAATGAAATTAAATATTCAGTGAATCCGATGCCTCAAGAATCAGGTCAATCAGACGTCGGACGGAAAAGTTATTCACGAAAGAAACCAAAATGCAACAATGAATATATAGATATATAGCCCTTATTTCCTTCTCTTTTTCCTGTTTTCCAACCAAACTTCCAACACCCATAACTCTTTGCACACAATTAAGTAAATTACAAACCATACCTCGTTAGAAAGATCATGAAACCCTCTACAAGTTTCATGAAGACCAAAAAAATCAAATTCACCCCTAAGGGTGTCAAAAGTCCCATTGAAACTACTGCCCACACATTCACTTCTTAAAACAGAACAGTCATTGGAAATTCACTATATTTCATTCTATGCAGTCAAAAATTATACAATAAATATGCTCATCAAGATCACAATGCTATCTACAACTTTCATGAACAACCCAAAATCATATTCACTTGATAACTAGGTCAAATAATTCACTCAAGGTTGTTGTCCCTGAAATCACTTAATTTGAGCAGTAACTTTCTATCAATCATATCTCCATGTATACAAGTCAAACAAATCATCACTTTATATCCCTGAAAAGATAAAATCTCAATCTTCAATTCTTCATGAAATAACCGGACTCCAATTCAGCCTCTAACAGTGTCAAATCTGTTATGCAAGTTTCTGACCTAATCAGCAATTAACATCACAATGTAGGTTCAAATTGTGAAAATCCATAACTCCCACATGGGATTTCCAGAAATTATATTCCATACACCATCTTCAAGATGAATGTGTCATCTAAAACTATTTAGTAGATTTCCAACACCAATTCAATGCACAAAAATTACTAAAATTCCTCCTAATCTGAATGTACACCAAATTTGACATTCCAGCTAGGTTTCATTCAATGCATAAAAACAGCCAACAATCATCAGTCCATAACTCCTAATAGACATATCGAAAAATTGTAAAATCAGTGGCATTGGAAAGCTAACTTAATAGGCTTCAACTTTCATTTAGTCCATTTGTTCTAATTCCTTCTCAATTAATTTATAAAAATTAGCAAAACTCTAGGTTATGGTTTCGGGTACTATTCATTCCAGTCAAAAGCAGTAACTTTCCAAGCCAAATTGCAACCTCTTAAAGCTAAAATTGGACAACACCTATTTCACACAAAGTTGTAGCCAACATCCCAAAGCTTAATTGGGCATAAACCTCACCTCATTTGCTCACCTAAACAATTAGTTATGATCGAAACATTACAATAGGTTCAACACCAAATTTTCCAGATCTCATCTATACCTCATCCTCTTCCATTCTATCACTTTACCTACATTAATATACATTCATTTACAACTCCAATTCAGCCACAAGCTCAACACAACAATTATTTGTATACTTACACAAAAGTTGGCAGTACACATATACACAATTCCCATACTTTATTTCCATTCATTACACATCATAAACATCATTAACAACCTTACTTTCACATTCTTTAACTACTCTATCCATTTCCCTCACACAAGCATGCATTAAACCCATTCAAACCTACCACTTTCATGATCAAATAAATGCATCAAGGATCCCCATGAATGCACCTAACTACCAAAAGAAGGAAAACAAACATCAATACTCACCAAACAAGTTGTAAACTCTTCACTTCTCCAAGCTTCACTCAAACCTCTCAACCTCTCTTCACACCTATGGTTACCACTCTTTAAGGCAAGGATTGAGCTTTTTGTGCATAAAAGAAGAGTAAGCACATAGGATATGAAGGCCTAGATAAGTGGAGGAAGGTAGCACTTTAAAAGAAGAAGAAAACAAGCAAAGGAAGGAGGAGGAACAAAACCCACGAAGGAGGGAGGAAACACACCAAGGAAGAAGAAGCAAGGTTTCGTATGAGAGGTGACTAAATGGCTCTTTAATTGGCTTTGTTTATCAAATGGCCAACAGAAAGCCGTAGGTGATAAATAAAAGAGGACAAAGTTCATTAATGAAAAGGGACACTTGGCATTTAAATGGGAAAAAGACAAAAATCAAGTTAATCCTATTAATTAAGAACATTAATCCCACTTAATCTTTAAGCCATCTTATGCTAATGGCTCTTTAAAATATTCCTAAAATCATTTATCCACTAATCTCATGCCATTTGGCAATCCCTTTTCAGTACAGAAAATTCACTCAATCAGTCAGTTGAAATTTTTCCGGTCCGGGCAAGAACTCCGAAAAATTCCCATAAATTCTTAAAAAATATAAAACACTCAATGGCGTACTCGGAACAATTTTTCAAACACAAAAATCTCGTTAATCACACTAAAATTACATTAGGCACGAAAACCGGGAATGTCATGTATGCATATACAGTAATTTCATGTGCACAAATGATACTGTGTATCAATCCTATTATGCATGAACAGTCCTAAGTCATTCCGATCCATCTCATCCTATGCCAAATTTACTATTTTACCCTTCCAGTAGGGGGGTGGGATGTTACATTGAGGGGGACAACTTTGATGATGAATTAGAAATTGAGGGGTCTAATGATGGATTGGTGGTAGTTCAAGCCTTGAATACATAAATTTCACCTAAGCCAAATGATGAGCAATATACTAACATCTTCCATACCAGATGTTTAGTTAAAAATAAGGTATGCCTTATGATTATTGATGGAGGTAGTTGTACTAACTATGTTAGTGAGCATCTTATTGCTAAGTTATCGCTACCTACTACGTGACATCCTCATCTTTACAAGTTGCAATGGTTAGATGATAGATGTGAGGTAAAGGCAAAATGCCAAGCACTTATTCATTTATCTATTAGGAACTATCAAGATAAGGTGCTTTGTGATGTTATAACTATAAGTACATGTCACATATTGTTAGGATGTTCATGGGAGTCTGGTAGGTGCACGAATAAAGATGGATATACTAGCAAGTACTCTTTTGTAATGGATGGTAGGACATATATTTTGAAACCCTTTTCCCCTAAAGAGATTGTAGGCATACAAATCAAACTGAGAGAAAAGAGAGGGAAAAGACAAAAGCTACAAAAGTCAAATGAGATGAGAGAAGAAAAGGAAGCACTAGTTGAGCAAAAGAGAGAAAAGGCAAAAGCTAGTGAGAAAAAGGCAACTTTTATACGAGTGTGAGAGAAGTAGATAGGGTTATTTATAATCAAACGCCTTTTGTTCTTATGATTCATAAAGAGAACTAATTTGTTACTAATTAACTATCTAGTTATTTACCTATTTAGGTTTAACTATTTTGTAGGATTACGAGGACGTCTTCCCTGAGGAGATGCCAAAGGGGCTTCCACCCCTTTTAGGAAATGACCACCAAATTGATTTCTTACCTAGTTCGAGCATTTCCAACCTACCAACATATCAAGCTAACCCTGAGAAGACAAAAGAGCTATAACATCAAGTTGATCAACTCCTTGACAAAGGTTTGGTTAGAGAGTCGTTAAGTCCATGTGTCGTGCCTATCAACTTATACCTAAGAAAGATGGAACTTGAAGAATGTGTGTTGATTGTTGTGTTGTTAACAAAATAACTATTAAATATCGACACCCCATTCCTAAGCTTGATGATATGCTAGAAGAATTTTATAGTGCGTGCATATTTTCAAAAATTGACTTAATAAATGGTTATCATCAAATTCATATAAAATATGGTGATAAGTGGAAAACAACATTTAAAACCAAATTTGGACTTTATGAATGGATAGTTATGCCCTTTGGTTTGACTAATGCTCCTTCGTTTTCATGAGATTAGTGAACCATATGCTTAGACCTTTTATAGGAAAATTTGTAGTGGTTTATTTTGATGATATTTTTGTAACATCCCGCTACTGATAGCAAGGGTATTTTCGTAAATTGAGACAGATTGGTAGGTTTCATTGCATTCACTGATTGAGCATGTCACTGGCCTCTAATTATAGAGGAACAGGTTTATCGCATATGCATTTATTCATAGGTACATGCATTCATGGTTTTCCGGTATTTTAATTGTGAGCATGAACTGACTGAACTGACTGAATCGTGATTAATTGAGAAATTAGAAGTAAGTGGGCTCGAATGACTGATTTAGAACAATCTAAGAGTGATTGGCTATTGATAGTGGCTTGTAGGAAATTTTCGGAAGATTCGGGAGAAAATGCCCAGATTGGAAAATTTGAGTGACAGACCGATTAACCGTATGAGACTGAAAGAATTGTCCAATGGCAAAGGAAAAATTAGAGTTATACTGTTAGGAAATAAAAATGTTGAGCCATTGAAATTAGAGACTGAAATTTGAACTGATTTGGAGACTTATGTCTATAAATACTTAGGTTGAAAGTTGGAAATTTTTCCAAGGCAAAATCGCTTCTTCTCTTCCTCCTCCCACGGTGTTCGTCGATCCTTCCCATCGGTAAGGTTCTTCGATTTTTCTTGTGGTTTTCTCCTCATTGTGCAAGGCTAACTTGTTTATTGTGGTCGATGAAGGTTGAGAAGCTTTGAGAGTGGTTAATCGGTGATTGAAGAAAGTTTTAGGGTTTCTAGAGATTTGTGGATTTGAGGCTTGATTTAGTAAGTTAATGGCTTTAATGTTGTTATTAATGGTTGTTTGATGCATTTATGGCATTTATTATGTTTGAATGGGTAGTTAGAGTGAGTTAATACTGGTTTTTAAAGAGAGAGAAGAGGAAAAAGTTATCGGAGAAGACGATGACGTGACCCGCATGTCGCGACGTCTGGCGTAGCCTCGCCGCGACAAGTAATTAAATGCTCGCCGCAACGAGAGCAGCGAGACGCCGCAGTGAGCGCATGGTTTCACGCCGCGGCGAGCGTCCTTCACGCCGCGACGAGCGACCTTTTGTACGTCGCGGCGAGGAGCAATTTTGATTGGTTGTATTTTTATTTATGGGGCATAATTTATGGTGTAGACCTCCGATTGAGGTGATTTCTGATTCGTTACGGACTAGGGAAAGAGGTTTACAATTGAGGATCATTATGGAAGTAGAATTTAAATTACATGGTATTGATTCATAGAGATTAAGGTCAATTATGGTTCCTATTGTGACCTAAGTATTGAATTGTGACAATTGGAATTTCAATTGGAATTTTTATTTGGGATTTTCAATAGAGGTTTTGACCCAATGGTTATGGAATTGCTATAGGGTATATGAATCGAGGAGATTGAACTGAATTTTAGGATTGGATCAATTATTGTCGATCAATTGAGCGAAGAGTTAGAATCGGGCCTGAGAGTTCTAAATTGGGTTTTAGCGCCGGAAAATCGTGGACATGCATTATACATAATTCTATCGAGACATATACATTACTGAATCGTTTAATTGAGCATCTAGTAATCGGACTGTATTTTACTGCTATAGAGGCGCCGTTGGATCGTCATTCCACGGACATTCTTTGGGACTTCAGCGATGTACGGAAGTTCTGGTGAGTAACCTAGTTGGTTTCTCAAATTCCTGATTGTCTAAATGCTCTATGTGAATTACTTGCCAATGTGATTTGCATGATTACTGAAATGTATATAATCGAATTGCATGCTTCTACTGTATGGGATTGGAATACTGCATGACATTGGGAATTGAAATACTGGGCTTTTATAGCCATATCACTGAATTACTAAACACTGCATTACATGCATAAAGGCATGATCAGCTAATGAACGTTGTGACCCAAGTAGCTAATATCACTGAATGAGCCTCGAACTCTAACACTGTACTGACCGGGCCTCGAGCTCGAGGGGAGAAATCCCTGACGCGTCCACACTGAATACTGAATACTGACTGAGCGCTTGGGCACAATATTGAATAACTGGAAAAGAGTCGCATATGCATTGTATACACATGACTGACTGATTTGTGACACTTACTAAATTATGTGATGACATGAGAGATTGCAAATTGTTACATGCTACTGTAAATTGTTGTATAATACTGTAATTTGTTATATGATACTGTTAATTGAATATTACTGTGTCATGCTGTACGTAATCTGCGTAATGTATGATTTGAGTGAACCATCGATGATGGTTTCTTATTGAGTTCGCAAACTCACCCAAAATTGCAACCTATTTTTCAGGACTGATAGTGCAGACCCCTAACTCCGGAGATAGTCTTTTCCTGCCGTGCGAGCTTGTTGGCAAGAGAAGCAATGGCACACAGGTCGGTCAGCTGGGTTGGACTTTTACGGATGACTTAGTATAGACGCTTGTATCAGTTTCCTTTTTGGGTTTTGTTTAGGGGATTGATAGACTTGTCTATTCTGCTATTGGATGACTGTATCAAGATTGCTATTATGTTTTTTTTAAAACTTAGTGGTTTCTAATATTGTGATTTATTTATTGCGATGCCATGTGGACTTTTAGCGGGAGTTTCTGGTAGTGCAACCTTATCGTGGGATACGTGTTGGAGCGACCCTCGGGCGTCCCGATATGTACCCTACGGTGAGGGGGCGCTACATTTCAGAGCCAGGTTTGGCATCTTTTGGGATTAGTCAATTTAGGCTTGAATTACCATGAGAATAGCGGAACTGATCAGAATTTCTTGTTGATTTTAGGTCATTCATTCTTGGGGATCGAGTTAAGCAACCAGTTGACGTGGAATCGGTAGGAGCTAGTAGGGAGTCCCTCATGCCTCATTCAGAGGAGTTGCCTCCTCAAGTTCCTGTGGGACGGGAACGGAGATATGATTGACTGCGTAAGCAGGGGGCTGTTGATTTTTTTGACAGCACAGACCCTGTTGAAGCTAAGGGATAGTTAGAAAGGATCGAGCGAGTCCTCGATCAGATGGATTGCGACCCTGAGGAGAGATTTGATTATGCCGTCTCTTTCTGCTGTGGTCCCAGCATATCGATGGTGGAAGACCATCCCGGCGGTACCACGGACCACATCAGAGTTTGTCATGGGATGACTTTCTGAGGGCCTTCTGGGACAATTACATGCCCAAGGTCTATTTGGAAATGAAGATGCAGGAGTTCTTAGAGTTGAGACAGGGACAGATGTCAGTGACTAACTACGAGGTGCGGTTCAATGAGTTGATGGGATACGCTTTGACTCTGATTACTATTGAGGCTGACAGGTGTCGGCGTTTTGAGGGCGGAATCAATCAAGATCCGCACCGATTGGCGTGTCGACATGGGTAATTTTATTTGTGAGGGTGCTGCGGTGAGGATAAGCATTCTTGAGACAGAGTATGGCTGAGACTGGTCAGGGGACCAAGACCAAGAGATCTAGTGATAGCCAGGGCAATGCTAGTAGAGGGTACAGTAAGCGTCAGAGCAGGCCCTTCAGATCCGCAGGAGGGGCTAGACAGTCTGGTTATGGGTAGAGAGGCAGGTTTGCACAGACCGGTAGTGGCGGCGGCAGTGCCAGAGGTTCAGGGCAGACTGTTCCAGTTTGTGAACATTGTGACAAGAGACACAGTGGAGAGTGTCGTTGGCTGTCTGGAGCTTGTTTGAGATGTGGCTCGATGGACCACCTGGTTAGGAACTGCCCAGAGACTTTGGGAGCCCAGTCTACTATGACTGGAAGATCAGGCAGTAATACCACGGTACAGCAGAGCCGTGGAGGTGGATCGGGATGGAGAGGTCGAGGTCGAGGCCGAGGCCGAGCAGAGGGGTCCGCAGTGAGGGCAGAGGGTCTGAGCAGCAGACAGCAGTCTCAGGCCAGGGTCTATGCCATGACTCGGCAGGAGGCCCAGGATTCCCCGGATGTTGTTGCGAGTGTGCTTCTAATTTCTGGTTTTGAAGCATATGCATTGTTGGATCCTGGATCCACTCATTCTTTCATTGCACCTCATTTAGCATGTAAACTGCATGGGGATAGAGAGAGGTTACAGTATGGGTTAGAGGTGAGTACACCTCTAGGTAGTACGACGATTTTGGGAGAGGTCTATATGGGGTGTCAGGTTCAGATCGATCGAGCAGTTTTGAGTGCCGATCTGATCATTTTACCTCTGAGTGAGATTGACGTGTATTGGGGATGAACTGGTTGACTGCGCATAGGGCTATTATGGACTGTTATACTAAGGAGGTTGTGCTGGAATCTCCTGGTCAACCCAGAGCTGTGTTTCGAGGAGTTAGTCAGGCAGTGCCAGCGAGGATGATTTCCTTTTATAGTGCCCTGAGGTTGATAAAGGGAGGTTGTGAGGCCTATCTGGCTCACGTAGAGGATTCTAGAGTCGAGTCGAGATTGCAGGATGTTCCCGTAGTCAGGGAATTTCCAGATGTGTTTCCCGAGGAGTTACCGAGATTGCTGCCAGAGCGGGAGACAGAGTTTGAGATTGATCTCGTTCCCGGTACCGCTCCTATATCGATACTTCCGTATAGAATGGCACCGATGGAACTGAGAGAGCTTAAGGCTCAGTTGCAGGAGCTACTAAATAAGGGGTTCATTAGACCGAGTGTTTCGCCATGGGGAGCTCCGGTACTGTTTGTGAAGAAGAAGGACAGGACACTGAGACTTTGTATCGATTATAGGCAGTTGAATCGGGTGACAGTGAAGAATAAGTATCCACTGCCTAGGATCGATGGGAGCTCAGGTGTAAGTTGGACCTGCGATCGGGTTATTATCAGTTGAGGATTGCAGAGGCCGATGTACCTAAGAGTGCTTTCAGGAGCAGGTACGAGCATTTTGAGTTCGTAGTGATGCCGTTTGGGTTGACTAATGCCCCGACAGCCTTCATAGCCTTGATGAATAAGGCTTTTCAGCCCTACCTGGATCGGTTCGTGATAGTGTTTATTGATGATATACTGGTTTATTCGAGGAGTAGACAGGAGCACGCTGAGCATCTGAGGATTATTCTGCAGGTCATGAGAGAGAGACAGTTGTTTGCCAAATTCGCTAAGTGCAAATTTTGGCTTGATGAGATTGTATTCCTGGGGCACGTGCTGTCAGGTGAGGGTATCCAGGTGGATCCTCACAAGATAGAGGCAGTTATGAGTTGGGAGGTTCCTAGGAATGTGCCAGAGTTGCGGAGTTTCCTAGGATTAGCCGAATATTACCGGAGGTTCGTCGAGAAATTTTTGTTGATCTCCGCCCCTTTGACGAAACTGTTGAGGAAGAATGTGCCGTTCAAATGGACTGAGGAGTGCCAGAAGAGCTTTGAGGAGCTGAAACATCGGTTGACTACTGCGCCGGTGTTAAGCATTCCTTCTGGTACTGGAGGCTTTGTGGTGTACAGTGATGCTTCGCATCAGGGACTGGGATGTGTATTGATGCAGCATGACAGAGCGATAGCTTATGCCTCGAGACAGTTGAGGTCTCATGAGGTGAATTATCCAGTGCACGATTTGGAGTTAGCAGTAGTGGTTTTCGCTCTGAAGATCTGGAGACATTATTTGTATGAGGAGACGTTCCAGATCTTCACCGATCATAAGAGTTTGAGGTACTTGCTTAGTCAGAGAGAGCTGAATCTGAGACAGAGGAGATGGATTGAGCTGTTGAAGGACTATGACTGCACGATTGAGTATCATCCAGGGAAAGCTAATGTGGTAGCCGATGCATTGAGTAGGAGATCTCATATCAGTACAGCTCAGATTCAGATTGGGAGACTGCCTAGTTTGATTCAGTTGAGAGCTCTTAATGTGCAGATAGATTTGGGTCAGGATGGAGTTCTGTTAGCCACTTTGAGGTTTAGGCCGATGTTGCAGGACAGGATCAGGAGAGTTCAGGATCGGGATCCAGTGTTGGTGAGATTGATAGATAGAGTCAGTTCTGGTTTGCCTACCGATTTTAAGCTAAGAGATGGGACATTGTGGATGGGACAGAGATTGTGTATGCCTGATGTAGATGATTTGAGACGCGAGATTCTGGAGGAGGCTCACGTGGCTGCCTATGCGATGCATCCTGGTACTACCAAGATGTATCGTACTCTTAAGTTACATTTCTGGTGGCCAGGCATGAAGAGACAGGTGGCAGAGTTTGTTTCTCGGTATTTGACGTGCTAGTAGGTTAAGGTTGAGCACCAGGCTCCAGTGGGTAAGCTGCATTCGTTGCCTATTCCGGAGTGGAAATAGGAACGAATTACCATGGATTTTATTATGGGATTGCCTTGGACGCCGAGACAGTTTGATGCTATCTAGGTCATAGTGGACCGGTTGACTAAATTGGCTCACTTCTTGCCAGTGAGGGAGAGTAATACTCTCGATCAGTTGGCCCAGAAGTATGTGGCAGAGATTATGCGGTTGCATGGGGTTCCGTTATCGATAGTCTCAGACCGGGATCTCATATTTACTTCAAGGTTCTGGAAGAGCCTGCAGTCTGCATTGGGTACTCGATTGAACTTCAGTACTGCATTTCATCCTCAGACAGATGGGCAGAGTGAGAGGACGATTAAGACTGTTGAGGATATGCTTCGATCTTGTGTATTGGAGTTCAGAGGATCATGGGATCAGTATCTGGCTCTGATCGAGTTTGCTTACAACAATCAGTATCAGAGCAGTATCGGGATGGCACCGTATGAAGCCTTATATGGGAGGCCGTGTAGATCGCCACTGTATTGGGATGAAGAGGGTATGAGATCGATAGAGGGTCCCGAGATGATTCAGGATACAGTGGATAAGGTACAGTTAATCCAGAGTCGCGTCAAGGCGACTCAGGACAGACAAAAAAGTTATGTGGATCAGCATCGGCGAGAGATGAAGTACATTGTAGGTGACAGAGTGTTTCTCCGAGTGTCACCTTGGAGAGGGGTCCTGAGATTTGGCCGTAAGGGTAAGTTGAGCCCTCGGTATATTGGTCCGTATGAGATCCTTGAGAGGATAGGACCGTTGGCTTACAGATTGGCATTACCGAGTGAGATGTCCCAGATGCATGACGTGTTTCATGTTAGTATGCTCCGACGGTACTGTTCAGACCCGACGCATGTGATTCCGGCTCAGGAGATTAAGGTAGCCAGTGATTTGAGTTATGTTGAGGAGCCGGTGCAGATTATAGGATCACGGGTTAAGCAGCTGAGGAACAGGGTGATTCCATTGGTGAAAGTCCTTTGGAAGAACCACTCTTCTGAGGAAGCTACTTGGGAGACTGAGGAACATATGAGGAGTCATTATCCTCATCTATTCGATCGGACAGGTATTAAATTTTGAGGATGAAATTTTTTTATTAGGAGGGGTGAATTGTAACATCCCGCTACTGATAGCAAGGGTATTTTGGTAAAATGGGTCAGATTGGTTGGTTTCATTGCATTCACTGATTGAGCATGTCACTGGCCTCTAATTATAGAGGAACAGGTTTATCGCATATGCATTTATTCATAGGTACATGCATTCATGATTTTCCAGTATTTTAATTGTGAGCATGAACTGACTGAACTGACTGGATCGGGATTAATTGAGAAATTAGGAGTAAGTGGGCTCGAATGACTGATTTAGAATAGTCTAAGAGTGATTGGCTATTGATAGTGGCTTGTAGGAAATTTTCGAAAGATTCGGGAGAAAATGCCCGGACCGAAAAATTTGAGTGACAGACCGATTAACCGTATGAGACTGAAAGAATTGTCCAATGACAAAGGAGAAATTAGAGTTATACTGATAGGAAATAAAAATGTTGAGCCATTGAAATTAGAGACTGAAATTTGAACTGATTTTGAGACTTATGTCTATAAATACTTAGGTTGAAAGTTGGAAATTTTTCCAAGGCAAAATCGCTTCTTCTCTTCCTCCTCCCACGGTGTCCGTCGATCCTTCCCATCGGTAAGGTTCTTCGATTTTGCTTGTGGTTTTCTCCTCATTGTGCAAGGCTAACTTGTTTATTGTGGTCGATGAAGGTTGAGAAGCTTTGAGAGTGGTTAATCGGTGATTGGAGAAAGTTTTAGGATTTCTAGAGATTTGTGGATTTGAGGCTTGATTTGGTAAGTTAATGGCTTTAATGTTGTTATTAATGGTTGTTTGATGCATTTATGGCATTTATTATGTTTGAATGGGTAGTTAGAGTGAGTTAATACTGGTTTTTAGAGAGAGAGAAGAGGAAAAAGTGATCAGAGAAGACGGTGGCGCGACCTGCACGTCGCGACGTCTGGCGCAGCCTCGCCGCAACGAGTAATTAAATGCTCGTCGCGACGAGCGCATGGTTTCACGCCGCGGCGAGCGTCTTTCACGCCGGGGCGAGCGACCTTCTGTACGCCGCGGCGAGGGATGTGACACCGCGGCGAGGAGCAATTTTGATTGGTTATATTTTTATTTATGGGGCATAATTTATGGTGTAGACCTCCGATTGAGGTGATTTCTGATTCGTTACGGATTAGGAAAAGAGGTCTACAATTGAGGATCATTATGGAAGTAGAATTTAAATTACATGGTATTGATTCATAGAGATTAAGGTCAATTATGGTTCCTATTGTGACCTAAGTATTGAATTGTGACAATTGGAATTTCAATTGGAATTTTTATTTGGGATTTTCAATAGAGGTTTTGACCCAATGGTTATGGAATTGCTATAGGGTATATGAATCGAGGAGATTGAACTGAATTTTAGGATTGGATCAATTATTGTTGATCAATTGAGCGAAGAGTTAGAATTGGGCCTGAGAGTTCTAAATTGGGTTTTAGCGCCGGAAAATCGTGGACATGCATTATACATAATTCCATCGAGACATATGCATTACTGAATCGTTTAATTGAGCATCTAGTAATCGGACTGTATTTTACTGCTATAGAGGCGCCGTTGGATCGTCATTCCACGGACATTCTTTGGGACTTCGAGCAAGAGTACGGAAGTTACAGGTGAGTAACCTAGTTGGTTTCTCAAATTCCTGATTGTCTAAATGCTCTATGTGAATTACTTGCCAATGTGATTTGCATGATTACTAAAATGTATATAATCGAATTGCATGCTTTTACTGTATGGGATTGGAATACTGCATGACATTGGGAATTGAAATACTGGGCTTTTATAGCCATATCACTGAATTATTGAACACTGCATTACATGCATAAAGGCATGATCAGATAATGAACGTTGTGACCCAAGTCGCTAATATCACTGAATGAGCCTTGAGCTCTAACATCAGATCGACCGCCTCGACCTCGAGGGGAGAAAATCACACGCGCCCACATCGAATATGAATCTTGTTGGCGCTTGGGCACAACATCGAATAATCAAAAGAGTCACATATGCATTGTATACACATGGTCGATCGATTTGTGACACTTATCAATTATGTGATGACATGAGAGATTGCAAATTGTTACATGCTACTCGTAAATTGTTGTATATATCCGTAATTTGTTATATGATACATTAATTGAATATTCTTGTGCCATCTTTATCACATAATCTGCGTAATGCATGATTTGAGTGAACCATCGATGATGGTTTCTCATTGAGTTCGCAAACTCACCCAAAATTGCAACCTATTTTTTCAGGACTGATAGTGTAGACCCCTAGCTCCGGAGATAGTCTTTTCCTGCCGTGCGAGCGTGCTGGCAAGAGAAGCAATGACACACAGGTCGGTCAGCTGGGTTGGACTTTTGCGGATGACTTAGTATAGACACTTGTATCAGTTTCCTTTTTGGGTTTTGTTTAGGGGACTGATAGACTTGTCTATTCTGCTATTGGATGACTGTATCAAGATTGCTATTATGTTTTTTTTAAACTTAGTGGTTTCTGATATTGTGATTTATTTATTGTGATACCATGTGGACTTTAGCGGGAGTTTCTGGTAGTGCAACCTTATCGTGAGATACGTGTCGAAGCGACCCTCGGGCGTCCCGATATGTACCCTACGGTGAGGGGGCGCTACAATTTTGGTGTATAATAGTGATATAGGTTCGCAAGTTAAACATTTTAGGTAAGTACTTTTCACTTTACATGCACAAAAACTTTATGATGAATCAAATAAATGTACTTTTTGTGTTCCTGACGTTACATTTCTTGGGTTTGTTGTGAGTAAGATGGAATCAAAGTTAATGAGGCTAAGGTTAAAGCCATTGTCGAATGGCCTACACCTAAGTCTATTACTGAAGTGAGATCCTTTCATGAAGTATTTCTCAACTAAGGCAGCCTCATTAAATGCATTAGTAAAGAAGAACGTGAAGTTCGAATAGGGAGAAACACAATAACTTGCATTTGAGTCTTTAAAAAAGGATTTGACAACCACATCGATATTGTCTTTACCTAAATTTAAGAAAACTTTTGAAATTGAATGTGATGTTTTTGGCATAGGTATTGATGTTGTGTGAATGCAAGGAGGTAAACCTATAGCATATTTTTTTGGAAAGTTGAATGGTGCGTGTTGGAACTATCCAACTTATGATAAAGAACTTTATTCTGTCATTAGGGCTTTGGAAACTTGGCAACACTACTTGATGCCTAAAGAGTTTGTCATCCATACTAATCATGAGTCTCTTAAATAATTTCATGTTTAAAGTAAACTCAATAAACGACATGCTAAGTGGAGTGTTTTTCTTGAATATTTTCCTTATGTCATTTAGTACAAAAAGGGTAATGAAAAAGTTGTTACTGATGCATTGTCATGTAGGCATAGGTTGCCTTTTACTTTTGACACAGGATACTTAGTTCACATGAGAAAATGGTAATAAGAATATGAATGAATATAGTAAGCAATTAAAATAGATATAATTATTATAATTATGAAAGTTGGTTAGGATAAAGGAATGATTACTATTATTATTAATAGTGGTTGGTTTGTTAAAATCTTGAGAAATAAAAATTTGTTAAATTTTTGTTTACATCAAATTTTAATATATTTTAATTAATTATATTTAATTGCTAAAAAGAAAAATTAATTAATTATATTTTATTGCTAAAAAGAGAAAAAAGAAGTGTCATGGATGTGAAACTTCTATTTTTAGTGGAATGACTTTCATTTATCTCATAATCGGGGGTATGGAGTAATACCCAAAACTTGAATATAGAAATACTATTTATCCAAATAGAATATATTACCAAACAATTGTTTTTCATTCCTCACCCATATCCCCTCCCATACCCATTACCAAACACCCACTAAGTTATTAGGATTTGAATATGTGAAAGATTTGTATGAGTCCTGATTCCTTAAGTGTCTATATTGTATGTGAGTTTGGTGCATTTAATAAGTTCTATAGATATAATGGGTATTTGTTTAAAGAGAACAAATTTTGTGTGCCTAATTCCTCCATACATGAACTATTGGTATGTGAAGCTCACAGTGGTGGTCTTATGGGTCATTTTGGTTTTCTTAAAACTCTTGAAGTGTTGCAAGATCACTTTCATTGGCATATTATGAAAAAGGATGTTGAAAGAATTTATGAAAGGTGCATTGAGTGAAAAATGGCTAAATCAACATCGACACCACATAAGCACGCCACTTCCCATTCACTCATTCCTTTGGGATGATATTTCAATAGATTTGTGTTGGGGTTACCAAAGTCTTAACGAGGGAATGATTTTGTATTTGTTGTAGTTGATCGTTTTTTCAAAATGGCACATTTCATTACTTGTAGGAAAGCTAACAATTGTATATGTGGTTGATTTATTCTTTCGAGAAATTGTTAGGTTGCATGGTATTCCTCGAAGCGTTGTGTCTGATAGAGATGTAAAATTCTTAAGCTACTTTTGGAAAACTCTTTGGGAAAACTGGTAACTAAATTATCATTTTCTACTACTGCTCATCCCCAAACTAATGGTCAACTGAAGTCGTAAATAGGATGCTTGGTGCCCTATTGGACGCCATAATCAAACGGAATTGAAAAGTTAGGAGTCTTGTTTACTTATATTTGAATTAGCTTATAATCATACAATTCATACCACTGCCAATTATTCTCCGTTTGAAGTTGTTTATGGTTTCAATCTATTAACCTCTTTGGACTTGTCTCCATTACTTATTTTTGAATTCTTAAATTTAGATGGAGCCAAGAAAGCTAAATTTGTCTAAAAGTTTTATGCCAAAGTGCATGAAACCATAGAGCGTAAAATTGAGCACTATTTATGACACGCCAATAAGGGAAGAAAAGAAGTCATTTTTTAGCCTGATGATTGGGTCTGTGTTCATATGTGCAAAGAAAGATTTCCTACTTCCCAGAGAACCAAGCTCCATCCTAGAGGTGTTGGCCTTTTCCAAGTTGTGTCTAGGTTGAACAATAACGTCTATAAACTTGATCATCTAAGTGACTATAATGTTAGTGCAACTTTTAACATATCTAATCTATCTTCCTTTGAATTTGATAAATATCTATTGGATTCAAGGAAGAATCCTTCTGAGGAAGGGAGGAATGATATGGTTTAAAGGGCTAGTGACATGGCATCTCAAGTTGGGGTAAATGATTCGAGTGTTCGAGATCTTCAACTTAAATTTGATTGTCAACTTTCAAAAGAGATCCGCTTGTGGATATTGTTGGGACTATGATAGGGCTAGGAACAAAAGGATGCAAGGGGTTTTGAATAATTTAATTAAATAAGCTCATTCTTAAGCTCAAGTCTAAGTTGCTTCAATTAATGAGTCCGAGCAAGTCCACTTAGTAAATCTTGAAGAAAATGGGCTAACCTAACTTGAACAATAAGGACCATGGCCGAATTTACTATTAGTAGGTTTCTTTCTTTGTAAAGGACAATTAACCAAATCCTATAAGATCTCTTATTTCCTAAAAAAAGTTAGTTTCCTAATAGGTTAAGTAATTATAGGTTTAAGATCACTCCTTTTCTACAAAGGATTGGTCTTTTTGGTTGTAATTTTCAGTCAACCCCTCTCCTACGTATAGGGAGGTTGGACTATCAATAGGGTAAATTTATGACATTTTTTGTGAAGTTTATCCTTATTATTATTCTTATTGAATAATTAGAATGCATTGCACTATTTTCATATTTTGTATGCGACTTATTTAATTAATTTTGTTTCATTAATTAATCGAGTCTTTATTTGTTGTTCTTTTTTCAACCTTATATCATTCAATGCATAATTTGCTTGAATTAAGTTATAAATGTTATTGAGAATTGGGTTATAAATCTCTTGAAACAAACTTTGCTCTTCTCTTCACGTTCGAATCTTCTTCGTGGTTAAAGATCAAGTGGTGAATCAAGAAAAGTCTTGGGTAAGTTTTTATATTCCGCAATTTCATATCAGGTTAGCTGAGTATGATCACTTTGGAAAGTCATGACTCTAAAATGTTAGCATCTCCATGGAACTACTTGAATCAACAAATGCAAGTGCGGCATGTGATTTTGAGATTTTGATTCTTCTGACACTCATTGCAGGTTTTCTCAATGAAGAGGCATCCAGGCATATTGAAATGGCTTTCTTCATTGAAGATTCTTGTGGTAGGTTTAGTAATGTGTGCTCAAGTTGTTTCTACTTACACGTGAACTATCAATGAACGGAAATTCAACTGCAAACTTGTGCTTCTAGTGTAATTGAATTGTGTCGGGTGACAGTTGTTAGGAGTTGAGGGTAACAATAAGTTACGTGCACATCATTGATAGTAGACCAAGTGAATTAGAGCATTGACGAAGGATGTTGGATTATGGAGAGGACTGTCGGGGCGAGGTCATATCTTTGGAAGGTTCTAACTAAGTATCAAAGAAACTCATTATTACAATGGAAGCCAGCATTTTTATATGTGGTCTATCATTACAGCGTCTTAATTTTCCTCTCAGTCGATGACGGTGACACTGATCTCCATCAAACAAGAAGCAACATCAAAATGATGTCTTTCTAGAAATAAAATAACAGAAAACTATGTGCGTCTTTTTATGTAGAAATACAACTCACCGTTTTATGTGGTTTTCATAATAATAAATATATTTTCTTCTATTGGAAAAGATATTAAAAGGGATTTTTCCTATTCTTGATTGGAAATTTCGTGCTTCTAATTTGGCTTACAGATTTAGAAAGCACTACACTTTGGAAAATCTATTCACACAGATTGGAGGAAGAGACCATTATTTGATTCGTATTTATAATTGAAGAATTAATTAGTGTTTTCATCGTTAATATAACAAAACACTTCCTACATATTAAAGTTGTGTGGAATTATATAAAGTATGGTGGATAGCTGTATTACATGAAATTGATAGTGGGGTATGAAGTCTCTATTCAAGTTGAAATATATGAACATAATTGGATATACCATAGGCAGACCATACACAGTAGGATATACTTGTATATAGACATAAATAGAAGCTTGGCACATTGATTGTGTTTTGACCAAAGCACAGCTCTCCATTAAAATACTCTGGTGAGTGGCTGTGCCAAAAAACATTGTCTTCTGCCTTTCGATATTCTCCTTTAGCTTGTTTTTCCAATATGAAATGAATTGCACCTTTGAATTTCTTACAAAAGGAATTTCTTGTCACGCCCACTTGACAGTCATGAGTCTCTTCCGTGTTCTCCTCACAAAGACATGATATCATAATTTTCTTTTAATCATTTTGAGAAATGTGAAAACCAGAAAGGATTAAGGCCATTAACAATACTTGCTTAAGAAATATAAGCTAGTAAGTATTTTTAGTACGTTAAAAGAAAAAACTACAATAATATTATACAGAAATCGATTTTATATCATGCAATTGTTAGAATTTGAAATACTTCTATCTCCATAAAATATGGTAAGAAAGTCACAAATTAGATAGATCGCTTGCACCTCAAATAAAAAAAATCAAAATCAAAATCCATCGTGACCCTTTTCACATGTCCTCGAATGTCATACCTGTTTGGTTCAATTTTTAGAGGGTGAATAAGCAATTTTTTCTACCACAAAAGTCATTTTTAAGAAAACTGAGTGTTTAACTGTAAAATCCAAAAACACTTTTTACATATAAATGATTTTTTTGAAAGCTAAAATACAACTTTTTGATAAATTTAAATTTGAAGCTTTTCAAACAAATACTTTTTAAGTAAATTTTCAGATCAATTAATGAGTCTATTTTTAGTTACATTTATCTTTATCTTTTACATATAATTCTCACAATACCCACAAACACATCTTCACGTTTATTTTGAGATTTATATAATATTATTTAACTTTTTATATGTTTTAATATTTATTTTTATATTAATTTTATTTACATTACAATCTATATAAAAGATTTGGTTAGATATATTTTTATTTATGATTTATATGGTTTAAAATGATATAATAATTAATATATTATGCTTTGCATATTGTTTAATATATTTTAAATAATTTTATATGCATAAATAATTTTTATTATAAAATAAAATATAGTTAAAATTAAAAGTTCTTTTTATTTTTATATTGTCAAACAGTCTATTATATGAAGCTCATTCAAAAAAGTTCGACAATCAAACAGGCGACTGATTTCTTAGAAAAGCTATTTTTAGAAAAATTCTATTAATATAAACTCATCCAAACAGACAAGAGAGCTCGAAAAGGCTAATAGTAATATAGAAAACATTTAACAACAAAATATGCACTAAAAGATAAATGCAGACACTTATAAACGTTGAAAGCCTCAAGTTTCAATGGTCATGGAGGCGGTACTACTTTCCTTTGTCAACAAACTCTGCCAGACTTGGTGGCACCACCTCCGAGTTTGGCACAACTTTGGCTGCTTGGTCGATGATCACTTGTCCCCGCGACCCCTCTTTCTCTCGATATATATATATGTCTAAACCTTGACTCCTGTATATGTGTTAACTATGGCACGCAGGGTAAAGCCAGGCGAAACAAGGAAAGCTGTGTAGATTAATTTTTAGTAAGTATACTGCTTCTGGGATATATATCAATCTGTGTCATATATTATTAGGGCATATTTCTTTTCTTTTCCCCTTCATTTTCTTGTTTTTTTACAAGAGCGGAGCTCGGTCATAGTTGCCAGACAGGTACTAATAAAATGTGATCTATTTCGTGATTGTGACTGTGTTTAATCTTGACGTGGTTGTTGTATTTATGTGAATCATTATTGTTTTTATGTAGATATAGGATCATATTTTGAGCCAAAAAAAGGAGGGTAAAAAAGAAAAGTAGGAAAGAGGTTCCAATCAATTTTATAGCCTGTGCAAACAACCATCTGGTAATGAGGAAATTTGGACTCTTTTCCATTCGGTTTACAGTTTATGTTCGAAAGGATACACACAAGCTATACCAAGGAAAAGAATGTAATCTTGCGCCTTTTGGAATATGTGTCTGATTGGTAATAGGTGATTATCTCAATTAATATATAGTTATTAATTCATTATGTAAGTGGGATCACAGTAATGGTCATTAAAAATACAAGTTTATAATAGTTCTGTAAGAACTAGAAAATGAAAAAGAATTTCGAGGTACTAATAACGTGATGAATAAGAATTTGAAAGCCATAACTCAAAACAGTATTAGTGAGGACTGGGACTATGTAAAGAGTTTACTCAAGTTCCAAGACTAGCTGATGCTAACCAACAAAAGGAAATAACTTATCTTCTTGTCAGTTTTTGTTCAGTTTATCTAAATAATATACATTGCCAAGAGTCAATTTCTTCCATTTTTTAAATCGTTACACATCTCTGTTATGACTTAATTTGAGGCCTGTAACTAAACATGAAATTAGGATCACAGGTACAGGTTTACTTGAAATAGAAGAGAGAAAAATTCAACTAACATAGCTTATGTATGTCCTTAACCTCTCTTCCAGCTATTCTAAAAGCATGCATTTGATGATTGTTCTCCATATCATCCGCAAAAAACGTGACATGGGATGCAAAAACTTAATCTTCATTTATAATATGAAGAAGACTTCTAGGGGTTTGATCAAGGAAGAATGAAATACTCTTTTATTTGTCATATTTGAAATTTTTGTACAGTATGCGCATGAAAGATTTCAGTGTACATTTAATCTTTTCAATTTATTAAGAAAAAATAAATATACACAGGTTGAGAACGGTCAAGTGAGTACCTCTTACTAATTTTAGCAACCAAAGAGCACATAACGATGATAATGTAATGGAATACATGCTGCAGAAAATCCTAGTGATGATATTGTCACAGTTTGATAAAGCTAGCTAGAGAACCTCTTTATATTCAACAGTTTTGAGCATTTCCTTTCCCTCTAGTTTACGTTCATTTTTTTTTTCAAGCAATAAGCTGATCAATGACATTTAATGATGTTGTATATCGACATGATATATATACCCAACAGACAATATCCACATGCTTAATCTTCTCCAATCAAATGCATGTTGCAAGGTAATGGAGCAAGATATGTTTCATTTGCATGATTGTCAATATAGATTTTTAACTCAAGTTATTACCTTCTAACATTCGCTGTTGCAAAAGTTTATGGGCTGGAAACATGAAAAGTTAATCTTACAATAAAAAGTAATTAACCATCATATGTTAAAACACATATAACTAGATTGCACATCAGTTACAATCCAAATGGTAAGAAAATGAATGAAATAGCAACGAGTTTCTTGCATATGAACTCAGAAATTCAATGCAATTGCAATAAATCGCCAAGCGATGCAGGTGTATATCGTTGGACACGTAAATTGTTGACCGAATTGAATGTCTTCTAAGTTGTAACACTTATGGACTGTGAGATGATCAGTCTATAGTATAAGACCAATATAAGATTAATGATCTTCTAATTTGACAGACATTATTAATTTCCTTGTTAACTTATAAGGAAGCGTTATTTACTAAAAAAAAGTCTAAACTTTCGTCAATTTTTCAATTATAGGCCGAATTTTAAAAATTAGTAATAAAATACTCAAGGTTTCAACTTGTTTTAGCCCAACGTTGATCTCACCGTTATCTTCGCTGACGTAGGACTACTACGTGTCAATGACTCTTATTAATTAGATATATCAACGAAATTAGTAGTAAATTTGATTAATAAAATGATGCCGGTTTATTATAGAACTAAAATGATGCCGTTTCATTTTTAAGAGAATAACATAGTCATTCTCTCAAACTTAAATCCTTAATTTCCTCTTACTCACTCTCATTCTCACTCTCACACCCTCGTTTGCAATCTGTAACATATTTCTTCATCCACCGGTATTAGTAGCTGCAAGAACACAATCCTTGTCACTTTCATCGTCTGCTCTATTCGTGTATGCACAAAGTTTTTATGGCCCAGTAGTAATCACCTTCACTCTTTCACCTTCAGACCAAAACATAGAAAGATATTGACTATTATGTCCCCTACTGCATAGTTTGCCCTCAAGAGGCTGTAGGAGGAAACTCCCCAGATGCAACCATTGACCAGTGGTTCAAAACTCATTCCACTTGTCCTCTATGCAGAAACCAAGTTTTTGTTCTTCATCAACGACATATAAATGGACAAGGTAGAGGGTTCTTTTTATGTTGTCTTGTACTTGTACAGCTTGTACTTAGGAAATTGGGTACTCTTTCCCTACGTTTGGTTACGGTCCATAGCCCTGCAGACAGTGGACAAGGACGCAAAAGTCCTGTCCCATATGAAGTTTGGTTTCTGTCCCACGATGGTCCTTGTCCTGTCCAAGAAGGACATGGACTGTAAAATATTGTCCGGTCGAAATCAGTGGTACAGACGACGTTGTCCAATGGACAGAGCTTGTAAAAGACGCGTCTACCCTGTGTGTGTTTGTCTGAAACCTAAAACGCAGCCCGCTGATCTTCGTCTCCGCTTACGTTCTTCATCTTCGCGATTTGTGTTTCTCTGAAACCTAAAACGTAGGGCCGCTCGTCTTCGTCTCCGCTGGTCTTCGTCTCCGCTAGTCTTCGTTTACGCACGGTAATAAGCTTTTTGTTGTTTCTTTTTTCAGATGCTTGACTCCTCTTTCCCAATCTTTTGTGGACACCTTCTAATGCATATGTGGGTGTTTCGTTACCGTCTGTAGCCAGATTTGGAATCTCTCGATTCAGATCCGGTCTTCGCTAACCCCCACTGCTACCATCGTCCGGGAATATTTAAGGTTAGACTTCAATTTGGAACTCTTCCTTGTTCTTTTTGATTGGTTTGGGTGATGGGATCTGCGTCATTCTTCTGGTTCTGTTTTCTATCACTCAACTGAATTCATAATGGTACTTTACCTTCAAGACATATGGGGCAGATGTCATCTTCGTCAAGGGATCCATAGATATATACATCTTTTTCTCCTTTTGTGTTGTAGGCATTGTTTGTGACTCTGAATTGTTGACTAGCTCATTGATCTTTATATAAAGTGTTCTTTATAAGTTGATTTTTCAGAGTCTGTGTTGTTTTGACTAGCACTAAATAGAATGACCAATTACTATATATGAATGATGCTTGTGATATTTGAGATACGACCAACTTCAATACTTCTGTTTTAGTTTTGCAAATTCATTATTCATGAAGCGAAGTTAGGAAGAATTATAGCAGATCGACATTATTAGATATCATCAGCTGGAAAGTGAGTTTCTTTCTACCAATTACATTTCTTTGTAGTCCTTTTCCTCTTTATTCTGTGTCTCTGGGAGGAAAATAGGTGTAGAATGCAAGTTATTTATTAGGATTTGCCAATAATAATCTAGTGATGGACTTTAATAATTTTCTGTTCCCATATACGGTTTTTTGTTCTTCATAGATTGATCTAATTGCATCTTTTCAGTCACTTCCTTATCCGGAACTTACCAGGGTTGAGGAGCTATAGTTGAACTAAACTTGCAGTTTTTAGTTAAAATTTTATTTTGCTTATAGTGATAAATAGCTTTCACATTTTGGTATGAAACCATTTTGCGAGATGTAGACAGATATGTGTTGTTTTGCAAATTATGCTTCTTTTTTAGTTTTCTATGTACTGAATGCTTATTGTTTAAGTCCTTATGCTTACATTGTAATGATCTTAGAAATCAGAATATGATCTTATTACAGTAGCATATATCAATTCAGTTTTTAAGTAGAATACAATTGATTTGTATAGAATGTGAAATAAAAAACATAATGTTAGATGAAACAATAGCAGAAGTAGTGTTTAATTAGATGAAACAATAGCACTGTGATATGGTTGAAAGTTAACAATGATGTTGAAATTGGAAGAAAGTGACTTGAATATCAACATACGGGAGGTACAGAGACTGAAAATAACTTGATATTTGGCTGACCCTGTTTGTGAAAAGTTGAAAATCACTAGACATTTGGCTTTTTATGCTCTCTACTTTTCCTATAGGCAAATTATATATACATGTATACCAGAATACATGTGTACACTATCTACTTTATTGTAGGGAATGAAGTGTTGTATGCTTTGTGGGACTCTTTACTAATGAACCATTGATGAGAGTACTTTCTCGCAATTAGCTTTGCTTTTTTATTTTGATCCATTTATGGAGATTTTAATATCTGAAAATGTCAGTTGTGAGTCATTACATTTTAGTTGAATATCAGATTTAAATATTCACTAAATAAAAAAAATTGGCATTTCCTTTTCTAACATTTTATGAAATAATAGTTTATTGTGGATTACTTGGTTCCTATATTTCTTTCTATTTTTGAATTTATAGAGGTGATTTTATAGTCATGAAATCAATGAGCAGAGGCATTCACTTGCTATTGATGATTAACCATTGAAACAAAGTAACTTTCAAAGTAACTTTCATTTCTACCATTGATATGATTCGGAAGAACAGTGACAGTAACTTGGTGCTTAAATTGATGAAAGTAACTTGTATTCACTTCCACTTTAATGTTGTAAAATGTTAACTTAGCATTCTGCACTTTGAAGACCTAAGCATACATATTAATTGTGATTGCAAATGGAATCTGATGTGAGTGATGCAATGCAAACTTAGAAGTTTATTCAAATACAAGTCAAATACATATTAATTGAAGGTATATACAGCCAATTCATATCATTGTTCAATTATTATGAGATGTACAGCTACTCAGTAAATGACTTGTAATTTACTTGTATTTCCATTCTTCGACTTTTTAATTTCTAAATGTTACTATTCAAGACATATATACAAATGCAGTATATGATCAAGAAATTTTTTTCGCTTTGTTGACAGTTTTGTTTTAAACAAAGTTGGAGGCAATGGATGATGATGATATGTTAAACTGCTTGGCTTTTTATGACGTTTTGAATCAACAGTTGGATATAATTGTAGCACCCCACTCCCGCGAGACCCGAACCCGACATCGACGGTGATATCCGAGCCCGCGACCCGCGAGGGTGGTATGTTAGAGTAGTCACTGCAGTGTCAAAACTCATTATGATATATATATATATATATTTGGAAAACAGTCGAGTGCGCGAAATTAAAAAAATAAACGATTCGGGCTCGTGATACGAAAACCCTTTTTAGTCATACACGTTATCAAAGATCACATGTCAAATAATATTTATCAATTAGGGCCCTCAATCAATTCAGTACAATTTTTTGCGGAATATAAATTTACACATAAGTCAAGATAACACGAATGCAGACGTGAACTGATCCCGACATCGGACACCGACTCTCTTGTAGTAACCATACTCCCGGTTCACTAACGAGGTACTCTTCAATTCCTGAAAAATAGTTGCAATGTTGGGTGAGTTTGCGAACTCAGTGAGAAACCATCATCGATGGTTCACCCAACTCATGCATTCACCAATCGTATTAGCACACTGTAACATTAACGAGTAATATCACATATTATCACATTTCGGTTCCAATTTCATATACATGCAATTTCATAATTCACATGTTTCGGTCATTTACTGATCATAGATATATGCAATGCGCATGTGACATCGTTCCATTTTCATTTCGTTGTTGGACCGTGCGCTGGCGCCCCGAAGAACGGGCACATTGCGTTGAGCCAGTGGCTCTGAAAACATTGGGCTTGAAGCCCTGGTACATTGAGCCTGAGGCTCTGAATACGTTGGACCTGAGGTCCTGTGCATTGAGCTGAAAGCTCTCATATACGTTGGGCGTGATATGCCCTGATACGGTGGCTGCTCCAGTCACAACTGCCTTTATATGATCATAATGTGATGCATGCAATGAACATGTTCCAATTTCCATTTATAAGTCAATATATTTGCCATATCTTCGGACTTTCGGTCCGGTATTTCAATCATATACATTTCCCATTTATTGCATCATACTATATCACATTGACAATCCCATCCAACGTATCGAAACAGACAATTAACACTTCAATATCAATTTCCCATTTCCTCGGACCTCTGGTCCGAGATCTCCAATATAACATTCACAAACAGGTACACACAAGTAACACTTCGTTATCTCATTTCAAATATTTCAGACACCTATGGTTCGAAGTCAATCAAAATCAAACACACATAAACCCTCCATTATCTCCACATGGCATAATTGCAAAATCTTAAACACATAAAGGTTGAGGAACCATCTAGGTTACTCACCTGTACTTCCGAGCTAACATCTGGAAGTCTCAGTAACGTCGGTAGATCGACGCTTCAAATGTGTCTCTATAATAAACGGAGAGGAAACCGATCACTAATTATCTAATCCGAACTAGTATAATGCACATGTAAGTGTATAATGCATGTTCATGAGATTTTCGCCCTAAATCTAAATTTTTCCCGCCATAAAAATTCTATCAAAAATTAGAAAACTATAGCCACTGACAGCACTCAATTCGGACCTCGATCGGTCCAAAAATAAATAAAACAGTGACCATAGAATAATTACCCGGGACCACGTCAATTTCTCGTCCAAAAATTCCCAATTTCTCACAAAATGAAATTCAATATTTCACAAATCCGATGCCTCAAGAATCAGGTCAATCGGACGTCGGACAGAAAAGAAATTGACAAAAGAAGCAAGAAATTCCAAATTACCAATTAACAAATAAAAATAATAAAAAAAATAAAGAAAAAGAAATCAGCCTCGCTGGGGCGAGACGCCGTTTTATCCAGCCTCGTAGCTAGGGCGAGGCGTCGCCCTAGCGACGCGGACCCTTAACGCCTCGTCACTAGGGCGAGGCGTCGCCCTAGTGACAAGGCATTATTCTCATTCTCCTTCCCCTTTTTTCCTGATTTTTAAACCAACTTCCAATACCCATAATTCTTAGCACACAATTTAGAACAATACAAATTATACCTTGTTGGAAAAAGCATAGAAAGCTCTACAATTCTTAAGAAGACCATAAAAATTAATTTCACCACTAAGGGTGTCAAAAATCCCATCAAAGCTACTGCCTAATCAAAACCCATCAAAACAGAACAGTACATTGCAAAATTCCATAACTCTCTGATTCTTCAGCCAAAAATTATCACATAAATATGCTCAATAAGCTCACAATGTCATCTACTACTTTCATGAACAACCCAAAATCAAATTTCATAACTAACTAGGTCAAACAATTCAACAAAGAATCTGTCTACTGAAATTAACCAATCTAAACAGTACATTTCACATCAGTATATCTCTTAGCACAAATGTCACTAAATTCACTACCTTATATCCCTGAAAAGATAAGATCTCAAACTTCAATTTTCATGAAGAACTCAAAATCCAATTCAATTTCTAACAATTTCAAAACTGTCATGCAATTTACTGCCATGATCAGTAGTTCATAACCTAATGCAGGTTCAATGTTTGCAAAATCATAACTCCCAAATATGACCTCTAAAAATTACATGACATATATCATTTTCAAGATAATTCCTTCCTTTGCAACTTTGCAAAAGATTAATCACACCAATTCAGTTCACATAATTTGTTAAAATTTCTTCCAATCCGCAAGCTCACAAACTCAACACTTAGGCTAGGTTTCATCAAAATGCTCAAAACCTGTCAATAGTAATCAGTTCATATCTCCCAATATACAACTCGAAAATTAGCAAGATCAGTGGCAATGGAAAGATAACTCAATATGCTACAACTTTCATGAAGACCATTTTCCAAAATTCCATCACAATTAATTTAGAAAAATCATCAAAGTAATCAGGTCATATATGCGGGTACTGTTCACAGACCCTACAAACAAAAACTTCCCATGCAAAGATTCACCCTTCTAATATTACAATTTAACAACACCTATTTCACACAAATTTGAAGCCAACATCCCAAAGTTTAATTGGGCACAAACCTCACCTCATTTACACACCTACACAATTAGTTATTATCAAAACATTACAATAGGTCAAACTCACATTTTCAGCTATACTATACAATTCCTCTTCCTATCATGCCAATTGAACTTCTAACACCATATGCATTTCAATAAAGCATAAAATCAGTATTCTAACATTCATACATTCACTAGGGCTAACATTCACGAATTGGCAACACTCAATTCTTCATTTTAAGTAAAAATCAATCATCAATATGTAATCAAAATCAAGTTAAAAACACTCATTCCTACTACTTCATCAAATCTTACTTCAACCTAACTTTATACTCATCATTTCCACCTATAAGTTTCATTAAATTCATGCATCAAGACTCATAATAAATGCACCATAACTCCAATTAAATACATCTAACAACCATGATTCAATACTACATAATTAAAGCTTAATTAAAATTAACTTCAAACCTTACCTACTTAAACTTCCAATCTTCACTTCCTTTCAAATCTTTGCTTCCTACCTTCTCTAACAACTTCTCCTAACACCAAGCAAGGGCAAGCTCTCCATGGCAAGAAAATAACTTGATTTCATGAAGGAGGTCTTAAGGTTTGGAGGGAGGTTTGAGAGAGGAAGAAGAAAATCGATGGTGAGAGGAACAAATGAAGAAGGTTTTCGGATGGTTGCAAAAGAAAGCAAGGCAACTTGACTTTTCATGCTTTAATTCAATGAATTTCGGATGGAGATGGAAAAAAACAAGGCATTTGGTCTTTTATTCAATGAGTTCCCGTAATATACAAGCTAACCATTCATTCTAAGGTGGGACACTTGGCAATTTAAAAGAAGAAAAGACAAAATGAGTTAATCTCAATTAATTAAGCACTAATCCCACTTAAGCTCTAAACATGACACTAACATAATTCCCACAATTATTTATTCACTAATCTCATGCCATTAGGCAATCCCTTTTCAATACAAAAAGGCTCACACGGTCAGTCAGTTGGAATTTTCCGGTCCGGGCAAGAACCCCGAAAAATTCCAGAAAAATTTTCATAAATTCATAAAAATGGGAAACAATTTATGACGCACTCCAAATAATTTTCCAAATACTATTATCCCATAAATTTCACAAAAGGTCTCAATTTGAAACCTAAGCCGGAAAATGTCATGAATGCATGTTACCATGTGCATATGCAAAACAATCATCAGTCATAGAGGCTAAATGCTGTATGCGCATGCCGAGTTCTAATTCAATACTCCTAACCCGTCCCAATTTACTAAAATACCCTTCCCATCGGTGATGGGATGTTACAATAATGAGAATTAGTGTGTTGTTATGCTTATATATATACACCAAAAAACAGCGTAGAAGTCAAAATGCTGAAGGAAGTAGGGCATTGGCAGTACCAAATAGGAAAGCCAATATATATAGGATTTTGCATGAGGGAGATAGGAATACCCTGTGGGACTTACGGATGGACACGAATGCATTTAAATTGTTATGTGAAATGCTTCAGCTCCATGGTGGGTTGACAAATACTGGACATGTGCCCATTGAAAAAAAAGTTTTAATATTCCTAAGAATATTAGCACAAAATGAATCCAATAGAGTATTACAAGTGCGGTTTATGAGTCAGGAGAAACAATAAGTAGGGTCTTCCATAATGTGTTGAAGGCTGTAATCAATCTTCAACATCTCTGTTTGTGAAGCCAATACCAATTCACGAGGATTGCATGCACAATAGATGGAAATGGTTTAAGGTCAGTTAATTTAATAACTTAACTTAGCTACAATACGGTGTCTGATTTAACTCTATTCAATTAGTTAACGAGAACTTTTGTATGATGGAATTTTAAACATAGGGTTGCCTTGGTGCTCTAGATGGAACCTATTTAGACATAATAGTTCCGCTAGCAGACAAACCAGTATCTGAGGTAGGAAAGGAAGAATATGCACTAATATTTTAGGAGTATGTGACAAGGACTGTAACTTTGTCTATGTCCTTGCTGGATGGGAGGGTTCAGCAGCAGATTCAAGGGTTCTGCATGATGCTGTAAGTAGGTCGAATGGACTTCAAGTACCGAGGGGTATGTAAGAAACGAATTGTTAGAAATTTGCAATTTATTTATTTAAGGCATGATTGCAATTCCAAAGGTAATTGTGTTTGTTGGTTATAGGAAATTACTACTTAGTAGATGCTGGCTATACCAATGGTCCTGATTTTCTTGCACCTTTTAGAGAAACAAGATACCATATTCAAGAGTGGGCAAGAGATGAAAGGGCACCTAGAAATGCAGAAGAGCTTTTTAATAAGAGACACTCGTCTGCCAAAAATGTGATTGAACGTGCATTTGGTTTACTGAAAAAAAGATGGAAAATACTACGAAATCCATCTTTTTATCCTGCAGCTACTCATGTGCACATCATTCTTGCATGCTGCCTTCTGCACAATTTTATTAGGTTACATATGAGTGAAGATCCAGTAGAGCAGAGTTCTATTGAAGATGAGGATATGCCAATTGGGGAAGATACAGCATTACCAGAATTTGTTGATCGTGTTGAGACAAGTAATGAATGGAGCCAATGGAGAGCGGATTTAGCTAACAACATGTTTGATGACTGGAGAATGAATCATTAAATTGTATACTTGTATATTTGGATGGCCTTCATTGTAATTGAATTGAGGCATTGTTTAAATTTTTCTTAATATTGTTGACTCTCTTTGTATTGAATTACCTGTTTCATTTAAGTTAATGTTGTCTTCTTTCATATCATGCACATTTCAAATTACATGTTAATTGTTCATGTTACTTAAGATTTGCAATGGTGTGGGGTATGACATTGCATGGTTTAGGTGCAATGTCACGGGTTTGGACTGATGGTGAAACATATGCATTTGTTACCTTTGTGGAAGAGGCGGTAGTTACTGGACAAAGAACCGATAATGGCCAATTTAAGCCTGGGACTTTCCAACTTCTTGTTACACAACTTGGTGAGAAGTTTCCTGGGTGTGGCATTGACAAGAGGCATGTACAAAATAAAATGAAGAGGTTGAAGGAAAAATATCAAACAGCCTATGACATGCTGAACTGCAGCGGGTTTGGGTGGAATGAAAGCAAACAATGCGTTGAGGTTGACAGCAAGCAAGTGTTGGAGGAATGGATGAAGGTTAGTTGTTAATACACGCATCATGACAATAGTTATTGTTTGACATGCTAACAACAGGGTGCATTTGGTTTACAGAAGCACCCTAATAAGTTCTATACTCCTGGGAAGCCGTTTCCAATGTACTCAAGACTAGAGTTTATCTTTGGGAAAGACAGAGCCACAGGGGCCGCTGCTCAAGACGGGCCCGAAGCTCAATCTCAGTTTCAAGCTGATGACATGGAAGCCGATAGGACAGTAGCTTCACCTGTTCATGCTTCCCATTGGTGAACCAGTGAAGCGACACCCTCGCACTAAGCGCAACCGTCCATGTACCTGGTTCTGTCGCCTCTTCTTCCAACACTGACGCAAACCGAGCAACTAAAGCGAGAAGGAAGATGAGGGACAGTGAAGTGCTAGAAACCATTGCTGACACACTTTCACGTGCAACGGACAACAGTGTTAGGAGTGCACAAATTATGGCAGATGCTATGGTGAAGCCAGGACAACAAATTCCCCAGCTAGGTGAGGAGCTTGAGAGTTTGAGTTTCAGCACTGAAGACGTTGTTACGATTACAATGATCTTCTCGCAGAATCCTCATGCTGGGAATCTATTTTGGGGTTTAAAAGCAGAACAAAAGGAGGCTTATGTGCGGAGGCTCTTACGTCAAGATATCTGATTTTATGTTTCTTTCGTCAACATGTCTGTGAATCTCAACTATTATATGGCCATGTCTGATGATAACTATGCGTGTAACTTTATTTATTTGTGGTACTGCCAAGTGATGTTAACTGCTGTGATATACCTTTGACTGTGTTTGTCTACATGTTTATCAATGATGAATGTTGTTGTTTTATTAAATATTTAATTAATTTCTTTTCTGCACGTTTATGAATGATTAGAGTATGATTCATTTACAGGTACATCACTATGGGCAGATACAATTTCTATGTTGTATTCGTTGGACGAGAAGTCGGAATTTTCACAAATTGGGATGAAGTTAAATTGGTAACTGATGGTTATCCTAATGCTAAATTCAAGGGTTCATGACATTTCGACGCAGAAAATGCTTTTGCCATTGATCAAAGTAAGTATGATCGCTCAAATAAAGAAATTGTTCTTATCGCCAATGACCTCTCATCAATCCCGCATCAATTACCACAACCAACAACTGAAGAACCAAATGAAGTTGCTACTTTAAAGCAACAAATGACTATTTTACAAGCATTGTTACTAATTGCCATTGGAGTAATTCTGGGAAACATTATCAACAACATTCTGGACAAATTTTAAAACTTGAATGTAATTAATGTTTATGAATGCTTAGATATTTAATTAAAATACTATGTATTAGGATTTCTTTCTTGTCTGACTTACTTGAACCTATTATGTAATCAATTATATGAATGCTTAGATGTTTTATTATATTATTTTCTCTAAATAATGTTCATAATAATAATAATAATAATAACAAAAATTATTAATAATAATACTTATAATAATCATTAAATTATTACCATACCAATGATAATGATGATGACATAATTTTACTTAATATTAATATTCATATTAATTTTATTATTTTAGTGATTACATAAATTATAATAATAACATAATAATTATTATTAGAGTTGCAAATAAACTTAAATTAAATATTGTTACACTTATAAAAGACCAATGAATTATACTAATAACAAATACAAAATTAATATTAATTGTATCAATAATTAATTTCAAAAAATAGATAATTAATGTTAGTATAGTTGCAAATACGCTTAATATAACTATCGACACAATTATGAAATAACCATTGCAATACATCTTTCCAATACATTATACCGCAGGGCATTTTGACATTTAACACTATTTTTGTTCATCCCATCGCAACCAAAACATTTTTCGTCGCAGGACGAAGACAATTTTCTCTCATCATGCCCATGCAACCAAACATCTCACTGTTTTCAATTCTTGTCACCGCCTCGTCTCTCACATCGTCCTCTCACTGCTGTTGTGACGCTAACCAAACAGACCGTTTAACTTTGGAATTTCCTTTTCCACCGGTGAAAGCTCGAGGTCCTTTTTCATTATTATTCTTACCATGTATGAGCTCAACTTTTTTTTTCTTCTTAACGTGTCGCTTTTTGTCATGGGAAGAACCACAAAAATATTTGTTTAAGCAAATTGAACCCCGATTGCAAGCGAGGGTGTGAGAGTGAGACCGAGAGAAAATTAGTGATTTAGGTTTGAAATACCCACAGCCCGTGTAATTATCTCAAAAATGAAACGACATCGTTTTAGTTCTCTAATTAAACGGCATCATTTCAATAATCAAACTTTAGACTTGCTAATTTTACTAACATGTCTAATTAATGAGGATCATTAACACGTAGCAGTGTCACATTAGCAAAGATAACTAAAAGATTAATGTCAGGTTTAAATTGAAACAAATTAAAATTTGAGTATTTTATTGCTACTTTTTAAAGATCGGACTATAATTGAAAACTTAACAAAAGTTTAGGTTTTTTTAGTAATTAATCCTATAAAGAAAGAATATGTTTTACTAGGTTTAATTAAAATTAAAAATAAAATTTAAACTATAATTATAATTTAAATTAATAAATTTAAATATATTGTATGTAGTTGTTCAAAATTTGTATTTAGTTCTTAAAATTTTTGAACTTCATAACTTAGTCCAACTTAATTTAAATTATTTTTGTTTCTTCAAATGCTCTATATATGTAATTTAGTACATTATTATGTTCACAATCAATTATAAACTATCATTTATAATTAAAATTAAATAAATAAAAATTTTAATTTATCTTTAGTTCCTTAATTAAGCAGTTTATAATTATAAATAAAAATTGAGGCCTAGCAACATATGATGACTAAATTAGTTATTTCTATTCCAATATGAATTTTACAGAAAGTGCATGACGTAATTATAGCTAGCATAGGTATGTACGGATCAATCCCACGAAGATAGTGATTACTAGTAATTACATTTCTCCTATTATCTAGCCTATATAATGATTTGGATTTTAATAAAGAAAATTAAAAAATTAAAATTAAAATAAAGTAAGAAACAATAATGAATGCAAAAACAATGGAAATTACTTTCAAACAATCAATATCAAGAATTAGTGTTTAAGTAATGAATCCCTCTTAAACCCTTATAATATTTAACCTTTTATTATGGAACTATTTTATTGACTATTGGACCGTGAAAATTCCTATCTTATGTTAATAACTCTCCCGAGACTACTAACAACTAATCAATAAGTTAATTAATCGAAATTATTCAAGTTAAAGTTTCTAGGATCGCTTTACCGATTTGTGAATTTCGTTATTAGGTTTGACCCTAATCTAGAGAATTTATGTCAACCTATTTATAGGTTTGCAATTAACTCCTTTCAATTATGATAGATCTATTTATACGAAGAATTCTTTAATCTTATGCTATGAAATCAAATTATGTACTAATATTTGAATATATTAAAACATATATAAAACACATAATTGAATCACAATAGATCAATCAAAATAATTGTTATAATAAAAGAATCAAAAACATTATAACACAAACTAGGTTCATCACACCTAGACATTAATAAGTTGTTTACTTACACATAATAGAAAACAAAATCAAAGATAAACTAGAAGAAAACCAAATAGACAACAAAGAGTTTAAAATTTTAAATCTTCCTCTCTTTTATCGAATGTTCTTGAAAGTTTGAGATTTGATCTTGTAATCTATTAAATCATTTAATGATTTCTTCATGTTTTCTACTTCTCTGGATCAATATCGTATGTACTGAACATTTTTTACATTTGGAATTGGCTCCAAAAGTCTGCCCTTCTATTTTGCCTCCGCTCATATCCTTCTATAGTAATTTTTAAGATTTTTAGGACATACACAGTCTAATATATAGGCATGTACTAGATCGTGTATATTTTAAAATCTCGATTTTGCATAGGCTATGAGACTTACAAGGGCATATACATGATCGTGTATCTTTAATTTGTTTCAAAACTTCATTTCATGTTATGTTTTCATTCTAATTCTTCTCCTTTTGGTCCTTGAAGGCAATTATAACCTATAAATGCACTTAAAGTGAATTAAGAAATAAAAATACATAATATAAAACAAAATGCATCAAATATAGGTGCGTAAATATAGCCAAATATGCATCTATCAAATATTCTCACACTTAAGCTTTGCTTGTGCTCAAGCAAATCATAATCAAAATTATAAATCTTATAACATATGTCCTTCATTAATCTCAACCTGTCCATTCATATTCTAAATATTAATATCTTAGTAATCAAATTAACATACAATTAGATTCATATTATCCTAAAACTAACATCCTAGACCAATATTAATAGCAATCACATTAGCAACCTCGTTGAAACCAAAAGCGTAAACCTTACACTCTGACCAAGATTTTACTCAATACACTCAAGTGTTTTGGTAAAAAAGTATAAAACTCTCAAATCAATGCATGGTAGAATTTTTATCATATGCTTGCAATTTTTGTACATCTCCACCACTTATGTATAAACTAGAAACACAAACCAAAAGGTCTTTATAAGGTTGTAATGGGGCATAGGTAAGGTATGATTGAGATAATAAAAAGGGTGATTCAAGAAAATTTAGAAAAGAGACAGTACATGAAACTTGTTCGCAATACACACAGGTCCTTTCATTATAAATCTATTGGTACTATATACTTATTCACAATTTTTCTATGCTCATAAATTTTTATTTTTTTGAATCAAAACAATTGTGAGCATTCATCATCTACTACTATTAAAGAAATATTGAACCTTTCATAATTTCAAGTTTCAAACATTCAAGTATATGTGCATATCATAAAATGCATGAACATGAAAGTGTTTCCTAACACGAGCATGAAAGTGTTTCCTAATTTTTCCGTAATCTCTCACATTTACAATTTTAGCCTTAATTTGGGTAACGAGATGTTACATCATCACTCCTCATTCTCAACTCCATTTCAAATCCAAGATATTCATAAATCAATTCATGATCTATATTTGATCATTATCCAAAAACAAAACATATTCATTTTCCTATTCATAATTAATTTCCTACACTCATCTTAACACCATTATATGGATCATCCAACTTCCAAAACATATTTATAACAAATCATGGGTCATTAATGATCATTTACATTTACAAAAACATGACATTTACATAGATGTTTCACCATCCACGTCACACACATTCAACTCACAAAAATTAAGTCATCAATCATACATTTCTCATCATTCTAGTTTCATTTAACAACACCCATAACATTTCAAGCATAACTTACTTGGTTTTTCTTCCAAATCTTCAAAATCACCATTAAACCCTAACTCTTTCATCTCCACCATCATTAACTTTCATGGAGGAACTGGTTGGGTCTTTTAGTGAGAATGAAGGAGAGAGCAAGGTGGAAGAGTAGCATGAAAGATGAGATTTGAAGGGTTAAAACTCAAGAAGAAGAGAGGAAGAAGAGAGTTATGAAAATGATGGAGGGAGCCAAATAAAACACCAATGGCTTATAAGGGAGAAAGCATCGTAGAAGCCAATAAAAAGGGGGGAGGCTTTTAATTAAAAAGGGTAGTAGGCTTAAGGCATTGTTTGGCAAGTGATGTTTATCACTTGCCACATGTCTGTAGGAAAATCCCGGGGTGTTCATCACATGAACACAGTGCGGAATTTAAAATTTTGAGTCCCGGGACATTCCCGAAAGCCAGGATCTATGTGTAAGTACAAACAATCAAACCATAACGACCAAAGGAGACCGTCTCTAACGGTATCCACGCAGAGGTCGGAAAACCTAACCGGGACAAACTCTTTTGACCCGGGAATAGCTAGACTAAAGAAAAGAGTGCTAGCTCTTACCTTAGCCTTAGAGAGCAAATGAGATCAACCTTGGTGGAGCCTTGGAGAGTAGAAACAATCTTGAGAGGATGAGAGGAAGAAGATGAAAAACAATTTTTCAAAGCTTAACACTTAAGCCTTCGACCTTCTCCACTTCAAAACCGTGCAAGCCTCTTTCCATGCCTTCTAATGTGTCTTTTAATGAGTTAAAACACATATGAAAGGCTTGGTGGATGGGCATCCACGTAGATGGCATAAAAAAATGCCTTACAATGCCAAATGATCATTAAGTTTGACTTTTCAAACTTATTTCATCTCCACCATTTTGGTTCCACCGAAATTCAACATATATATATATAATTAATTAATTCTTAATTAATTAATAAATATATATATATTTGCTGAAGAGGTCCAGTCAAACTGGGGTCGGTTCTACCGGCCTACCGGGCCCCGCCGGCGAAAGATCGCCGGAAACGATTTTCAGCAATGTCGATGTCACGATCTCATCGGGACATATCCCAATCTCATCGGGATCCATTTAATCCTATTGCTCTCCAGATATCGGATCTCTGTCCGAAACTATTTTACAGATTCTCCGAGTCACTCTTATGCGTGTGACCCATTAGGTTCCCGGTTATGTTGGCCACTTAGATTAACACTTAATCTCGAGCAAGTCATGGCGGTATCTAGCAACACATCATGACCCCCAATTGACCGGAAAGTAATTGGTTTGACTAATGAAACCATATCACGAACCCTTCCATAGACAATTACTGTGCAATTCGTCCTTTCACCATGCTATACCCCACTTGGTTTGAGTATGGGCAATGTGTCAACTCTTACTAGACTGATCAGATCAAATCTAGTCCAAGTGTAATCAGTTCTCGCCCTAGGACTCATTACTTTATATGTCCATGAAGACCATCTTCATGACATATGTATCTCCGGCGCCAGAGACTTCAAAGTAATGATCCCGATAAGAGGCCATGGGTATCTCTTTCGCTATCACGAAGTGGTGAATCCTCTATTGGCTACTCAATTACCTTGAATACCTCAGTCGCACCCAATCACCACCCTATGAGCGACCTCGAAAGCAACAAGGAATGGAGTCAAAGTATGAGAATCGTACCAAGATATCCTTGAGTACCTCAAGTCTAAGGATACTTGCACCATTGCTATGATGAGATTATCAACGACATTTGTATAGAACATCCATGTGATGATCTCATAGCAGTCATCCAATGTACTTACTACCACTAGTAAGCATCCACATGTCAAATCTAAATATCTCAATATTTACGGTTTTACGAGATCCACCGCTTAATCCAATCAAGGAGTTTGACATGTGCTAGTCTATCCGGATTAATGATGTCCATCTCATTAATCATATGACTAGGATAATTTAGAATCTTGACATAATTGCACATGATAGGAATCTCGATAGTATGATCGCATCATAATTTCCTTCATGCTATGTCATGTATCAAGGACTTCATTAATTTGATTAAAGATCACTATCATTTCATAATAAAATGAACATCAAATAAATGAAATATGCCTTGCTTTATTTATTCATAAAGTTTGTACATGACTATGAACAAAATGCGCTAAAGGGATTGCCTTTAGGCACTACTCTAACAATCTCCCACTTGACCTAAAGCCAATCGCCTTGGTATCTAATACCATAAGCGAGTACATGAGAATCAAAATTCTTACGTGACAATGGCTTTGTCAACGGATCAACAATATTTTGCTCGTGGGAATTTCTCTATCGAGGACATCACCGAGCAATGATCTCCGAATCAAATGGTATCGGCGAGATACGTGTTTGGACCGTTGATGAGACCTGGTTCCTTTGCTGCAAGAATAGCTCCATTGTTGTCACAATACAACTGATGGGTCCATCACACTAGGAACCACACCAAGTTCGATAATGAACTTCTTGATCCAAACGGCTTCTTTTCTTTGCGTCGATGCGGCAATGTACTCGCCTCGATCGTTGAATCGGCGATCGTCTCTGTTTGGAACTCTTCCAACCGATCGCTCCGCTATTTAGTGTGAAAACGTATCTGATTGGGACACTCGAGTCGTCCTTATCAGATTGAAAATCGGCATCTGATGCTCGCTCACTTGAGACTTCCATCTCCATATATCAAGAAAACATCCTTAGTTCTTCGCAAGTACTTTAGGATATTCTTAATGACCACCCAGATGACCCTCACCAGATCCGATTGGTATCCTTTCGTAACACTTAGAGCATATGTTACATCGGGTCTCTCATACATAACATTGCGTACATAATAGATCCTCTGCAGATGCATACGGGATCATATTCATACGCATCCTCTCATCCCGTGTCCGAGGACATATGGACTTCGAGAGTGTTATCCATGAACAATGGGAAGAAACCCTCTCTTGGATTGCTCCATGCTAAACCTCTTTAGCACCTTGTCTATGTCGTTGATCGTGAAAGACCAAGCAACCTCTTGATCTATCTCTATAAATCTTTATCCCAATGATATAAGTTGCTTCTCCAAGGTCTTTCATGGCAAATTGTTTGGACAACTAAATTTTACTGATCAGTAGCATTGAGACATCGCTTCCTAGCAACAATATGTCATCTACATATAACACAAGGAATACGATCGCAGTTCCATTAACCTTCTTGTACACGGTGTTCATCCGGATTTTGTGAGAAACCAAACTCTTTGATTGTCTCATCAAAGCGGATATTCCAACTCTGGATGCTTGCTTCAATCCATAAATGGATTACGAAGCTTGCATACCTTTTCGCCATCATCGTGAAATGAAGCCCTCGGGTTGTGTCATGTACACATCCTCACCTGCATTTCCATTCGGAAAGTCGTCTTCACATCCATTTGCCATATCTCATAATCATAATGAGCGGCAATGGCTAGGAGTATCCTAATGGATTTAAGCATTGCTACTGGACTGAAGGTCTCGTCATAGTCAACTCCTTGTCTTTGACGAAAGCCTTTAGCCACAAGCCTCGCTTTATGGGTAATCACATTACCATCCATGTCGGTTTTCTTCTTGAAAACCCATTTGCACCCTATAGGTTTTATCCCTTCAGGTGCATCAACCAAAGTCCATACTTGGTTTTCATACATGGAATCCATTTCAGATTTCATGGCACGAAGCCATTTTTCAGACTCTGAACTCTTCAGAACCTCTTCATAGGTAGTAGGCTCATCATCCTCTATGAGCAATACGTCATTCTGTTCACTTACGAGAAATCCATATCTCTCGGGAACAGAGCGTATCCTACTTGACCTACGAATTTCGTGTGTAGTAGAAGGTTGAACTGTTACCTCATCTGTATGAGTTACAGTTTCAGGTTCAGGCAGTTGATCTGCGTCTGTCCGAGCATCTTGAACTTCTTCAAGCTCAATTTTGCTCCCACTGTCCTCTTTTAAAAGAAACTCTTTCTCTAAAAAGACAGCATGCCTTGAAACAAACACATTTTGTTCCTCAAAAGGTAGAATTGATATCCCTTGTTTCGTTAGGATATCCTACGAACAAACACTTGTCAGATTTTGCTTAAGCTTATCTGACTGCGTCCGCTTTACATAAGCAGGACAACCCCATACTTTCAAATGAGAAAGATAAGGTTTCTTGTTAGTCCACATCTCATATGGAGTAACATCAACTGACTTTGATGGAACTCTGTTTAACAAGTAAACAGCTGTCTCAAGCGCATACCCCCAAAAGGATTTTGGCAATTGTGCAAAGCCCATCATTGATCGTACCATGTCCAACAAGGTTCGATTTCTCCTTCGCCACACCATTATGTTGTGGTGTGTAAGGAGGAGTCCACTGAGATAAAATCCCATTATCTCTGAGATAATCCAAAAACTCTTGGTCTAAGTATTCACCACCACGATCGAATCGTAATGTTTTAATACTTTTCCCAAGTTGGTTTTCTACTTCATTTCGAATTGTTTGAACTTTTCACACGCTTGATTTGTATCTCATCGAATCTGGTACCCATATCGAGAATAATCATCGATAAAGGTAATGAAATAACGACAACCACTTCGGCATGGATGGACATCGGACCACATACATCCGAATGTATTAGGTCTAATAATCGATCGCTCGCTCACCCTTTCCTTAAAGGTAACTTAGTCATCTTGCCTAACAAACAAGATTCACATGTGTCATATGATTCATAATCAAATGACCCTAAACTTCCACTCTTGTGGAGCTTAGCGATCGTCTCTCATTTATATGGCCAAGGCGACAATGCCATAAGTAAGTTGATTTTAAATTATCTCTTTTATGTCTTTTAGCGTCATTGACATTCATAACAGGATGTGACATATCTAATATGTAAATACCATTGCATAATGTACCAAGTACCATAAAGCATTCCATTTGAGCTAATAGAACAACCATTGTTACCAAAAGACAAATGGAAACCAAATCTATTTAAACAAGAAGCAGATAATATGTTCTTTGTTAACACGGTACAAAATAACAATCATCCAAGTTAAGTACAAGCCCACCGGGAGTGTCAAAACATAAGTCCCTACGGCTAATGCAAAGAACCTTGCTCCATTGCCAACACGCAGTCCATTTCTCCCTTTATGAGGCGCCATCGTCACGAGGCCCTGCGATATCATTGCATATGTGAGCCACAACGGTATCTAATACCCATATGTTATGATCGAAGCAGATTAACCTCGATGACAAACATACGAAGAAGTCGAGGCATCGATGCCTTCTTCCTTCATTCTTCAGATAAACTTTGCGATTCGCCTCCAATGACCGGTCTTACATGCAATGGAAGCGGTACCTTTTGGTGCGATCTCTTTGGTCTTCTTCTTGCCTTTCGTTGCACTTCCTTTGCTTCGATCCTTTTCTTCTTCGTTTCCTCTTCTTGGAACCAGAGGAAGAAGAATCCACCAATAGCAACGCCTTGCTATCTTGCTTGACGACTTGTTTCATCGTCTCGAGCAGATTGATCACGGGAATTGTGGTGGATATTTGGTTCATTCGATAGTTCAACACAAACTGTGAATAACTATCTGACAAACCAACAAGAATTAAGTCTATACTTAACTCAGAATCCATCACAAAACCTAAGACGGCCAACCTCTCAATATAGCCATTCATCTTCAATGCATATTGCACTGCAGATGAACCAGGAGTCATCTTCGTTGTAAAGAGCAACCTTGAGGTCTCGAACCGTTCGGACCGTGCTTGCTCATCAAACAACTCTCTAAGATGAAACACTATCGTGTGAGCATCCATAGACTCGTCGCTTCGCAGACTCGGTGACATCGATGCAAGCATAATGCGGTGGCTATGTCACCGTCTTTTAGATGCTTACGATATGCCTTCGATCATCATCGAAGCTCCTTGAGAAGTGGATCCGAAGCGGAAAATCAAGGATATATCCTAGATCCTCGGATCGAGAACAATTCTCGATTACGCGACCAATCAAGAAAATTTGGTCCGATTAATTTGTTTGAGTCCATTAGCGCGAAGATTCACATTGGTCGACATCTTCAACCAACCTAAACGTAGAGAGATAAAGAAAGTTAGAATAGAATTAAATGTATGACCATAAGGACTTAAATGACATACATATAGCTCCCACTAGTTTCAACAGAATCCATAACCCTCATCATGAATCCAAGAAACAAAATGGCACATTGACCTAGTGGGTCGATATCCGACATTACTAAGAATGACCTTGGGTTTGCCCAACAAGCCACCTTAGGTCAATCGGTAGGTATCGGACATACCAATTGCATCTCAAATGCAACTATCGCCCGATGTTATCAACGGTTGATGTATGCACATACATTGGGTTATCAACAACGATGCGTGTACATCGATGTACACTACCCAATTCGCCTCGTCCACGTTGACCTTGAGTTTGCCCAACAAATCAACGCTTCTAGGAAAACCGACCCATTAATCCGAAAATCTCATTTTCATGGTTCGAACATATCCAGTATAGGCGAGCTTGAGTTTGCCCAACAACTCAACCCTATAAGAACTCGGTTCTTACCATATTAATGGAAGGCGTTAGTTTTCATATTTAAATTGAGGATTTTAGGTCTCATCTTTCTAATCTCATCCAAGGATCATAGTCACCATGACTATATGGTCGATTTAGGGCATTGCATCAATCACATTGAATTCATACCGAAATCATCCCATGTTTGCATGCTTTCGATCGACTAACAATAATGCCACGACTATTGCTTCAGATACTGTGCTAATCGACTAACAAGAATGCCGATCGACTACATGATGACCTACCAGTCGACTAACACAAGTGATAGTCGACTGGTGTGACTGTAGATGTCCCAGTCGACTATCACAGAGTGCTAGTCGACTAGGGCATCAACAATGCATGACCCAGTCGACTACTGCAAGAATGATAGTGATCGTGGTGCAGTGAAATGCTCTCTAATCGGCTAATTCTCAATCCGTGCATTTCCAATTCACAATACCATATACCAAGTATATTATCCTTTATATTAATGTGCTAATGAAACATTTTCATTGAAACATACATGCCATATAGTCTAACTATATATGAAAACCTTGAAACCGATTAATCCACCATTAATCACTAGATTTCCACATAATTCAAGGAAACCAAATAATCATACTAAGTATCTCTAGGTAGGCTACACGTTATCAAGATTACTCCGGCACTTGTCACAAAAATTGCGACGGCCAAAATAACCAAGATAACGGAATAAGCTAACGAGACGCTAAAGTGACCTATTCGACATCCAAAAATTATTGGAAACCTAAATTCAAGAATCTCAACTTGGCATGCATACCACATCAATATAACACATTTTAATCACTATAAAATGATTCAAGGCATTGGAACTGAAAATAACACAACCAATCATTCCAAACAAAATAGACCCAGCAACTTTCTCAAAACTGCTAAGCTCAACATTTTGCTCAAAATGACTATTGAAACACTTTCAATAAATACTGAGAAAATTACAGAGGTGAAAACATGTTCCCAACATGCTCCATGAATTTTTCCAGGATTTATTTCCCACAAAAACTCATTGAACCTCAGCAATCTAGCCGAAACAGAATCTGTGTTCTCCAACACAGACATTCCCATCAGCACACAAGTAATTTGGAAATAAATAGTAAATCACCTTGAAAACAATTTTCCATCCACAGAGACATTAAAAAACATCTTAGGGACATGTCGGTGAAAACCAATCCAAAATTTGTTTTTTCTAGAATTTATTCTCGAATTTACAAGCATACCTGTTTCAGAAACATTCAATAAGACAGCATCCGAAACTTGAGGGAATTAAATAGCAAAAACATATCAAACGACATCGATAAATTTTTTCCTTTTATAGACACATTCAGAAACATCTTATGAGCAGGTCTATGCAAGAAAATTTTGAAAACCCTAAGTCTATACTGATTTCGAAATTCACAGAAGCAGCATGCTACACAGCTCAATTCACAAAGGAACTCCGACCTAGTTATCATTTCGACTGTTTATACAACACAAGCGGCTCTGATACCACTGTAGGAAAATCCCGGGGTGTTCATCACATGAACACAGTGCGGAATTTAAAATTTTGAGTCCCGGGACATTCCCGAAAGCCAGGATCCATGTGTAAGTACAAACAATCAAACCATAACGACCAAAGGAGACCGTCTCTAACGGTATCCACGCAGAGGTCGGAAAACCTAACCGGGACAAACTCTTTTGACCCGGGAATAGCTAGACTAAAGAAAAGAGTGCTAGCTCTTACCTTAGCCTTGGAGAGCAAATGAGATCAACCTTGGTGGAGCCTTGGAGAGTAGAAGCAATCTTGAGAGGATGAGAGGAAGAAGATGAAAAACAATTTTTCAAAGCTTAACACTTAAGCCTTCGACCTTCTCCACTTCAAAACCGTGCAAGCCTCTTTCCATGCCTTCTAATGTGTCTTTTAATGAGTTAAAACACATATGAAAGGCTTGGTGGATGGGCATCCACGTAGATGGCATAAAAAAATGCCTTAAAATGCTAAATGATCATTAAGTTTGACTTTTCAAACTTATTTCATCTCCACCATTTTGGTTCCACCGAAATTCAACATATATATATATAATTAATTAATTCTTAATTAATTAATAAATATATATATATTTGCTGAAGAGGTCCAGTCAAACTGGGGTCGGTTCTACCGCCTATCAAGTTCCCATGCGTAAAGATCGCCGAAACGATTTTCAAGAATGTCGATGTCACGATCTCATCGGGACATATCCCAATCTCATCGGGATCCATTTAATCCTATTGCTCTCCGGATATCGGATCTCCGTCCAAACTATTTTTCTGATTCTCCGAAGTCACTCTTATGCGTGTGACCCATTAGGTTCCGGTTATGTTGGCCACTTAGATTAACACTTAATCTGAGCAAGTCATGAGCGGTATCTAAGAACACATCATGACTCCCAATCGACCGGAAAGTAATTGGTTTGACTAATGAAACCATATCACGAACCCTTCCATAGACATGCTATACCCCACTTGGTTTGAGTATGGGCAATGTGTCAACTCTTACTAGACTGATCAGATCAAATCTAGTCCAAGTGTAATCAATTCTCGTCCTAGGACTCATTACTTTATATGTCCATGAAGACCATCTTCATGACATATGTATCTTCGGCGCCGAGACTTCAAAGTAATGATCCCGATAAGAGGCCATGGGTATCTCTTCGCTATCACAAGTGGTGAATCCTCTATTGGCTACTCAATTACCTTCAATACCTCAAGTTGCACCCAATCACCACCCTATGAGCGACCTCAAAAGCAACAAGGAATGGAGTCAAAGTATGTAATCAAGACTCAAGATATCCTTGAATACCTCAAGTCTAAGGATACTTGCACCATTGCTATGATGAGATTATCATCGACATTTGTATAGAACATCCATGTGATGATCTCATAGCAGGTCATCCAATGTACTTACTACCATTAGTAAGCATCCACATGTCAAATCTAAATATCTCAATATTTACGGTTTTCGAGATCCACCGCTGATCCAATCAAGGAGTTTGACATGTGCTAGTCTATCCGGATTAATGATGTCGGTCTCATTAATCCTATGACTAGGATAATTTAGATATCTTGACATAATTGCACATGATAGGAATCTCGATAGTATGATCGCATCATAATTTCCTTCATGCTATGTCATGTATCAAGGACTTCATTAATTTGATTAAAGATCACTATCATTTCATAATAAAATGAACATCAAATAAATGAAATATGCCTTGCTTTATTTATTCATAAAGTCTGTACATGACTATGAACAAAATGCGCTAAAGGGGATTGCCTTTAGGGCACTACTCTAACAATGTCCAATTTCTAAAATATTTGATTGGTTCTTTCATTTAACTAGTCCCATCAATTTCAATGTCTACTCTAATTGTTCCCTAATTTTCAATGACACTTGACAATAAATCTTCAAGTAATTTGTCAAAATTTCCATTGGATAGTAATTTCTACTACCATCCAATAATTGTTTTGCCACTTAGCAATTTTCCTAGCTAAAATACTTAACAATTTCCAGAAATTTCTCCAAAAATTTCCAAAAATTCTAAATCAGTTTATACACTCCCAAAATCAATTTTTAACATATAAAAACCACATTTCTCAATATACTCACATTTATAAACAATTATACCCAAAAATTGTCAATGAATGTATGTATAATTACTTTTATGTGCAAAGATTCAATATTCATGTGTATGTGCATCTTGTGTAATGCAAAAGCATGAGATGTGTTTTCCTAATTTCTTAGTAATATCTTACATTTACTATTTTAGCCTTAATATGTGTAATGGGATGTTACAAATGGTCACAAAAACTTTTAATTCTCTTTGAACAACTCGAAAATGATTATTTATTATTCATGGATGTTCCATTTGATGAACCTAAAACCTCTTAACCTTCTGTTATTTCTCTTACTAACCCCTTTGCTCAACCTCCTACTACTCCTCTCACCACACCCATTACTGAAAAAAGGCACTACTTCCATTTCCACACCTATTATTGAAAAACAGAAAAGGTTAGATGATCAATTTAGGAAGAAGTTTGATCAAGATAACAAAATTGTGAGAGGTCACTTGCTAAATCATATGACGAACTCATTGTTTGATTTGTTTATGAACCATAAATATGCTAAATTGATTTGGGACACTTTAGAAAAACATTATGGGGGTGATGATGTTAGAAACAAAAATATGTGATAAGAAAATGGTTGCAATTTCAAATGGTTGATGACAAACATGTGATGGACCAAGTTCACAAGTACGAGAACTTGGTGACTGATGTACTATGCGAAGGAATGAAAATGTTTGAGATGCTACAACAAATATGCTACTGGAGAAATTCCCACACTCTTGGAGGGATTATAGGAACCAATTGAAACACAAGAAGAAAGATTTTACTTTACAGGAACTAATTAGTCACATGAGAACCGAGGAGGCTAACCATCTAAAAGATAAGCAAAACTCTATCTCTTTTTTTTTTTGGTTAAAGCTATCCTTGTAGAATTTATTAGTGGTTTTAAGGACGGGTTCAAAGGGAAGGAAAAGAAATTTCAAAAGGATGGGCAATAGGAAAAATCAAGCCAAATCAAGAAGGGTGATGGAAAAATCCATAAGAAAAAGATAGCCTGCTAGGTTTGTGGCAAACCAGGCCATAAGGAATATCAGTGCTACCATAGGAAAAATCAACAAAATCTAGTATATAAACTTACGAATCCAACTACACCATTGGCCAATCTTGCTGAAGAGGAAGAAATCATCGCCGTAGTGGTAGAGGCGAACCTAGTGGAAAATAAAATGGATTGGGTGCTTGACATTGGAGTTTTACAACACTTATGTTCCAATACGAAATTTTTCCACAATCTTAAAGATGTTGTAGATGGTGAACATGTCTACATGGGAAACACCAGGATTGCTGGAGTGCTTAGAAAAGTGAAGATTTTCCTTAAACTCACTTTTGGGAAAATTTTAGCTATAAATGATGTTTTGTATATGTCTTCATTGCATAGGAATTTAGTTTCTAATAGTTTGTTGAAAAAGGTTAGATTGAAAATTGTTATCAAGGCTGACAAAGTAATAATCACAAAAAATGAGGAATTTATGGGGAATGGGGTACTTAGCTTATGGATCGTTTATTTTAAACATTGTTTTTATTGCTCCTAATAAATAAAAGTTCTTTTGCTTCCTCTGCATATTGTTGAATCTATTAATTTGTAGCATGGTAGGTTATGAAATTTCAATATTGCTTCAAATAAAAGACTAAAAAACATACATTTGATTAATATTACAAATGATGAAAATTATTCTAAATGTTACATTATGTAAAAGCAAAATATACTAAAAACCTTTTATAACCTATTACAATAAGAAATACTAAGTTGCTAGAATTAATACATTCAAATTTAGCTAACTTTAAGAACACAATTAGTAAGGGTGATAAAAAGTATTATATTACCTTTGCTGCTGACTTTTCTAGATATACTAATGTGTACTTGTTGAAATCAAAACATGAATCTATAGAAATGTTCTTGAAATATAAAAAAGAAGTGGAAAATCAACTAGATAAGAAACTAAAAAGGCTTAGAACTAATATAGGTGGAGAATATAGTACCCAAATTCCTTGAAGAATTCCATGAATTATGTAACATCCCACCCCCGACAGGAAGGGTAAAATCGTAAATTTAGCATAGGATGAGATGGATTGGAATGACTGAGGACTGTTCATGCATAATAGGATTGGGACACAGTATCATTTGTGCACATGAAATTACTGTACATGCATACATGACATTCCCGATTTTTGTGCCTAAGGCAATTTTATTGTGATTAACGTGGTTACTGTGTTTGAAAAGTTATTTTGACTAATCCAGAGTGTGTTTTATATTTTAAGAAATTTTTATGAATTTTTCTGGATTTTTTTGGAGAAAATTCCTGGACCGGACAAATCGCCAAGTGGCGAACCGGTTGATTTTCGGTAGCGAAAATTTCTATCCAATGGTACTACAATATTGGGTATATTATTTTGGGATTGAAATGAGGGCCCTTGAAATTGATTGGGTCAAATTTCATTAGGGTTTCTTAAGAAATCCTATTACATGTTTTGTCCTTTTCTTGTTTTTGTCTTTTTCTCTTATTAGGTGACTCATCTTTCATTCATTTAATGCTTCACCCATTTGTCCACGACTCTTTCATTGCAAGTTAAGAAAAAAATGACTTTGAAGGCTCAAAAGCTTCCTCTCATCCGTAGCCTTGCTTCTCCTTCCTACTTATATTTTTTTCCTTCTTCGATGGTCTCTTCTTCTTCTTCTTCTTCATTGAATTTTTTCCACTCACCTAGCAAGTTGCTACTCCTTTCTCCCACCCTAAGTGTTTCCCTTCATGTAAACAAGTTCAAGCCTCCTACCCCCTTCCAAGGTAGATGATCGTGTGTGCTTGTGTGGGGTGAAGTGAGGAGTTGAAAGCTTGAATTAGTAAGTGTTTAATTATGCTTTAATTATGTCTTTTATAAATCATGGTTGTTAGAGGCATTCAATGGGAGTTATGGTGCAATTATTGTGTTTATTGATGCATGAATTGAATGAAAAGTGAAGTTTGAATTGGTGGGTATAAGGTTATGTTTGAGTATGACTTGATGAAGTAGTATGATTGAAGTGTTTTCACTTGATTTTGGATTGATTTTTGATGACTATTCTTGCATGGAAATCAAGAGGTAAGTGCTGCCCAATTGTGGTTATTGGTCTAAGTGAATGTATGAATGATCTAGGGACTGATTTTGTGTCCAATTGGGATGCTTATGGTAGTAGAATGTGAATTGGTATGATAGGAAGTGTAGTTGAGTATAAAGCTGAAAATTAGTTTTTGACCTACTGTACTGTTTTGAGCATAACTCATTGTGTGGTTATGAAAATGAGGTGATGTTTGTGCCAAATGAAACTTTGGCTTGTTGGCTACAATTTTGTGTGAAATAGGTGTTGTCTAATTGTAGACTTAAGAGGTTGAATTTTGGCTTGGAAAGTTACAGTTGTGATCAGTATGAACAGTAACTGAACCAAAAGACCTAGAGTGTTGATGATTTTTCTAAATTAATTTAGAAGGAATTGGTTAAAATGGTCTTCATGAAAGTTGAAGCCTATATTGTTAGCTTTCCATTTCCACTGATTTTGCAATTTTTCGATCTGTCTATTGAGAGATATGGACTGTTGACTATTGCCTGATTTTGTGCCATTTGGTGAAACCTAGCCTAAGTGTCAATTTTGCGCACATTCTGATTGGATGCAATTTTAGCAATTTCTGTGACTTGAATTGGCTTGAGTGATCTTCTGAAGAGTTGTATAGGAAACAATTATCTTGAAAATGATATATAGCATGTTATTTTTGGAGATCATCTTTGGGAGTTATGAGTTTTCAAACACTGAACCTACATTAGGTTATTAACTGCCCTGTTCAGCAGTAAGTTGCATGGCAGCTTTGAACTTGTTAATGATGGAATTGGAGTCTAGTTTCTTCATGAAAATTGAAGTGTGTGATTTTATCTTTCCAGTGATATAAGGTAGTGAATTTTTTGACAATTATACAATGAGATATACTGGTTTGAAATTTACTGTTCAGATTGGGAAATTTTAGTGGGCAGATGCTTCGTTGAATTATTTGACCTAGTTAACAATTGAATTGGCTTGTGGATTGTTCATGAAAGTTGTAGAAAACATTTTTGGTCTTTCTTTGCACATTTATTGTGTAATTTTTGACTAAGGAAATGGGAAGTTATTGAATTTACAAAATACTGCACTGGTTAGGAACTCATTGACTAGACAAAAACTTTGACTGGATTTTTGACACCCTTAGAGGTGAATTTGGCTTTTGTGTTCTTCATGAACATTGTAGATCTCTCTTTTCTCTATGAAATAGATACTAAGTTTGTCCAATTTGGAGTTCAGAGTAAAGAGTTATGACCTAGACAAGTTGGGAAGTCGGAAAAAAGAAAGTATTCAATGAGGCATTGTAGACGTCCTAGTCGACTATAACATGTCCTAGTCGACTAGGACATGTATTTTTGCTGAATTGACTTCCCTCCACTCTTTTGTTTATAACTTTTTCGTTCGATATCCGATTGACCCGATTCTCGAGGCATCGAATTCATGACTTATTGAATTTCATTTTCTGAGACATTGGGAATTATTGGACGGGAAAATTGACGTGGGACCGGGTAAAGGTTTGTTTATTAACTGTTTTAATTAATTGGGGACCTATAGAGGTCCGAGTTGCGTACAGTCAGCGCCATTAGGTTTCTAATTTTTTAGACGGATTTTATGATGGAAAAAAATAGGATTAGGGCCGGGAATATCATGAACATGCATTTTACGCCTACATGTGCATCATTACTAGTTCGGATTGAATAATTAGTGATCGTTTTATTCTCTGATTCTTATAGAGGCCCAACTGGAGCGTCGATCGATCGATCGACGTAACAGAGACTTCCCGGCATTAGCTCGGAATTAATAAGTGAGTAACCTAGTTTGTTCCTCAATCTTTGATTGTTTAAAATTTTGTACTGATAGTTCTGTAGAGAAAATGATGGATATGTGAGACCTGTTATGATTGAAATACCGGACCGAAGGTCCGAGGGAATGGGAAATTGACATTGAAGTGTTAATTGCCTGTGATTGAGAAACTGTTATGCTTTCAATGTAATAGTCTGTGACTGAGAAATTATTGTGATTAATTGAGGATGAAATGAATGTTTGATAAATTGGATTTGACTTTCAATGTGATATTGTAGAATCGTGATAAATGAATTCTATACATGATTAATTGATAACAGTTGTGACTGGAGCTGCCACCGAGAGCTATATGTTCAACGCTTAATGAGCCCGAAAAGGGACAATTCAGAGCTTTATGCTCAATGTTAAATGTGCCCGAAAAGGGACAGTTTAGAGCCATAGGCTCACTGATTAATGCGCCCGGATTGGGACAGTGCAGGCACTCAGACACAACACAGAATCTAAATGGGAAGTAATAGAAAAATGTTATGCATGTATGTGATTGTACTGTGACTTGGGAAAATCACTGAATCACTGAAATAAAATGGAAAATGTCATGTATTTGAGTAATTATGCATTGAATTGACTTTTGGATTGGAAAAGAGGCAACATGTCTTACATCTATGTGATACTGCTTTGAAATCTTTCTGATTATGCTATTATGAAAATCGGTAAATTGCTACATGATATTCTGAATGTGCAATTGTGATAATCTGTACGCTATTCGCATAATGCATGAATTGGGTGAACCATCGATGATGGTTCCTCACTGAGTTCGCAAAACTCACCCAAAATTTGCATCTATTTTTTAGGTCTTGAAGAATACCCCGTTTGACACGGGAGTACTGTATGCAAGTGAAAGATAGAGGTCGGGATCGGCCAGGCGTCGCATTAGTGTATTTTTTATTTATTTTACGATATTCAGATATTGATTAGGTCAGGTTGTAAAGTCAACCGACTGGAATTAATTGTATTTATGAAAAGGGCCCCAAGGCCATTGAATTGTTTATATAAATTGTTTTCCGCATTAATGACAATATGTGTGTGTATGTGTTAAAAAAATTATACTGAGTTTTTGGACTGAGTGATGTAACACGTCACCCTCGCGGGGCACGGACTCGGATATCACTATCGATGTCGGGTTCGGGTCTTGCGGGAGTGGGGTGTTACAAATTAAATGGCATAATACATGAAACTAGTGCACTTTATACTCCATGCAGAACGACATGGCTGAAAGGAAAAATAGGACATTACAAGAACTGATGAATGCCATGTTGCTAAGTTCTGGTTTGACCGATAATATGTAGAGGGCAGCTATATACTATATACTTAACAAAGTTCCCCACAAAAAGTTAGATAAAAACTCCTTATAAATTGTTGAAAGGTTTTGCTCCTAATCTTAAATATTTGAAAGTGTAGGGGTGTTTAGCTAAAGTTGGTTTCCCATAATTTAGAAAAACTGATATTGGAACTAAGACATTTGATTATGTTTTTGTTGGCTATGCTCAAACTAGTGCAACATATAACTTTATGTCTTTGGGTGACAAATTTATTTCTGAATCTAGAGATGTATAGTTTTTTGAACATATCTTTTCTTTAAAGAGAAAAGAAGATATCATTTCTACTAGTCCTAGTAATAAAGTTGTTGTGCTCATCTCTTTACCTTCTACTCTTAGGCCTTGTTTAGTGAAGAGCTGATAAACTCTTTTTTAGCTGATTGACCAATTTTAACTTGTTGACTTTATAAAAAACTATTAGGATTATTTGGTTATTAGCTGGTTGGGTTGGCTGATTCAACCCAACCAACTTATTTTAGATAAGCTCCTCTATAGGAGCATTTCAAGTAATCATCTGATTTTTTTTAATGCCGATTTTGCCCTCTTTACTATAGTCTTATTTCAGAAACATCAATAGTGAAATTTCAGCTTCATTTAGTTCAGATGGGAAATATATAATCTATGCAGGTGAGGACTCTCATGTATATGTGTGGAGGCGTGATGAACCTTGATCAGGCACCAGAAACTCTAAGAGTGTGATCGCTACCCGATCCCATGAGAGCTTTTAATGCAAAGATGTATCAGTAGCAATCCTATGGAATGGTATTGTGAAGGGTGAGCCACCATCAATGGACCTACAATTGAAAAGGCACTCAAAACATTCCTCTACTCCAGCAACATAAACCTCTGCATCCTGTTCTTCACCTATAAAAGAAGATGGTATTGGAAATAGCAAGAGACATCTTCCTCCTTTACCACACAAGTCACCACTAAGGGAAGAGGGTCTTGCACCAACAAACAACAAGAGACAATTTCCGCCCCTTCCAAAGAAGAATAACAACACAAAGAAATCTAAGAAAGCTGAGAAACCTTCAACTTCCTCTGAAGAAGATCCATCCCAAATCTCTCGCACTAATTTTAGCATCGGTGAGTCATTCGCTTCTAACTCTTCATCAATAAGGTATGGTGATTCACCTTCTACTTCCAATTCAACTACTCCATCATTTTCTTAGTCTTTCCCTTCACCATGGTTTGAGGGTGGAAGCAACTTATCTTCGGTGTAATCATCAACATGGGGCTTGGTAATTATGACAGCCACATTGGATGGTGAGATTAGAGCGTATCAGAATTTTGGAATACCCAGAAGGCTTGGTCATCAACCCACCTTATTTTAAGGCGACGCATAACTAAGTTTTTGAGTTAGAGAAAATAAATGACAAAAAAGACATGGTCTTTGATTCAAGTCTTGCGTATTCTAAAGCAATAAAGCGTTATGTATAGTAGTTCTTTTTTACTTCCTTCTTATTTAACTGATACCTAGTTGCTTTAGAACTAGAAATTTTGTAGCACCCCCTTACCGTAGGATACACACTGGGATGTCCAGAGGTCATTCCCATACATAATCTATGATAAGGGCGAGCTACGTTCGATCACTACACTCACTTCACATGGTATGGTATCATAAGTCCCTTATAAAGGATCATAAGAAAATCACAATTTTTTTAAAACTCACTTTTTTCTCATTTCATTACATAAAACCAAAAGTCTACATTGTCTTTCCAACCTTTACTAAATGTACATCATCCAACCCTAATACAAAAGTTCTACATGAAAGAGGAAAATATACATGATCTAACTAATCTGTCTAAAAATCCCAGCTGACCAACCTTTGAGCTGTGACTTCTCTTGCCAATCACAAACTACACGACTGGTAGAGCCTCTCAGTAGGTAGAGTCATCTCTCGGTCCTGAAAAGATAACGTTGCAATTTTGGTGAGTTTTGCGAACTTAATGAGATAACCATCATCGATGGTTCACTCAATTTATGCAACACATCATTTCACACAACATATATCACATACTGCACTTTATATAAGTATCACATTTGCACTTAAGCATAGGCAAATTTGGCATTTCATTTTCAGCAAACATTCTTAACAATATGCATATGAAATGCTCATGAGACACTTTTTATTCATTACGTTGTTGTGACTAAGTACTTGAACTGTCTCATATCCATTTTAGATACCGAGCTCATTAATAACTGTCCCTTATCCGCTTGGGGGATACAGGGTTTATTCTACATAGTGAACCTTAGGCTCTTAATCACTTTTGAGCTCGAGGCTCATTTTTACTCGTTGAGCTTTAAGCTCTGATCAGTGACTACTCGGGTCACAACTATCATTATCTGATTATGCATTCATGTATGGAATGCATGTACCACAATCACTTACATTATAAAGCACTTAGATCTTCACATTCACATTCAAATAGTACTTCAATATACATTCCGCATTCACAATCACAGGACCTCCTATCTGGAATTAACAATCAAACACAATCATTTATCATTCAAAACATAATTTAAGCAAATAATAATTGAGAGAAACCGTCTAGGTTACTCGCAAGTTACTCCCAAAGCTATTGCCTCAAAGTCCCAATAACGTCTGGAGGATGGTGCTTAATTCGATCCTCTATATTAAATACATACACATATATCATAATATGCACAATCATAATTGTTCAATAAAGCACATATATGAAATGAATTATGTACAATGCATGTTCATGATAACCCCGGGTATTTATCCATCAATTCATCACAAAATCAATCTCATATCGAAACTCATCTAACTATAATTTATACTTAGGTTTATGTGTAACATCCCATCACCGATGGGAAGGATAAAATAGTAAATTTGGATCGGGTTGTGATTTTATACATGAATTTCGGCATACATGCATAAAATGGCCTCTATACAGATATGAAAAGTAATTTTTACAAATGCACAAGATTGTACATGCACTCATGACAATTCCCGGCTTTTGTGTCTTTGTGAAAAATGTGACTTTGTGTGTTTGAAAAATTAAATTGGAGTGATTTATGTGTATTCTACATAAAATTGCAAAGTGGGTACCGATGAGATTTCCAGTACTGAAAATGACTGTCCAATTGACACTCCAATTAAAGACATGATTTAGAAATTTTGTTTTAGCATGAGCCATTGAAATTTGGAGAGATTTATGAAATTCAAAGTGAATGAATTGATTGAATTGAAAATTGATAGGCATGAAAGTGAGTGATTCTGAAAGAATTGAATCTCAATTCAGTCCCTAAGAGTATGAAATTTTGAATTGAAGTAGTAAAGTTATAAGATTTTGTATAAGGGCAATTTGGGCAAGATACTTAAGATTATAAGGCTTAAGGTTAAAGGAAGGGGCAAAATGGACTTTTCATAATTAGTAAGGGTATAAAAAGGGACATTAGGGTTTGTGAATGGGAAAAAGAGGAGGAACTGTGGAAGAAGAAGAGGAAGAGAAGAAGAAAATGGTTTTCGACGAAATCATGAAAAATCTAAGGATTTTGAAAGCCAAATCAAGTAAGTTTAAGCCTCTTTCCTCTTGATTAGTTGATTGATTCTTGTTTTGAGTGTTAAAAGTTATAGAATGGGTGATTTACATGTTTGGTTTTTAGGGTTATCGTGTATGGATGAATTTTGTTTGTTTTGTGAACAATATTGGTTTAAAATGAGTTGAAAATGGAGTATAAGTGATGTTTAAGTGTTTAAATGATTTATGTTTTGAAAAATGGGAGAAATTGGATTGAAATTGTTAAGAAATCAAGTTTCGAGAGGCTTACGGGACTCAGACGTCGCGACGTGCTCATGCGCACGCCGTGGCGCACAAAGGCGTGCACGCCAAGGCGCAGGCGAACGTGCACGTCGCGACGTAGGTGAGAATGCACGCCGCGGTGCACACTTGTACCCTCGCCGCGACGAGCTACTGTTCCCGGACAAGTTATGTTTTGGTTTTTAAACCATAACTTTTTGTATCGATATTCAAATGAGATAATTTTGGATTTGTTATGATCTAGAGACAAGGGTCTATACGTTTATGAATAAGGAAAGTGTTGAATCAGTCTTTTAAAGTTCTCAATTTGGATGGAGGTGTAGTGTAAAATGTGGTTTCGACAAAAAGATAGTCCGTATCTATTTGGAGAATAATTTTTTGGATTTTTCTGAAACAAAGTGAATGATTTTAGTGTCTTTTGAGTTCTGATATTGAGGAAAGGTTATGATGGGGATTTTTGGGATAGTGTCGGAATGTCACGAAAGTGCATAGTATATATCTTTAAATCTCTACATGTGCATTATTGCTGAATTGGACGATGTGTTAAATAAATGTGTTTTGACTTGTGATAGAGGCACATTTGGAACGTCAACCCACCGACGTTGCCGAGACTTCCAGGCGTTAGCGCGGAAGTCAGGTGAGTGACCTAGACGGTTCTCCAATTATTAAGTGTTATAATTCAGTGATTTTAATTCTCTAGAGTATAATGGTGGGACAGTGTTGAGTGTGAACTCCGGACAGAAGGTCCAGAGTATTGGAGTGATATGATATAGAAGTGTTATGGGTATGTAAAATTTTGATTGTGTTTTTAATGTGACAAATTGTGAATCAATTGTAAGATTGTGATAATTTGAAAATGATTGTGATATAGGAATACGTGAATAAAGTGATTAAATTGTGGCCTAAATGAATACGTGAATAAAGTGATTGAATTGTGGCACATGTCGTTCATACATGAATGCAAAATCAGTTAATGACAGTGTGACCGGAGCAGTCACTGATCAGAGCTTTTAGCTCAACGTTATATTTGGGCCTCAGGCCCCACAGTGATTTAGAGCCTATGGCTCAACGATTAATGAGCCCTTAATGGGACAGTTTCAGAGCCTATGGCTCAACGATTAATGAGCCCTTAATAGGACAGTTTCAGAGCCTATGGCTCAACGATTAATGAGCCCTTAGTGGGACAGTTTCAGAGCCTATGGCTCAATGATTAATGAGCCCTTAATGGGACTGTTTCAAAGCCTCTGGCTTAACGATTAATGAGCCCTTAATGGAACTGTTTCAGAGCCTCTGGCTCAATGATTAATGTGCCCTTATAGGGATAGTTCAGGCGCTCAGTCACAACACTGAAACAAATAAAAAAAAATTGTTACATGCTGTATTTGATTTGATATGTTTGATTGAATGGAAAAATGCCATATAATGATGTGATAACAGTCATGGGGTACATCTAATTGTAAAATGTATGACAAATTGTGATATGCCTAGCGTTGTATGAAATATTAGGGCTGTTGACCAGAGTTGCCACCGATCAGAGCTTTTAGCTCAACGTGCGAAAATAAGATTCGAGCTCATGAGTGATTCAGAGCCTCAGGCTCAACATATAACGAGCCCTGTATCCAGCGTTTGGATAAGGGACAGATATTAATGAGCCCTTCAATGGGACAGTTTAGGCACTCGATCACAGCAAAATGACGATAAATGGTAAGTGAGTGAAATATGTATGTATCAAAAATGAGATATATGAATGTGGATTTCTGTAAATGTGTAAATGGGCAATTTTGTGAAAGTGTATTATGAGATAAAGTTAGATGTATGTGAATTGTAAAATGGGATAAATTAGACAATAATGTGAATATAGGTTATGAATTGATTTTGTTACATGATTGAGCAGACCATCGATGATGGTCACTCATTGAGTTCGCAAAACTCACCCAAAACTTGCAATTATTTCTTTTAGGACTCAGAAGAATACCCCGTTAGGCAACGGGTGTATAGTGATCGCTTGAGAGTGATAAAAGAGGACGGGATCAGTTGCGTCTGCATTAGTGTGAGGACTTTGGTGTTATACTATGGTGTATTTATAAGAGGACCCTCGTGGTCATCACATTATTTTACCTGTCATGTTTTGTAAGATTTGTTTTTCGCAACATATATATAACGTAAGTGTATGTATGTATCAAAAAAAATTATACTGTGATTTGACTAAGTGATGTATCACGCCACCCTCGTAAGACACGAACTCGGATATCACCATTGATATCAGGTCCGGGTCTTATGGGCATGGGGTGTTACATTATGCCTCACTAAACCATTAAATTCATAATTCATTTCTCATTGAATCACTTCAGATTTTTTTTTCCACGTCACACTTTCAGGTCTACTGTTCACATCCAATTAGAAACTATTAAATTCATAATTTGGTCACATTTACTTCTAGAAACGTGTGCTTCTAAGTCTTATCTTTCTATATACACCAAAATCACTCAATTTGGTTCAGTAATTTGGAAGATATGCCTCAAACATTATCGGGTTGTTTATATTCAAAAATAATGTACTATGCACAAATTCCATCCAGAAATTCAACATATTAAAGACTGAATCATAATTCTACTTCTTGATGCAATTTGTATTCCTATATCTCTAGGTTACTCCAAATCAAAAATCATCTCATTTGGTGTTGGACCCCGAATTTTTTTATGGTGTCTTTAAGCATTAATTGTGTTAATTATGTGTTTATGCCCTAAGTTGATTAATTTGGATGTATTAGTGGATAATTGAGGTTTAATTGATTTTAATATGGTGTAAATGAGAATTATAAGATAAGAATATATGAGGGCATTTGGGGAAGTTTACTTAGGTTGGAGTGGTTTTAGCTTTGCTAAGAGGGGTAAGTTAGTCTTTAGTCATAAGAAAGAGTTAGAGAAATTACAAGAAAGAAAAGAGAAAGAAGAGGAAAAAAGAAGGGGAGTTGCCGTAGGTGGAGAAGGAAGAAGAGAAAAGTGGGTTTTGTGATTCTAGCGCTTTCCGACAGATTCGAAGTGTTTCCAGGTAAGTTTCACTTCGTTTAATCTTATTTCGGTTGGATTAAACTCTAGAATCGTTGTGAAGATGGTAGAATCGGTGGTTTTAGGGTTTTATGCAAAAGTGGTTAGATTGTGTGGATGTATGTATTTATGACTGATTTTGAGTTTCTGCTGGGTTAGAAATGTAGTATAAAGCATGATCTAAGGCTTAGGTGTGTTGCATTTGAGTTTGAGAAATGATTGAAGTTAGAAAATGCTAGAAATCGGGTTTCGGAGTCGAACTCCAGACCCGCACGTCGCGACGTGGAGTTCGTCGCGACGTATAATAATTAAATTCGTTGCGACGAGCGGGGAAGCGTTCGTCGCGACGTGCGAAGGAGGCACGCCGCGACATGCCAGAGAAGCGTTCGTCGCGACGTGCGAGAGGGGCGACATCACGACGTACGAAGAGGTGTTCGCTGCGGCGCACGCTTGCGTGCACGCCGCAGCGAACCCCTGTGGTCAGCAAAGATGATTTTTGGTCTTTTGGGGCATATCTTTTGGTGTAGATGTCCAATTGAGGTAATTTTGGATTCGTTGTGAACTAGAAATAGAGGGCTACAAGTTTTATGAAGAAGGGAAGTTCGGAATTAGCCTTTAAGGGTTCAGGAATTTAGGTGGAAGTCGAGTGGAGATTATTTAGTGCTTTGCCTTTTGGATTTTCAAGTTTTTGAATATTTTCCTTTGAATATTGATTGAATGAGAACTTGGTTTATTATAGGAAACCAAGCCGACCTGACCCAATCGCAAGAGGAAGGACACCAGTGAGTCGGATACTTGAGCGATATTAGGTGGGTAATATATTTATAGTTATTGTGTGATTAGGCAAATTCTTGCCTATGTGTGAATATATGTATGATGAAGTGCATGACGTTTAAACGAACAAGTGATTAACTGTTTAGCATGAATTGTTATGAGAATTGAAGAAGCATGAGAACTGATAGAAATGAATTTGATTTTGAGCATGTTATGCCTCGACTTCGGTCATGGCATTTTGAATAAATGAAAAGTATGAAAGCATATCATATGATAAAATGATTCTTAGCATGATTATATGCTTTTGTTTGGGCGAGAGTGGAACCATTTCGTTCGTCATGTGCACGTTGACAAGGGCCTTCTCTCGGCTGCCCGCTTGTGGCTTATGAGCTCCGAAAGGACTCATTTTGTTCAAGGTGTAAACTTCGGTTTCTCCCTTTTGTTTCCATGGAACCCTCGAGCCATGTGATGTGCATTGCATTATTGATCTGTTTACTACGAAGCATAATTGTGGCATGTTTTGTAAGTTGCATTAATTATGCTGAATGTGCTAGAATTGTTGCTTGTATATACATATATACATACATATGCTTGATTTTGTGCTAGTTGTCGATGGCTATAATTATATTAGCCACTGAGCTGTGTAGCTCAGCCCATTATTCTTTCCCTCCTCAGGTGCAGAACAGGATAATCATTGATCTTGCAAGGCATCAAAAACTTCAAGCTAGTTAGGAGCTTTATATTAAGTTAGTACTTTGGTTGGCCCTCCGAGCATTTCATCATGGAGCATTTTTCATGTATTGTGTCTTTAGATTTTATTCTGTACTGTGTATGGATATGAATATGATTTGTAATGGCAGGAAACCCCTTAATTTTTGGGGTGTTTGATTATGTTTTAATGTGTGCAAAATTGCATGTATGAGTATGTATGTGTGTGATATCGAATTATGTATGGATGTTGGGATCGGGTCCGATAGGTTTGGGAGCGCGTCGCCGGCGCAACCCTGAGGGACCGCCTCGGGATTGGAGATCCGGGGCCCGGGCCCAACATGTTTGGTATCAGAGCGCCTAGGTTTAGTGTCCTCGACTTAGAATGCATATAGGACGACTTGTTTGATATTTGCTTATATGTTGCATTTGATTGAGTGCATTAAGTGACATGCATATCATGCATACATGTAGATTGACCTGTAGCTAATCCTTAGTGTTTATTATTGAAGGAGTATAATGCCACCTCGTAGAAGGACACGAGGAGTTATGCAAGGATCTGTTGCACCTGACTCTTCGACTAGGGAGGAGAGGACTGATGAATCAGTAGCCCCAGGAAATGCTGAGGCTTCTGTAAGGCTAGAGAGTGAGCCCATGCCTTCGCAGGCTCAGGAGTCGCCAGCTATGCAGGAGCAAGTGCCTCCATTGGATCCGAGACTGTTTCAGGCGTTCACTCAAGCGTTTGTTCAGGTTATGGGTCAGATGCCACAGCCTTCGGCGTCAGCCCCAGCTAAGAAAGGCAGACGATTTGACAGATTGAGGAAGTATGGAGCAGTGGATTTCTATGGGGCCACTGATCCCGAGGAAGCCGAGACATGGCTGAGGAAGACTGAGAGGGTGCTAGATCAGATGGAGTGTGAGGATGTGAGGGGTTTTTGGCCTATGTGATAGATTCTAGAGCAGATAGAGGGAAGTTGGAGGATATTCCTGTAGTCAGGGAATTCTCGGATGTCTTTCCCGAGGAATTGTCAGGACGACCGCCAGCTAGAGAAATTGAGTTTCCCATTGAGCTTCTATCAGGTACAGCCCCGATTTCAATTCCGCCTTATCGGATGGCTCCGGCGGAATTGAAAGTGCTTAAGGAGCAGTTGGAGGAGTTGTTGGAGAAGGGGTATATTTGATCGAGCTCTTCGCCTTGGGGAGCCCCGGTTCTTTTTATGAAGAAGAAAGATGGATCACTGAGGATGTGTGTGGACTATCGGAAGCTAAATCAAGTTACGGTGAAGAACCGATATCCGCTTCCTCGCATTGATGATCTGTTTGATCAATTGCAAGGGGCGAGGGTCTTCTCCAAGATAGATTTGAGATCGGGTTATCATCAGTTGAGGATTAAGGAGTTGGATGTGCCAAAGTCTACTTTCAGGACTCGATATGGGCATTTTGAGTTCTTGGTTATGCCCTTTGGATTGACGAATACGCCTGTAGCATTAATGGATTTGATGAATCGGGTCTTTAAGCCATTCTTGGACCAATTTATCATTGTCTTTATTGATGATATCTTGGTGTATTCCAAGAGTGATGAGGAGCATGAAGAGCATTTGAGGATTGTTTTGGAGAATTTGAGGAGAAATGAGTTATATGCCAAATTTGATAAATGCGAATTTTGGTTGAGGGAAGTTTCATTTCTTGGACATGTGATCTCAGAGCAAGGAGTACATGTGGATCCAAAGAAGATAGAAGATGTGGTGAATTGGGAAGCACCAAAGAATGTAACAGAGGTGAGGAGTTTCCTGGGTTTGGCAGGCTATTACAGGAGGTTTGTGGAGGGATTGTAACATCCCGTTACTGTTAGCAAGGGCATTATGGTAAATTGGGACAGACTGATAGGTTTCATTGCATTCATCGTTGAGCATGTTCTTGGCCTCTAATAATAGAGAACAGGTTTATTGCATAGGCATTTATTCATAGTACACGCATTCATGGTTTTCCGGTAATAAATTGAGCATGGGTATCGAATCGACTGGGTTTTGATTTATTGAGAAATTAGGAGTTATTGGGTTCAAATGGTGATTTAAAATAGTCTAAGTGTAATTGGTAAGTGATAATGGCTTATAGGAAATTTTGGGAATTCGGGAGGAAAGGCCGGATCGGAAATATTGAGAGATCGGTGATTGACCGTATAAATCGAAAGGATTGTCGATGGAAATGAAAAAGTTAGAGTGAGGTGTTAGGAAATAGATATGATGAGTCTTTGAAATTTAGAGACTGAAATTTGGATGATTTGGAGACTATGCCTATAAATAGCTAGGTTTGGAAATGGGATTTATTTCTAAGGCATTCATGAGCTTCTTCTTTCTCCTTCCTTGGTGAGTCTTGATCCCTCCCTTTGGTGTGAGTTTTCGATTGTTTCCTTACTGGATCTCTTCCTTGTGCAAGGTTAACTGGTTATTTGTGATTATTGAAGGTTGAGAAACTTTGATAATGGTTTATCGTGGATGTTTGAAAGGTTTTAGGGTTACGGCGATTTTGAGGAATTTGTCGATCGATCTTTGATTGGTAAGTTTTAATGACTTTAATGTTGTTATTAATGGTTTCTGATGCATTTATGGCATTTGTTATGGTTGAGTTGAGTAGTTGAAAGTGTTAATGGAGGTTTTAGAGAGAGAAACGGACGGAAATCGATCGGAGAAGACGATCGGGCCATCGCACGTCGCGACGAGCGCAGAGGCGTGATGGGCCTCGTCGCGACGAGTAATTACATTTATTCGTCGCAACGAGCTCAGGTGGACGTCGCGGCGAGCGCGATCTGTTACGTCGCGACGAGCCAATTAGCTACGTCGCGGCGAGCTGTCGTAAGGTGTTCATTCGCCGCGGCGAGCGATTCGTTTACGTCGCGACGAGAGTCGCAAGGTCGCGGCGAAAGGCACTTTTCTGATTGGTTTAATTTCAATTTATTGGGCATAACTTATGGTATAGACCTCCAAGTGAGGTGATTCCAGATTCGTTGTGAGCTAGGGAAAGAGGTCTACAATTGAGGATAATTATGGGAATTAGAATTCAATTTAAATGGCATTGATTCATAGAGATCAAGGTCAATTATGATTCATAGTATGACCTAAGTATTGAATTGTGAATATTGATAGAGGTTTTGACCCAATAAATAGGAAATTGTTATAGGGAATATGGATTGAGGAAATTGACTGAATTTTAGGAATGGATCAATTATTGTCGATCAACTGAGCAAAGAGTTAGAATTGAGCCTAAGAGTTCTAAATTGGGCTTTAGCGCCGAAAATCGTGAACATGTACTGCACATAATTTTACTGAGACATATGCATTATTGAACTGTTTAATTGAGCATCTAGTAATGGGACTGTATTTAACTGTTATAGTGGCACCGTTGGAACGACAATTCCACGGATACTGCTGGGACTTCCAGGCTGTAACTCGGAAGTACAGGTGAGTAACCTAGTTGGTTCCCCAAATTCCTGATTGTCTAAATGCTCAATGTGAATTACTGTCAATGTGAATTACTGCCAATGTGAATTACATGATTACTGAAATGTATAGGATCGAATGGCATGCTTTACTGTATCGAATGGGACTGCTACATGACACTGAAAACTGCAATACTGGGCTTTTATAGCCATATCACTGAACCACTGAACACTGCATCACATGCATAAATGCATGATCAGATAATGGAATGTGACCCAAGTTGCGAATATTCTTCGACCGCCTTGAGCCCGGGGATTTATCCACGAACTTCGTCTTGACCGGCCCTGCCCGAGGAGAAAATCACGATCGCCCCATCTGAACACCGGTGAGCACTTGGGCACAACACTGAATAACTGGAAAGAGTCACATACGCATTGCATCCACATGAATGACTGTTCTGTGACAATTACTGATTACGTGATGGCATGATTTACTGTAAATCGTTACCGGTTACTGCAAATTGTTTATTTAATGCTGTAAATTGTTATAATGTACTAATAATTGAATATTACTGTATTGTGTTGTACGCCATGTGCGTAATGCATGATTTGAGTGAACCATCGATGATGGTTTCTCACTGAGTTCGCAAACTCACCCAAAAATTGCAACCTATTTTTCAGGGATCGAAGAGTACCCCGTTAGACGAACGAGAGTATGTCTACTGCACTGGAGTCGAAGATTAGGGTCGGGATCAGTTCGTGTCTGCATTAGTGTCTTTCTGAGTCGTATGTAAATGAGTCTTTCTGATTGATGTATAAATTTGTGTATTTCCGCGATTTCTACTGAGTTGAACTGTTATTGCATAGGACCCCAAATTGATAAATGTATAATTGAAATGTGATCATTGAAATTGTGTTTTGATCGAGTGCACTCTTTTTAAAGTGGGCCCAGTATGATTATTGAAATAGTGTTTTGATTGAAAATGTTTCGCATCATGGCCCAAATGGTTTATTGATTTCAAGACTCAAATGTTTTCAAAAGAAAATGTTTCTTGGATAATTGATCGCTTTCGCTTCTAGCATATCACCCTCATGGTCACGGCTCGAGATATCACTTGTAGATGTCGGGTTGAGTGCAGCGGGAGTGGGGTGCTACATTTGTGGTATCAAAGCCCAGAAGTACAATCTTACATGGGCATTCTGGATAATGTGTCAAGTCACATGCATTTAAGTCATGTCACCAGCAGACGGTGACAACTGATCCTCAGTCTAGTATATGAGTCTCATGCATGAGCCTGTACTAATGGTTGCCTGTACTAATGGTTTAAGTGGTTAGAAATAGTGAAAAAAAAAAGATGATATGTAGAATGTGATAAATGGAAGTTGTGATATCAAGGAATAAGAACAAGTATATGGTACAATCTGATAAATGGAGATTCAGTGTATTGGTACTGATGGACTTATTATGAAATACGACATTAGAGTTACATTGGAATGTGTCCTTAAATGTGGAATAAATGTGAATATACATATATATATATATATGTAGTTGCGGACTGATAGAGGAAATATGGAGATACGTTAGTGATGGCAAGATTGAAAGTGTATAAGTAAATTGAATGGAAATAAGATGTTTTATGATCTAGAAGGATTATCATTGTATTGGATTACCGTGATGGGAGTTATGATTGGAGGTCTATGACTTAGAGTCAGGACATGTTAAGTGAGAAAGCAAGAATGAATGTACATCTGTGATGTGGATTTGAGTGTGATTAATCTTGCGTAAAACGAGATAATAAAAAGATTGAATTGTAAGACAATGATAAAGGTAGATGAAAAAGGTGGTCAGGGTCCAGTTAAATTGCCTTTGTGAAATGCACACCTGATAATGAGAGTACACCATAGCAAGTAAAATATGTATTTTATGGATGAGAATGATATCAGAATCAATTGGTGAGTTAGTGGATAACCGCCAATCATAATTCTTATAGTTAAAGTTTATGTGAGTTAAAGCAAGAAACGAAAGTGCTTATAGTGATTTATTTGGGAATGAATTGAGATTGTAAACAGGATATTATTATGGTAAAATCCTTATGATTAAGGACAGGTGTAAAAAGGTAAGCCGGTGGTCAAAAATTAAATGAGATCGGGGTATCCTTAGCGTAAGTGACTAAATTGTGAGTTGCTCTACGTCTAATTCTTGAAAAGATGAAGTGATTTAGATGGTCTTATTGAAAAGAATGTCTTGTATGAATTGAGGCATAATTGATTTTCATGAGATGTTATGAGTTATAGTTATTATGAGTTATAGTAAAATTGATTTCCTAAGGCATTGAGAATGCCTGATAAGAAATGTGATGACTGTTGATGATTAGGAATTTCATTAGTGGTATTGATGAAATTAGATAGAAATCTTCTTACACAGAAGAGTTTTCTTTGAATTGGGTTAAGGCGATCAGATGATTTAATTGGATGAATTATTGAATTAATGGGGTAAGTCTGAGATAAAGCTAAAATGAATAAAAGGTCATTATTGGGAGTCCTAATCTTAAAGGAGACTCAAGTGTAAGAGATTGAATATGTCACTAAAAAGGAATGTGTTATGATAATGTAAAGAATCCGACTGTGCAATAGGATTATTGAACGGTAAAGAGATATTAGTCGTGATTTGAGGAGAATATCGATTCATGAATATTTCGTGTAAATATGATCGTAAAGCATAAAGTGGATTTGATAAATGTGTTATTAACCCAGTTTGTAATGATTGCGAACAAATTGAAATATGTGGAGAATCTAGTGTATAAGAATATGTGTTTGAATGGGTTATAATGAAACTGAGAAAAGATTATGAGAATCATTGATCCTCATTGGAGTCGTTCGATATTTAAAGAGTTATATGAAAATTCATCATGAGTATGGTATAAGGAATCTTAGGTGAAAGATTATCAAAGTTATTAATGCTCCTGAATGTATTGTGCTATTGAAGAGTAAAATGTCTCAATTGTATTTAGATTGGAGAGTGGCCATAATTGTTAATGATATATGTAATGTGTTTAAAAGTGGAGAAAATATTTCTTCGAATATGGCTCTGGGAGACTTAATGGTGATAGAGGTATTGAGAAAATGCGAAATTCATAAGGGATAGATATATAATGAATTTGGAGTTATTTTAGGACTGATTGTATATTGGATATGTCCATAAATTGTTGAATGTCTTCTGATCACAGACCTTGATGATAATGTTGGAGGACAAACGTGTGAATTGTATGACTAAAGATTGTAAAAAGAGACATTTGGAGAAATTTATAATTCGAGTATTGATGGTATCACTTTAATTTGGAGATGTTATAGTATTTAATGAAGTGTCCCCAGTAAAGATTATCAGGCGACTATCGGAATAGTGTAAAGTGATTCTATGTTCGTGGAGATTAGTATAATCTCATGGGCTGCATTGTAATTTATTGTACTGGAAAGTGTTTTGAGAGTTTGGGGATTCTATTCGTTCAGAAATGTTTTGAATGCATTTATGAGTATGTAAAGCAATAATGAATATACTATTTTGCAAATGAAGCAGACAATTAGGTGATAAGGTTATGAAACCTAAGGTACGACCGAGTGCAAGCTGTCAAGTTAGTACAGGACAAAAAGAAAGTATTAGCTATTGGAATTCTAAACCAGGTGTGCAGGTGTGTATTGAAAGAATGGCAAAGTCCGAATTGAGACTTTTGAATATATGGACCTTACCGAGGAATTGTGAGTAAATTCAGTTATAGAGGCAATGAGAATTTGAAGCTGGACCCAAGAGTATGGGTAATACTCATTAAAGGAATTGTTAGTGAAAAATTTAAGGAGGCAATCGAAGCTTTATGCGATAGTAAGAGTTCATCGAAGGAGTAATAGAAAGTAGAATGTGACATCGAGTAATTATATGTATGTTGGACCTACAGAGTTGACTGTTCGTGATAAATATGAAGTTGATATTTTAGGAATTCATAAGGTTATAAGATTGATGTATAGGTTAGATGGATTGTGAGAATAGTAATTGTTAAATTGGCGATATCATTTGGAAAGTGTATAAAAGGTCATATAGCCAAAGTAAAGTGAACAGGACCTAATATAGTCGAAGGCCCTGAGTGATTTGAGTTAATGTTGATAGGTAAATTGAATCTGTAATAGGAGTTAAGTAATCCAAGTTAATGGTAGTGAATCGAATTGATGATTATAGAGGTTTTGAAACCTTATGAGATTAGTAATTAGCACTAAAGAGATGCAATTTGATGAGCGATACATGAAATGCTCCTAAATGTATCACCTCGGTCAAATTACGCATTGATTGAGGTAAAAGGTAAATGGGAAACTAAATTTGTTATAAGTGGCCTCGATGGGACCGTATTGTGAATAGAATTATGGATTAGTAAGTCGGTATAAACCGGAAGGATGATTTGGGTTTGTAAAGTGTTATATGGACAGAAATAGGGAATAATGCAATGATTGGATGTAAATGTTATTAGTATCGAAAGTAAAGAATTTCGAGTATTCTTGAGGAATCAATTGAAACCATGTAAAGTCATAGGGAGGAAAAATGGGCAATGGATTGTATTAATGTCAGTAAATTGGCAGAAATTACTCGAGTAGCGATTTAATCGGGGAAACTAAATTCGTTATTAAATGGCCTCTATGCGACTGTGGTATGAATAGATTGGTAAGGTGAATTATAACCTAAAAGATGATTCTGATTTATCAAGTGTTTTATGGACTGGAATAAGAAACATTGTTAAGATCTGATAAATGTGTTAATGGTACCGAACGTGAAAATTGCGAGTAATTATGAGGAAATAGTTAAGGCAGTGTAGAAACTGAGAAAGGAAAAAGAGTAATTGATTGTATTGATTTTCGTAAATTGACAGAACCTGGTCATATAAGGAAATGAGTGTGAATCAGAATAGAAAGGAACGGATCAATTTCCCTATCTACCTGATCAATTGTATGTGAAATTTCGAGGACGAAATTTTTATTAGGAGGGGTGAATTGTAACATCCGTTCTATTATGAGGCATTACGGTAAATTGGGAAAGGCGATAGGTTTCATTGCATTCTTGATCGAGCATGTTCTTGGCCTCTAATAATAGAGAACAGGTTTATTGCATAGGCATTTATTCATAGTACACGCATTCATGGTTTTCCGGTAATAAATTGAGCATGGGTGATCGAATCGATCGGGTTTTGATTTATTGAGAAATTAGGAGTTATTGGGTTCAAATGAGTGATTTAAAATAGTCTAAGTGTAATTGGTAAGTGATAATGGCTTATAGGAAATTTTGGAGAATTCGAGAGGAAAGGCCCGAATCGAAATATTTGAGAGATCGGTGATTGACCAGTATAAGACCGAAAGGATTGTCAATGGAAATGAAAAGTTAGAGTGAGGCTGTTAGGAAATAGATATGATGAGTCTTTGAAATTTAGAGGCGAAATTTGGACTGATTTGGAAACCTATGCCTATAAATAGCTAGGTTTGGAAATTGGGATTTATTTCCTAAGGCATTGCGAGCTTCTTCTTTCTCCTTCCTTCTGTGAGTCTTCGATCCCTCCCCTTTGGTGTGAGTTTTCGATTGTTTCCTTACTGGATCTCTTCCTTGTGCAAGGTTAACTGGTTATTTGTGATTATTGAAGGTTGAGAAACTTTGATAATGGTTTGTCGTGGATGCTACAGGGATTCTCTATGATATCCGCTCCGATGACTAAGTTGTTGAGGAAGAATCAAAAGTTTCTCTGGATGAATGAGTGTCAGAAGAGCTTTGAGGAGCTCAAGCACAGGTTGACGAGTGCTCCGATTTTGATGTTGCCTTCAGGTGATGAGGGTTATACTGTGTAAAGTGATGCGTCGAGGAAGGGTCTTGGTTGTGTTTTGATGCAGGGAGATCGGGTGATTGCTTATGCTTCGAGGCAGTTGAAGCCCTATGAGTTGAATTATCCGACGCATGATTTGGAGTTGGCAGCTGTGATCTTTGCTTTGAAGATTTTGAGGCATTATCTGTATGGAGTTCAGACGAGGATCTTTACTGATCACAAGAGTCTTAAGTATTTGTTGAGCCAGAAGGAACTGAATTTAAGACAGCGAAGGTGGATCGAGTTGCTCAAGGATTATGACTTGCTGATTGAGTATCATCCGGGCAAGGCCAACGTAGTGGCAGATGCTTTGAGCAGGAAGTCTTCGATTGCTTATGTTCGGGCGGTTTATCTTCCTTTATTGAAAGAGATGGCCAAGCTTAAGATAAGCTTGAAGCACGAGTAGTCGGATTGCCTTTTAGCTAACTTCCGAGTGAGACCGATACTCAGGGAGAAAGTTAGAGAGTTACAGATTCAAGATGCAGATTTGAGCAAGCTCAGAGATGAAATTCAGAAGGGTAAGATTTCAGAAGTCGTAGTGAGGGATGATGGGCTTATGACAGTGGGAAACAGATTATGTATCCTAGATGTGCAGCAGGTTAAAGATTAGATTATGGATGAGGCACACAATGCGCCTTATGCCATGCATCCGGATAGCACCAGGATGTACAGAGATCTGAGAGAGCATTTTTGGTGGAAAGGCATGAAGAGGGATATAGCAGAGTTTGTGAGTAAGTGTCTAGTGTGTTAGCAAGTCAAGGCTGAACACCAGGCACCTTCGGGTAAGTTGAGGCCATTGCCTATTCCGGAGTGGAAGTGGCAAAGGGTGACTATAGATTTTCTGATGGGTCTGCCTAGGACCAGTAGGAAGCATGATGCTATTTGGGTTATTGTGGATCGGTTGACGAAGTCAGCTCACTTTTTGGAGATTAAGCAGACTGATTCTTTACATGTGTTAGCAAAGAAGTATATTGATGAAATAGTGAGATTGCATGGGATTCCGGATTCGATTGTGTCTGATAGAGACCCTCGGTTTACTTCGAGATTTTGGGGTAGTTTGCAGGAAGCTTTGGGTACAAAGCTGAATTTTAGTACGGCTTTTCACCCTCAGATGGATGGTCAATCCGAGAGGACCATTCGAACACTTGAGGGGATGCTTCGGGCTTGTGTGATGAATTTTAGAGGAGCTTGGGATGAGCATTTGCCATTGGTCGAATTTGCTTATAACAATTCGTACCATTCGAGTATTCAGATGGCTCCATATGAGGCTTTGTATGGGCGGAGATGTAGGACTCCGATCTGTTGGGATGAAGAAGGAGAGAGACAATTGGAAGGACCAGAATTGATTCAGACGACAGTTGAGAAAGTCAATCTGGTTAAGCAGTGGCTGAACGCAGCCCAGGATAGGATGAAGAGTTACATTGATGCGCACCGAAAGGAGATGGAGTTTGAAGTCGGTGAGAAGGTATTTCTCAAGACATCTCCTTGGAAAGGAGTAATGAGATTTGGCAAGAAAGGTAAGTTGAGTCCGAGGTATGTGAGTCCTTATGAGATCCTTGAGAGGATTGGACCACTCGCCTACAGGTTGGCGTTACCTCCGGAATTATCTCAGATTAATGATATTTTCCATGTGTGTATGTTGAGGAGGTATAGATCGGATCCTTCTCATATCATTCAGACTAATAAGGTTAAGTTGAGAAATGATTTGAGCTATGAGGAGCTTCCAGTGCAAATTTTGGATACCAAAGATAAAGTCCTTCGGAATAAGACGGTTCAGCTAGTCAAAGTCCTGTGGAGGAATCATTCGGTGGAGGAGGCTACATGGGAGCCATTGGAAGCTATGAAGGAGAAGTATCCATATCTCTTCGATGACTCAGGTAATAATTTCGTTGATGAAATTTCTTTTAAGAGGGGGAGAAATGTTGGACCCCGAATTTTTTTTATGATGCCTTTAAGCATTAATTGTGTTAATTATGTGTTTATGCCCTAAGTTGATTAATTTGGATGTATTAGTGGATATTTGAGGTTTAATTGATTTTAATATAGTGTAAATGAGAATTATAAGATAAGAATATATGAGGGCATTTGGGGAAGTTTACTTAGGTTGGAGTGGTTTAAACTTTGCTAAGAGGGGTAAGTTAGTCTTTAGTCATAAGAAAGAGTTAGAGAAATTAGAAGAAAGAAAAGAGAAAGAAGAGGAAAGAAGAAGGGGAGTTGTCGTAGGTGGAGAAGGAAGAAGAGAAAAGTGGGTTTTGTGATTCTACCGCTTTCCGATAGATTCTAAGTATTTCCGGGTAAGTTTCTCTTCGTTTAATCTTATTTCGGTTGGATTAAACTCTAGAATCGTTGTGAAGATGGTAGAATCGGTGGTTTTAGGGTTTTATGCAAAAGTGGTTAGATTGTGTGGATGTATGTGTTTATGACTGATTTTGAGTTTCTACTGGGTTAGAAATGTAGTATAAGTCATGATCTAAGGCTTAGGTGTGTTGCATTTGAGTTTGGGAAAGGATTGAAGTTGAAAAATGCTGGAAATCGAGTTTCGGAGTCGAGCTCCAGACCCGCACGTCGCGACGTGCGTATGAACACGCTGCGACGTGGAGTTCGTCGCGATGTATAATAATTAAATTCGTCATGACGAGCGGGGAAGCGTTCGTCGCGACGTGCAAAGGAGGCACGCCGCGACGTGCGAGAGAAGAGTTCGTCGCGACGTGCTAGAGAAGAGTTTGTCGCGACGTGCGAGAGAAGAGTTCGTCGCGACGTGCGAAGAGGTGTTCGCCACGGCGAACCCCTGTGGTCAGCAAAGATGATTTTTGGTCTTTTGGGGCATATCTTTTGGTGTAGATATCCAATTGAGGTAATTTTGGATTCGTTGTGAACTAGAAATAGAGGGCTACAAGTTTTATGAAGAAGGGAAGTTTAGAATTAGTCTCTAAGGGTTCGAAAATTTAGGTGGAAGTTGAGTGGAGATTTTTTAGTGCTTTGCCTTTTGGATTTTCAAGTTTTTGAATATTTTCCTTTGAATATTGATTGAATGAGAACTTGGTTTATTATAGGAAACCAAGCCGACCTGACCCAATCGCAAGAGGAAGGACACCAGTGAGTCGGATACTCGAGCGATATTAGGTGGGTAATATATTTATAGTTATTGTGTGATTAGGCAAATTATTGCCTATGTGTGAATATATGTATGATGAAGTGGATGACTTTTAAACGAACAAGTGATTAACTGTTTAGCATGAATTGTTATGAGAATTGAAGAAGCATGAGAACTAATAGAAATGAATTTGATTTTGAGCATGTTATGCCTCGACTTCTGTCATGACATTTTGAATAAATGAAAAGTATGAAAGCATATCATATGATAAAATGATTCTTAGCATGATTATATGCTTTTGTTTGGGCGAGAGTGGAACCATTTCGTTCGTCACGTGCACGTTGACAAGAGCCTTCTCCCGGCTGCCTGCTTGTGGCTTATGAGCTCCGAATGGACTCATTTTGTTCAGGGTGTAAACTTTGGTTTCTCCCTTTTGTTTCCATGGAACCCTCGAGCCATGTGATGTGCATTGCATTATTGATCTGTTTACTACGAAGCATAATTGTGGCATGTTTTGTAAGTTGCATTAATTATGCTAAATGCGTTAGAATTGTTGTTTGTATATACATATATACATACATATGCCTGATTTTGTGCTAGTTGCCGATGGTTATAATTATATTAGTCACTGAGCTGTGTAGCTCAGCCCATTATTCTTTCCCTCCTCAGGTGCAGAACAGGATAATCGCTGATCTTACAAGGCATCGGAAACTTCAAGCTAGTTAGGAGCTTTATATTAAGTTAGTACTTTGGTTGGCCCCCCGAGCATTTCATCATGGAGCATTTTTTATGTATTGTGTCTTTAGATTTTATTCTGTACTGTGTATGGATATGAATACGATTTGTAATGGCAGGAAACCCCTTAATTTTTGGGGTGTTTGATTATGTTTTAATGTGTGCGAAATTGCATGTATGAGTATGCATGTGTGTGATATCGAATTATGTATGGATGTTGGGATCGAGTCCGATAGGTTTGGAAGCGCGTCGCCGGCGCAGCCCCAAGGGGCCGCCTCGGGATTGGGGATCTGGGGTCCGGGCCCAACATTTGGAATTCTATAGTTCCAGATATAATCAAAATACTGAGGGGTGTTCAGTTAAACAACACCAATTCACACCATCCCGATAGATTCCCTCACTTTCGTTCAATCAATCTTTCTCAATTCAATTAAGAATGCTACAAAATTTTATGTAGAGGTAGAAAAATGTCTTAAGAATCCAATGGTTTAAGAATCAAGTCATTTGGATGTCGGACGAAGAAGTTATAGCCAAAAAATATCGGATGTTAGCACGATAGTGACTTTGAAGTTTTGAGAGGCTGATGAATTGCACGATAGCGACTTTCACTATCCAACTTCCAAAGTCACTGTCATGCTTTTGCATGACGGTGCTTTTTGGCTAACCCTCAATGTCACTGTTGTGCTTTTGCACGACGGTGCTTTTGGCATATAATCTTAAAAGTCACCGTTGTGCTTTTCCATGACGGTGCTTTTCCACTTCTTCTTCTTCATAGACATCCTAACTTCTAAACTCTATAACTTTTGATATAGAACTTCAAATTTTGAAAATTTTATATCAATATAAATATAAAATAAATATCTAAAATTTCTATGAAGACCTCGAAAATAATTGTTTTTATTAGGGTCAAAATTTCATAATTATGTAGCTGTCCCAAATGTCCCTCCTATACAGCATTACAAAATTATAAAGGTCATATCTCCTAACTCAATCAACCAAAATTACATACTTTATACCATTAGAAAGCTAATAGGGTAAGCTACAACTTTTATGAAGACACTTTTGTTAAAATCTACCTAAATCAATATAGTTAAATCAGAGAAGTTCAAAACCAGATTTTTCCTCTCTTATCTCATTTCTGTGTTTCATTCACTCCCGATTCTTAACTCATTTAATTCATCATCTCAATGGATAACTTCTTCAAAGATACCTAATTTTAACTCAACATCATCTATGCACATTTAATATTCCTCATTTTCTCATAAACACCTAAAATATAACATATTCCCGTACAACAAGTTATGAATAAAACACAGAAGCATAGTAGTGGAATTTTTTTCTGCTAACATTTTCCAGATTTTCAAACTTTCAACATTTACATCTAACTCATCTTATACCTATATTATCTCTTCCATTTCATTTCCTCATCATTCTCTACCCAATTCAAATCAATAAATCACTTACAAACAAATCATGATCTATAATTGATCATTAACGAAAAACAGAGCATATATATATATTTACCCATTCATAAACAGTTTTCTACACTCATCCAAACACCACTTTGACGATCATTTAACCTTAAAACATCTCTATACCATTTCATGTATTATTACCCATCCTACATATCCAAAACAAGACATGTACATAAATCTTTTCATCACCCATGACACATACATAAACTTTCCATAACCAAGTTGTCAATTTTCAATTTACTCATCAATTTAGCTTAAATTAACCATACCCATGACATTTAAAGCATAACTTACTTGGTGTAGCTCCAAACTCTTCAAAATCTTACTCAACCCTAGCTCCAAAGCATCCCACGTTCTTCATCTTTGAAAGGTGGTAGGGTTGGGTTCTTCAATGACAAAGTGAAGAAGAAGAAGATGATAGCAAAGTGATGGTGGTAAATGGAGGCAAGAACAGGGTCCAATGTTGGTGAGGTGAGATGAGAATGTCGTAGATGAAGAAGATGAGTAGAGAAATTACAAGAGATGAGAGTAAGTGAGTAAGGTGAAAGACAATTAAAAGAAATGAGATGGTCTTTATTTCTTAACACTTTCGTGAGTTGAGACATAAGGTGTGCCACATGTCCTCTTTTTATAGCCTCTCCTAGGTCTTTTATTAAACTAGTCTACTTGTCTCCAATTTCTACTCAAATTGCCTCCCAATTTTCAATGACACTTGTCAATAATTCCTTGTGCCATTTATCAAAATTTTCATTGTCATTTGACAATAAATTCTACTACCATTTATCATTTGTCTTGTCACTTGACATTTTTCCTAGTCCAAAATTTTTCCCAAATTTCAGAAAATTTCTTCAATTTCTAAATCAACCATTTCACTTTCCAAATCAATTTTTAACACATACAAACCAAAATTCTTAATAACAATCACATTTATAAACAATTATACCCGGAATGTCAATGAACGCATGTACATTCATTTTCATATGCAAAATTTCACTAGTCATATGTATGTGCATATCATATTATGCATGAACATGGAATGCAATTTCTAATCTCTCATTCATCTTTCATATTTTCTATTCTAGCCACAACATGGGTGATGGGATGTTACAAGTTTCACAACTTTCTATTTCCTTCAAGCTTGTTAAGCTAGTGAACTTCCATAGATCCACCTTAATGGTTGACATCCTTCATTTAGCTTGGTCTGAAATAGTGTATAACTCATCAACTATGCTTGGCTAGAATATAAGTTTATGTTAAAAAGATGGCAATGCAAAATCAAGGAGGTTCAAGTGGTGATTTTAACTATGCTATAAAAACGAAGCATTCCATAAATTTTACTTAAAATATTTAGGGAATTTAATATCAATCCTTCAATTTTTGATATTTAATAATTTAGTTCTATATAAAAATAAAAAGTAATATTTTGTGATATATATCACTTCTTATTTCTTAAGCAAAAGGCTAGTAACTTAAATTGGAATGTATTATATTCCAAATCTAAACTTAATGTTAACTTATTTTGATTTTAGAAAATTTGATATGATAATTTATCTATAATATAAATCATATTAAAACAAATCGTATTAAATATCAAAAATTATTATTTAAATTAATTATTATTATTATTATTATTATTATTAAATGTTCTATGTTTTTTATTAAAGTTATAAACTTAATTTTTAAGAATTAAATATCTAGAATTTAAATTCTATAAAGATATTCAACGAAATACTAAGATATATAATATTCATATCTTTATATTTTTTAAAGTTATGTAAAGTATAAGTCATTTCACACATAAACAGTTAATACTAAATAATTAATTTTACCAAATATCTCTAACAAACAGTTAATGCAATCCGCTGGTCAAATCAATTAATAAAATCATCTATCAGCAAACAATTAATGCAATCAACTGTTTGCCAAACATGACCTAAATGAGTATGAAAATAAACCTAGAAGGAGTAAAAGGCGAAGGATAGAAAACACTTTTGGACCATATTTTATTACTTCTTTCTTAATTGAAATTTATGATTATAATAGATTAAATGAATATTTGAACCTTTTAATGGAGGAAGATCCAAAAACATATGAAGACGCTGTCACAAGATGCTAGTTTTTTTTTTGGTAAATACAAGATGCTAGTTTTAGGAAATAAGCCATTAAAAACGAACTTGACTCTTTAATAACAAACCATACTTGGGAGTTAGTTGGTTTACCCATAGAATGTAAATGGATTTTAAAAAGGAAAATGAGACCTAATGGATCTATAGAAAAATTTAAGGCCACATTAGTGATTATAGGTTATAAGCGCATGAAGCTTAGACAATAACGGGTGATGAAAAAGTAGAGAAATATATATAATAACATTCAACATCATAACTATGACTAAATGAGTCACAGACATGACAATCACAGGAAGGCACAAAGAATCGGAGCCATCAGATGAAAAGGACGGTGGGATGAAAATGTGCTATGACTAAATGAGTCACAGACATGACAATCAAGGGAAGGCACAAAGAATCGAAGCCGTCAGATGAAAGGGACGGTGGGATGAAAATGTGTGGTTGTCCATCTTATTTATCCTTAATATATATATTTAATAAGCACATGAAGCTTGGACGATAACAAGTGATGAAAAAATAGAGAAGTATATATAATAACATTCAACATCACTATTGTGACTAAATAAGTCACATGCGTGACAATAATAGGAAGACAAAGAATCGGAGTTGTCGGATGAAAGGGACAATAGGATAGAAATGGATAATCGTCCATCTCATTTGGCCTTAGTATATACATAATAATGTAGTAACTATTATGAATAATATCTACTTCTTTTTGTTCGTCATTCTTTTTAGCTAATTCTTAAGTTCTCAACAAACACACTTCCTATAATATCTCATTTAGCATTAAAACTCAAAATTGATTCATGTAACTTTTTCTAAAAACCTGACTAAAATAATTATGTTATTTTCCAACTCTAGTAAAGCGTGCTAAAATTGTAAGAAGTGCGTATAACTACCCCAAAAAAAAAAACTTTAATAGTCTCAAAATTGATTACCGAAAATAAAAAATAACAAATTTTTTTAAAAAAGGTACTTACAATTAGATGGTTCAAAGCCTTCAAACCGAACAGATCCGAACTTGAGCAGTCAAAAATTCTCCCAGTGTTCCTTTGAGCTCCTCCTTCTAAGCTCTCGCTAAAACCCTACCCAATTTTTTTATTTTCTAAAGCCCTATAATTGTCACAACCCTAGAAAATGGCAGAACCTTCTGAGCTGACTCGTCACATTGAATCGTTCGTCGACTCATCTCGCTCCCAAGCCCAGCAGGTTCAACCTCGTACTCCCAGTCCCACTTTTTAATTTCAATAATTTCGCTGAATTATCTGTAAAACTTTCTCGATTTTTTGGTTCATAAAGGTCCTTCATTTGCTGCTTAAAATTCTGAATTTGAAGACAACTGAGTGTGCTGACACACATTCATATCATGCAAATATATGTTAATTTGAATTGTATTCAGAGCTATTAAGTGGTGTGAATTGTTTAATTAGTTTTCAAGATGAGAACTTTGGCGAAGATGTGCATGTAATCATCTGTTTTGGTCATAATTTTTTCGTTTCAGGCAAGTGTATTGTGGCAGTTAGCAAAACTTTCGCTGTTTTCTGTTATTAGGATTTTAGATGATTTGATTATTACTTGTTTGGGCCCCTAGGCAGCAAGTCTGGATGCGATTGTTCATCTAGTGAAGAATGATGCATTGTTCATTGGACATCTGGTATATATCTTGCCTTTTTCTTCTTTTTGTTCCTTGTTCATTTTACTTTGTTTCCTCTGTTGCTTGCTTAATATATTTCTGCATTCACGTTCTTTCTGTTGGGTCTCAGGTTAAAGAGATGGAAATGTATTTGACTACAACCGATAACATCATCCGTGCAAGAGGTACCCATCTGCTTGAGTGCTAGTGTACTTCAAATTCCAACATTCTCCCTATTTTGCTTCCATGTACTTTTTCTGGAGAAGTTGTAAATTCTTCCAAGTTTACATCTTCAGGTATCCTTCTGCTTGGCGAAGTTCTTACACGTCTTTCATCAAAGCCCCTAGACATGGCTAACATACATAGCTTGATTAGATTCTTCACTGAAAGGCTGGTAAGTAGGTCTTCCCTATTTTTGGCAACATTGTTCATGTGCGAGAGGCTATAATATAGACCTTTTTGAAATCTTCTATTGGCTTTCTAGTTTTCATATTATATTTGCTTCTTTTTCATTTTCTATTACTTAATCTTCACTCATCAATTTTTGAGGTTATATCACTGAGCAAGAAGTGGTGGCAACAAAATCTTTTCTTGTCTTTGTTATTCATGCCTTATAAAATGCCCACATCTTCTCTAAATTTCCAGGGGTTATTTTCCTAACAAATCTAGCTGCCAATTTAGATTCTTCCATATTGTACATAGAAGAACCCATAAAAGAGATGCCATTACCGTTTTAGGTTTAGATGGTTGAACAGTTTGGATTTGTGGTCTGCCAGAAGTGATCATTTGGTGTCACGGATTTTGTTGTTTTCTTAGAATCTTACGAATGAAGTTCTCTTTTGTGCATTTAAAGGGACCTCCATGGTTCTGCTAGTCATTTGAATTGCAGTTGTTTGTTGTGTTGCTTTATATCTGTTTCTCAGTCTAGGAGCTGAATGGTCTTAAGTGGTTTGGAGGTTTCATTCCTTACTTAAGGCCTTCTTTAATCAGTTTTAGCATTTCAAGATGCTTGTCAAGATCTTTATTAATATATTAAACTTTTCTCTTCAGCAGAACTTGGGGTAATTGTGGAATTTTATCAGTTTGTGAAGTTCCTGGTTGAGCATCATTTCTCTGTACTGTCATTGTATATTCAGCAAGAAGTTCTTTTCATTCTTTTCTTTTCTTTTATTTTGCACTGGCTATTTGGACATGAATTGATTTCATCAGCTGTTGAACTGCAAAATATTATTTGGATGGTATTATTGATACAAAAGAGCTTAAAGTGTATAGAACAAATAAAAGAGGAAAAATTAGTTAACTACAAGTCTTAATTTGGTGGGTTGAGGATTGGGAATTGAGTTGATAACAAAAGATAAGAGATGAAATTTTGATTATATTAGAGTTCCTTATTAGATAAGAATTGGTAGTAAATTGGATATGTTATTCTATTTTACATGTGTTATCCTAGTCGTTTAGGATTTACAGAATTTTTATTAGAATAAGATTTAGATTTGTTAGGAACCTTTTCTTACTAGAATAAGGGTTCTAAGAACTCTAAATATATATGTACTCAGCCTTTCAATAGAAAGAAGCAATCTGGAATTTTTCTACAAACTTGAGTTTTCAACTAGATATAAGAGTGATTCTTAGATCTTAGGAGTTATTCTTTTCTACCTTCCATTGTGTGTTCCTTACTAAATTCCAGCAAACCCAACCTACATTCTAGCTGTCTCAAACCTATATTCTAGCCATATTAACCCTAAAATTAAGCTTAAATTTTCAGCAATCAAACCTTAAAATTCTAACTCTATAAAATCTGAAATTTCATCGTTCTTAGCGAAAATCCATCCATGAAACTTTCAGTCATATTTCCTAATTTTGTGCTTTTAGTTACTATTTAATAATTCTTTTATTTGTCCTACGTCAATTATGCTTGGATCAGGCAGATTGGAGAGCTTTACGTGGTGCAGTTGTTGGTTGTTTGGCCCTGATGAGAAGGAAAAGTGGTGGTACAGTCACTTGTAGTGATGCAAAAGCAGTTGTTAAGTCTTTCTTGCAGAATCTGCAGGTTCAGTCTTTAGGACAGCATGACAGGAAGGTAAGATTGCATACACGAATGTTCTTCAATCTGTGTGTTTACATTGGAAAAAACTTTTGGTTGATTTCTGAAGTTTTTAATGTTGGAATTTGCCTTCATTTTTCTTGCAGCTGTGCTTTGAACTTTTGGAGTGCCTGTTAGAATGTTATCCCAAGGCTGTTGTTTCCCTGGTATTTCTCTCGTTTTTGCCTTCCTGCGCTCGTACCTTTTATTGAATAAATTCAAGAGTCCTTAGATTAGGTGAATTGTGATCCATATGACAGTATTCTAGGAATGAATCAAATTTAATCTCTCAAACTATGTTTTTCGCACTTGTAACATTTTGTGGTTTTATATTTGCAGTAGCCTGTGGTTTTTAGAATATAGAGGAATATAAGAAACTAAAAATTTTTCCTCCAATTTTTGTTTGGAATGATAATACATTAGGACATTTTGATAATGATTGGGTATCTTAACATTCTATTCTTAAAGAATCGATTCTCTTTATTATGCTAATGTTTGCACCAATTCTGTTTATGTGTACCTCGCAGCCTATGTTTCCTATGGCATGGTAAAATCTAGGTCAGAATGAAAGTTGATAATTTATGAGCTTTATGATAAGGATGTTTTATTTCATAGTTTTTCTTTATATCTCTTTGGATTTTGTACAGTTTTGGACATGAGATGGCTGCTTCTTATTGTGTGTTTAGGTTACATAACTGCTGCAGCTTAGCTTCTGTTGCGCATTATCCTTCTTCTACCTGCTGCTTTTCGTCCTCTTCATATTTTTGAAATCTGTCTCATTGGTTCTTGGTCTAGGGTGATGACCTTGTTTATGGAATTTGTGAAGCTATTGATGGAGAAAAGGATCCTCATTGTCTAGTGCTAACATTTCATATTGTGGAGGTTCTAGTGCAACTATTTCCAGATCCATGTGGGCCAATTGCAAGTTTTGCTGGTGACCTTTTCAGCATTTTGGGCTGTTACTTCCCCATTCATTTTACCTATGTAAGCTTGATGCACTTCCCTCATGCTCTATTTGATTCTTTAGCAACTGTATACTTGGACACCCTGATGTTTCTTTTGATACTTGTCACAGTAGTATTCCAAGAATGCAATTGTGGTCCATTCATGTTTCTGTCTCCTTGTAAAACGATTAGAAAATCATTTGCTGGCCCTTTTGTTAGTTTTTGAGGTCTTGAACGTATTTCTTTTTACCCCCTCTTTTAGGAGAGATATTGAATATTAACTTTAAGAAATTACAATGTCATTATGACTAGGAGTTATATTATTATGTATTTTCTTTCCCATTTCCAGCCAAACACTGAGGATGTTGATATGAAGAGGGATGATCTCTCAAGGGCACTTATGGTATGTAATATTCTGCTATGTTTATTTGTGGTGTTGAGCTACTTTAGAGAAAACCTGTTAAAAGTCGTAAGTTCCATTCATTTGAATGTTTTCCGGAGCAAGAGTTACTGACAACATTTCGTTGTTGGTCTGATTTGTATTCCTCAAAAGAATGTACATTTATGGGACTATATTGTTGGTCATGCCTTCACAATTTCGGCCTCTCCTTTGGTGGAATAATTCAAGTTTATGGTGCCTTTTGCATAGGGTTATTTTACAAGCTTGGGAAGTCCCTGCTTATAATATGGGATATTTTATGAGCCCGTTGAAGTAATAAAAATTTTTATCTACATGATAAATTAAGCGAGAGAAAAGATTCAAATAGATGTGCTAAAGATTAGGGGAAATCATTTTAGTAAAATTGAATTGAAATTTGCTCCAGCTTTATATCTCTCATAGTCTAGCACATTGTGTTATGTCATAATTTTGGGTTATGCTTTTTATACTTATATGCTACTTGCTTGATGTATTTGATTCCACCTGAATGCCAAAATTTCATGTTGGATTGTGACCCCCTTTTCTATTTCTCTTTCTTTTTCATTTACAGCTTGCTTTTTCAGCGACACCCCTTTTTGAGCCTTTTGCCATGCGATTACTTCTTGAGAAACTGTCTTCCTCCCTCCCAACTGCCAAGGTCAGTTGTCTTTACTTTTTAGTAGTTTGGGTTGTTGATGGATATATGCAAGGCTCTGCTTGTTTGTCAAGGAAGTGTGCCTTTGTGCTGTTAATACTGGCTTTATATGCTTTTAGGTTGATTCTTTGATATATCTTGGCGACTGCATACTCAAATATGGAGCAGAGAGAATAGAAAAACATGCAGGAGCTATTTGGTCTTCACTGAAAGAGGCATTATATGACTCTGAAGAAGACCCTAAACTACAATTAACTTCAGAATCACGAGATGGAGGAAATCAAATTGCAAGAGAAGCTCTCTCGTTACTGGAGAAGATTATCATTCAATATGATGATATGTTCTTAACTTTGATTACCCATGATGAGCAGATAAACATGATTCTCAATAACACCACTAATTACACGAGTTATGATGAAATTCCCATGCAAAGCAAGAAGGAATTGCTTATGGTTGGTCGAATCCTTTATGTTTCCACCAAAGCTTCCATTTCTTCCTGCAATGTAGTTTTCCAAAGTTTCTTTCCCCGAATGATGGAGACTATGGGTCTCCCAGTTGAAATTGCCTCGGAGTCCTGCAATTCAGATGGCAATTGTGCAGTCCGTGAACTTCATTTTGGATGTTTTTACATCTGCATGGAACTTCTCGTAGCATGTAGAGATTTGATCCTGGTTGCCGAGGATACCAAAAAGCAATTTATTCCTACAACTGAGTCATATTTCTGTTTGCTGAAGCAATTCTCCACGTCATTAAGCAAGATTTTCAGTTCTATCTTGAATAGAAGTATTAATGAAGCTGACCATGATGTGTTTGTGCACCTTGGAGGTGAATGCCCTTTCTATATACTCCCACAAACTTGTCATGTGGTTTAGAAGCCAGTGAAGTTGTCTGTTTCTTCATGAACCTTCCTGTTAAATGCTAATCAACATCTGATTTACAAATTCCCATTTTAGGTATTAAAGAGACTAAATAAATTTATGTCCAACAAACTGACATGCTAATGTATTGATGATCCTGATAATTTATCTTTCAGTCAGCGTTAAATGGTCAACTCTGCCAAGTGCCAAAACTTTGCATTTGCTTTTCTTTTACCTTTATATACACAGAGCTAATTGGAAAAGAGATCAGAAGTCTTCCTATTTGATAAATTAAATGAGGGCCCAAAGTACAACTTTACAACAAACATTATAATCTTTAGTAATTAAAGACATCCATGTTTTCCGCTAGTTAGATAAAAATCTGATCTGATTTATTTTCATGTCCAAATAGTTGTTCCCCTTATTCTTGCTGTGATGTGCAGTGGCGCATACACAGTTGTTGTTTGTGTAAGATTGCCTTTTTGCCTCTGAAGTAATAAGATGCTACCTGTATCTGGAATAATGTCTGGGGAAGCTATGCAGGGAACAAGTATCCTCAGCTCCAATACTTTCATTTGATGTATAGTGGACCTGATGGAGCAGCTAGAAATATAATGCAATGTCATAGAATCAAGGAATGAAACTGTGCCAGTTATTGTTTAATTATTTTTCTATTTCTAAGTCATTGTTTGCTAGTTCAGTCCAGCTTAATCATTGAAGACTGTCTCCATGATATTCATAACAGTTAAATTGCTGTGCAGTGAAGGGCTTGCAGACTTTGGCTACATTACCTGGGGGCTATGGACTGATATTGAAATCAACATTTGACAATATTTTGCTGAGATTGATGTCAATTATCATCTCTGATTTCGGCAAGACATTGTTGTGGAAACTTGCTTTGAAAGCGCTGGTGCATATTGGCTCATTTCTCCATGGCTGTGATGACTCAGAGAAAATTTTGAGCTATATGGATATTGTTACTGAGAAGATTGTTTCCTTATTGTCTTCAGATGACTTTAGTATGCCATTTTCTCTTAAAATGGAAGCTGTATCAGTCATTGGCAAAAGTGGACTTCATTATATGATGAAGATAACTGTAAAGCTGGAAGATATTATCCTCATTAAGCTATCTGAGTGTATGGTAATTGTATACCTCTTCAATAATCTGTTAATCTATTAGTTCACTGGAGATAGTGAATATCTTTGATGAAAAGAATTGGTTTCTTGCCGATTTTTTCCCAGACTTATAGTAGGATGAAATTTATATTTCTGAATCCAAGTAGTAATGTCAATGAACTCTGCAAAAAAACGACTTAACGCTTTGGACATTTGGTTGGCTCTTTTCCACAGACACTAACTTTTTTCCTCCCCTCGGAAAGTTTTTTATTTCATTGCTTGTTACTCGCTTGTGTTTTCTGGTGCACAGATCCAAGGGAATTTGGAATCAGCAAAGATTGTACTTCACATATTGGAATGCTATTCTAAGGAGTTGCTTCCATGGTATACTTTACTGATGCCTTACTCTTTTGTTTAGCATATTGTCTTGTCACTTTTATATCGGCAAACACTTGTATGCATGCCTTGTTTCTATCACTGAATTATATGGAACCTTGAATATCCACCATAATTGTCTCTTTGCTTGTATGCTGTCTTCAGTGATCAATTAAAGAAGTCTTTTTGTCTTTTGAGGAGTTTAGTCTTCATAATGTGATGTTTGTTGTCTTGTTATAGTTTCTTCATTTTTTTTCTTTGGAAGTAATGACGTTGGATTGGCTGTTACTCTTGTTCTGGCTGTTACTCTTGTTCTGCTCATGTGGAATATGTTGTAATGAATCCAGGATCCAGAAAAATGAAGGGTTTGAGGAAGTTCTCTTGCACTTGGTGGTGAGAATTTGGAATCAAGTTGACAATTGTCGGTCCTTGGATGTTGACACTGGTGGAAAAGTTAGTATTGTTGCTATATTTGTTTTCCTTCTGGTTTGTGTCTTATGGGCAGTCTTGCTAAATAAGCAACGGATCTTGCACTGTTGACTGACTTTATAGGAAAAAAAAGGAGTTTTAGTTTAAGTTCAGAATTGACAATGACATTTATTTCTTGTATATCAGGATCTTCTTGAGGCAGTGATAAAGGTTATGAAGTTTGCTGTTGCATACTGTTCAGTGGAAAATCAGAACATAATTGTTGATAAAGCCTACAGGATACTTTTATCAAACCCATCTTTGCAGCTGAAGGGCTCTTTGTTAACCATCCACATGAAAGGTTTTATTTCTACCCTGGAAGTGGACAAACTTTCCAGTAGAGATGAATGGATTCTTTCTTTATTAGCATCAGTGGTCATAGCTCTTCGTGCTCAAACACTTATTCCAAATCTTACAACTTTCGTACGCTTATTTATGATCACTATGCTTGAGGGATATACTATTGCAGCACAGGCTTTGAGTTCTCTAGTTAACAAATTGGATCTCATGCCAAATGGAGCCTTGGAAGAGGCAATGGATATAATTTTCAGCAGAAACTTCTGGGGATCTTATGAAACTAGTCCCGAGAGAACTGGCAGAATGAGCCATGGAAATGAGATAGATCTTCCTAATTTCCTTTTGGGAGCTGCACATAGTGAATTGCTTCTGAACCATGCCATTTCTGGACTGGCATGGATTGCAAAAGGTTTACTTATGCGGGGACATGATAGAGTGAAAGACTTAACTATGATTTTTCTAAAATGTTTACTGTCAGAAGACAGAATGGATTCGTTTTCATTGAACGAGGGATCATTAGAAAACAGTTCTCAACAGTTTGCAAGCACATCAGTGATGAAATGTGCTGCAGATGCATTTCAAATTATAATGAGTGATTCTGGAATTTGTTTAAATCGCCAATTTTATGCAACAATAAGGCCACTTTATAAACAACGATTTTTCTCCACCATGATGCCCATCTTCCAGTCATTGATAATCCAATCTGGTTCATCATTGTCAAGGTCTACACTCTTCTCTGATGTAACTGTTATTGGCCTTTAGTTTCCTTTATCTTGGAGGCAATTTATTGAGCTGTTAATCTAGAGTTATCTATGTGGGAATTTCATTTTGTATGGAAACATTAATTGGAAAAGTTCACACATGATCTTGGTTTTATTTATTGCATTTCAGAGCCATGTTGCATCGAGCTTTTGCACATATTATATGTGATACTCCACTACTTGCTATCCTGGATAGCGCAAAGAGGGTAATTCCATGGTGTCTCAAATTTCTTATCTTGTTTGTGTCAACCAAGGTCGCTTATTGAAATCGGTTACTCTTTCTTCAGTTAATTCCGATGGTACTGGATGCCTTGACTTCATTAAGCAAGGATGTTTCAGATAAAGATGTCTTGTACAGCCTGCTGCTGATCTTTTCAGGAGTTTTGACAGATAAAAATGGTAAGTAAAATTATATTTTACTTTCTGCATTCAAATATAAACTGAAATGGAACTTTTTGCTTCCAACACATTGAAATGCAACTTAATAACACTTTGTTTAGTGGTGATTATTTGCAAGTCATCTGCATTCTGATTTCCTTTTACCTGCTTCTAATGTACTACCCAATTTGATTTCTTGTGCATGCAGGACATGAAGCCATTGTTGAGAACACATCTAAAATCATTAATAGCCTCATTGCACTTAGTGCCTACCCTCATATGATGGTATCCAATCTTTCTCTAAAATTTTGCTTTTTCTTTTACATAAATCCTTCTGCTATTCCTTGTTACATGGTATGATTTCCCATCCAATACTTGGGTACTTATGGAAATTGATCCAAATGGTTGTTGTGGCAATCTGATTGGATACATAAAACTTCAGTTTAGGGGTTATTAGATGATTTAAGTTAAAAATCAATGGTTAATTTCTTCTAAAAGTTCAGTTCTACTTATTCCAAACTCCCTGGTTTCTGTTCATAGTCCAGGACTATATTTACATTGAGATATTTAGAAAAGGTCTTTTTTTTTTTTTTTGGACATGCTTAGCTTGTCCGAGAAACAGCAATCCAATGTCTCGCTGCTATGTCAGAGCTGCCTCATGCAAGAATATATCCCATGAGGATCCAGGTTTGTAATCAAGTTGGATACAAAGTTTGTTGCCTTTGATTACCTGCTCATTCAAGATAACTGATTACAATTTTATCTGTTTAAACTGATTTTCAATCTTTTACAAGATGACAATCTTTGGCACATTACATAACACCTATCTCTCTTGCCAATTACTATATTAAGGTCTTACAAGCTATAGTAAAGGCTCTTGATGATCCGAAGAGAGCTGTTCGTCAAGAAGCTGTTAGATGCCAGCATGCTTGGTCAGTGTTTTACATCCAATTTTGCAATGTTGCTTACAATACCAGATAATTGCATACTTGCAGATATTCTGCTTCAGCTTTGATTTTCATTCCATTTCTTCTGTTGATTGTTGAAGCAGGGCATCGATTGCTTCTAGAAGTCTTCACTTCTAAACCAAACTCTCATTTTCACCAAACATTGGCTCTCCAATGTAAATGTGATAGTAATTTTGTTCATTCCCACCTATTTTACCTCCGTGTACAAATTTGCACCAACGGAAAATTATGAATGTAGTTAAAGAACTTAATCTAGGAGATTTTGTTTCTTGAAAATAGAGGTGCCTGCTCCGTATGTTAAGAGTAAATTAGGAAAAGAATGTCATTTAAACCCGTTTAAATGAGTGCTCCTACTCCAGAACTGCCATTGGCAGCTGTATGAACCTTGATCTGTCTAATGCACTGGAAGATTCTGTTTCATTTCCTTTCTGGAGTTCTTGGGTCTTAGAGAAATTCAACAATCTGACTGCTGTATATATGTTTGTTCATGCAAGTTTAGCTTGTATACAATAGGATCGGATACGTCAGACTAACCAATATTCTAAAAGATAAGCAGAACCACTAGATAGTTTGGCCACAGTTCTATATGCCATCAAAGTACCCCTCTCAAGTGGCACTGTGAACGCTAGGGATGGGAGCCGGGCTGGAGGAAGCCCTGCCCGAACATGCTGATAAACTAATCTTCCCATGCTTGGACTTTCATTGTACGGCCCTTCAAATTTGGAGTTGCCTTAACCCCTGAAAATCTTATTTTATTAGCAGTAAGTCTAGTGTTGGACCTCATGGCTAAAATCTTATTCTATTAGCAGTAAGTCTGGTGTTGGACCTCATGGCTAGAACTTCCATCAATAGCATTCTTCTTTTTCAAAGTAATGTTTGTGGGACAAGGCTTCAGCAACTTGAGTAAGTGTTTTAGTTCCTGCGATTTCTTAAAACAAGGAAAGATGGGGGTGATACAAGCGAAGCTCAATCTGCATGCGTAAAATAAGCAACTAGAACAGAACAGTTGAAGTTTCTACCAAATAACAAATGAAACAACTACGTCGTAAGGTTAAACAGTCATTGACAAATTTCACTTTTGTTTTCTTATTGTACTTTTAATTTTTATATTTTCAATAAAAATAAAAACTTAAATTTTTTATAGTTACACTTTTATTATTTATAAAAGTTTTATTTCATAAATAACTTTTAATTTTAATTTTAGAATAATTGTTATAAAAAATAAAACAAATCAAATAGGTAAATTATATTTTCGTCTATTCTTATTAATAACTAACATTAATTTATTAAATATTATATTAGTCAACAATAAAACAAATTAAATTAGAAAATCAAAATCAAAATTTATATGCTTTCGACTGTCCCGTATGTTTTGGATGGTGGATAGTGATGGGAAAGACTTTATCTTCCTTTTACATACATGAGAGAGGGATATCCGTTCTGGCTTTGCATGTAAATATTGAGTTTCTATATATAATTATGTCAACTTCATTGTCTCATTTTGGATTTTTTTATAGCTATAGTATCTTTGATTCAAGAATATTTTAGATCTAATAATACCATACATCAATTACTTTCAACAAAAAAAAAAAAACCATACATCAACGTGCATTGACATTGATCGGAATATTAGGTTCTTATTAAGGAGAATAATGCTTTGACAATCACAGTATAATCTTGTAATTGGCCCCACTTTTACATCAACTTTTTCATTCATACGAGTTCCTTACTTGTAGCTTGCTCTGCTTGTGTGGTAGAAAGTATTTACCCATTTATATAGTCTTGAACAACGCGATGAATCTTGTACTGGTACCAACAGTTTTGATAGGGTACCGTATTAAATTTGGTTCTAATATAATGCTGTATCGGTATCGATCAATATTGGATACCATGTTAAATAATTTTTTCAAATTTATAAAATAATCTTTGACTTTTTTTATTCCCTCACTATATTTTACTATATAATTTATAATTTTACATCAATTACATTTCTAAAATCATAATAATCGATATTTAAAATAATAACTTATTTATTTTTATTAATATCATTTTACATATTTCACTTATAAACAATAGCTAAAATTAATTTGAAAATTTCATTTAATCATCGTACAAATATAAAATTAAAAACAATATAAAATATTTAAAACATTACAATTTTATCATATAATAAATAAAAATAACATCAAAAATCAAATAATAAATAATAAATATCAATGAGTCTCTAATAATTATAATCTACAATAAGAGTTCGTGTGGAGGAAACAATCAAATAAAAGTGAAACTTGAAACAAAACATTTACAATTATTTTTACATCACATATATAGAATTTAATATATACACTAAATATAAGTGAAATAAAAAAAATAAAAATCTAGAACTTCATTCAATCGAATACCTACTCAAATTGCATTAACTTCAATTCTTATTCAATACAAAATCTTCATCAATGAGGAGTCTCATCTTTACCATCATTCAAATTCGTTACGCCAAATGACATATCAGTACTTTCTTATCTAAGATTATCTTTCAAGTTACTCTCATCTATCAAACTCAGTTCCTTAAAAAATCCAATTCGCCAAAAGATCGATATGATCAAGGCAAATTTGATATACATAACTACTTGTTCTATTAAGAGTCCTAGTAAACAATAAAATTAAATTGTAAGAAATTATATTCCACTTAATAATAATAATAACATACTTTTTCCGAAGCTTTAAATTGTATTGATTAAAGACTAAGTCATTCAATCTTTTTTGCTCTAATATATTCCTTTGTCTTAGAATTGATGAATTCAAATGTGCTACAATTCCTTTCACACCTTGTTGCACTCACATATTGATTTTGAATTCAAATTGCAAAATTTTGTAATTTTAAAACACCACTTCAGAATTGATCTCACTAAACAATTGTAAAATAAAGAAAGTAGCATTATAAACAAAATAAAGTGATAATTAATTTCCAGTAAATAAAAAAAGTATTAAAAAAATATACTTGGATTAAGTTTTGTTTCTTTGACTTATAACAATTGACATCTTGAAATATATAGAAATATCTTTATAAATATCTATTTGTGAGCATAGAAGATCTTGCATCATCTCATGGGCAACAATTGTTGTAATAGTTAATAACTCCAACTTTCTTTGTAAAACTTGGTCTAAAGTAGACATTAGGATTCAAAAATGCCCCAACTGTAAACAACGAAGAGTAAAGTTATTTTTCTCTTCTCTTATTAATGACTGTAGGACAAGGTATAATAATTATTTTTTAGATTGGCCTTCCTTGCATCCTTCACCCTCTGTATAGCATCATAAAAATAACTCATTGTTACCTTCTTATTACTATCAGCTAGACGAAGGACCCTCATTAAGGGCTTACAAACTCGAATGATAAATTGACGTTGAGACCAAAATTTATTATCTTCTAACATATTTCTAGAAACTTCCAATCTAACGTTATACCTAACATGTTGAGATGTAACCCACTTATCACTTGTAAACATTTTTCTCAACTCTTTCTTAACCAGAATAAAACACTAAAGTGATAAGAAATTAGTTGCAAATCTTATAATAACAAAAGGATTCAAATTCCTACCATTTGTGAAATCCTTCCTGATTAAATTGAGGACATATGCTCAATTGTAGATGAACTTGGTTACCTTTTGTCTTTCTTTACAGTCTCATCAATAATAAAAAAATATCTAACATCTCCTATATTTTTGAATATTAAGTCAATGCAATGTGTAATACAAGGAGTCCAAACAAAAGAATTATTTCTACTTTGCAATCTTTTTACAATTGCTTTATAAGTAAAATCATTATCAATAATGGAGTGAACAATATTTTTTGGCCTAACTTCATTCACAACTTCTTCAAATATCTAAAATAGACTATCAACATTTCTAACAAGGCTAGATGTATTATTAGACTTCAAAATATTGTTCCCTTTGCAAAATAAACAAATAATAATAATAGGTTCCTATATTTTATTTGTCTATCCATCACACATGATGAACATTTAAAAGTAGCTTGTCATTTTTCTTTCACCCAAATAACTTTTTATTTCATAAATAAAGATACTCAGAAGTTTACCTCTGTAGTCATTAATTGAAGGAACCTTGTATCTTGGACCGTAAGAGGCAATAACATATATTGTAGATTGATAATAATAAGACTAGACAACATTGAATACTATACCTAAATCATGCCATCATTTAGTCATTGTCATATCTACATCATGAGCAGATTATTTAGATTATAAGGCAATACGTGTTGAAGGTTAAGCTCCAGGAGTTGTTCGTGGTGCAAAAAAATTAGACATCGTCTTTTTTTATTCTAATATAAGATGCAACCTGTTGGGTATGAATACTGCTACCTTTAACATTCTAACTATCATCTTGACCACTAACAAAGAAGCTTCCACTACTAATTTCATAATTTAATCTTTGCCTTCTATCTTTCTCATGCTAATACTCTTCAAACAAAGTCTTCATTTGTTATTTCACATTATGACCCTTTTTCTTACAAGGCTCCACATCACGTTTGACCCTAGTTAAATGCTTTTTTAATTTGGAGATTCCTCTATCTTTCAAATGTTTGTTACAATAAAAACAAATGGTATGGTTCTTCATTATGAGAACTAATCCAGCATGAGTCTAAGCTGGATCATTGAATCTTCCTGAAGTGGTTGAATTGTTAGGAGTACTTGAACTTTCTTCCATTTTTCTATAAAAATAAATAATGACATATATCAAAATGAACTTAATGACTTCATACCAAAATAATTTTGTGTAAAAAAAGAAGAAATAAATCAATAATAGTTTTTCAATAACCCATGTTTCTTTATAAATCCAAACATCAATTATATACTTTGATTGTTACACTTTCACAATTATAACTTATTTTGTTTGATTACATAATTTAAACATAAGATCACAACTATAAACTATTTTGTGTAATTATATAATTAAAAATAAACTCATAACCATAACCTATTTTGTAAGATTATATAATTCAATCATAAACTCACAAGTTACAACTATAACTTATTTTGTGTTATTACATAATTCAATTATAAACTCACATCTATAATTGAATTTGTGTAATTACATAATTTAACCATAAACTCTTACCTATAACTTATTCGTAATTTAACCATAAACTCTTATCTATAACTTTGCATAATTATTGATTAGTTGATTAAATAATACAAGCATAGACATAAACTCACAACTATAATTTAATTTCTATAATTACTAATCATATAATTCGACTATAAATTAACTAATTCATTTTGATGATTACAAAATTTAATTTATAATATATTAACCAATTTATAATAAATACTAACTTTTCATTCAAATTTCAATATATCTCAATCTCAAACTTCAAATAAGAAAATTTAAAACAAAAAATGAATAGCCTCAAACTCAAATTCATAATCTAACTCAAAATTTTGGTTTCAATCATTATAGAAAGTCAAAAACATAACCAATTCTAATTTCCAAGTAAACAACATGATAATGAATGACACAAATTCAAACTTTCATTTCACTATTCCACAATCACAAATTCATAATTCACAAGCCATCCAAAATAATAGTTGATATATGCCATCCACAAGTCAACAAATCCACAAGACTACAACACAAGCAATCAACACACACACACAGAGTTCCACAATCCACACATAGACACACACACACAAAAGTAAAATGCAACCTTGATTTAAGCTCAGAAGTGACTAATGACAAGTCACAAGTCACAACCAATTTTACAACACAACACAACACAAGAGGGAAGCGACTAAGGCTGACTAGCGGTTGGCGATGAGTGGCAAGTGATTATTGATTAGGGTAACTGGTGGTTGGCAACAATAGGCGGTGACTGGTCATGTGTGAGGTGACAAGCTTAGGAGAGGAGCTGACGCCTAGTTGGCGAGTTATATACTACGATAGGTAGCGACTGACAAAGGAGAGGAGTTGGCTAGCGAATGGCCATTTGCAAGCTGTATTGCAGCACTAAAGGGTGGGGAATTATGGCACAAAGGGATGGGAGTTGTCTAGTGACTGACAAGCTACAAGTTATATTACGTTACCGATCGATATTTGATCGATAAATATTGGCTGATACAAAATCCTTCAGTCTCCTACCTTTTTTGCCCCGTATAGTACCTATTGGCTGGTACTGGTTGATACAGTAAGAAATTCAAAACCTTGTTTTTGATTACTAAGAACAATTCTCCTTATAAAGTTCATCAAGTACCCTAACAAGGAATTTTTAAAGTCTACTTCTTTATCCATATCTGCATTTGTATATTCATCTAATATGTGTATTTTTTCCCAAAATATAACCATAGTTTAAAAGTACCTCTAAGATATCTAATTAGTCATGTTGCTATTTCTCAATGCTCTTTTATTAGAGAATCGACTCTTAACATCAATTGTGTGTGTAATATCTAGTCTCATATACGAAACATCAAATATCAAGCTATGATCAATTGATGATTAGGGAATCTTCTTTGTCTCAAATTTTCATTTTTGCATTCATAGGAAACTATTAAGAACTCAATTGGAAATGACCAACAAATAAAGTACTAAAAGGTTTACAATTGCCTATATTGAAGAGAGCTAACAATGTCCCATGTATTTCTCCTAAAATACCTTAATCTCCTAGCTTATTATTAGTGTCTACAATAATTTGATTCCTTAATTCTTTGAGTTAATAGATTGAGGAGCAAGACTTGTTTGTCTTTGTGAGAATTTGAATCTTCCAAGTTTACATCATTTTCTTTAGTTGCTTTTTGTTTCTCCTTTATTGAAGTTTCATAGGAGGACTTTGCGATATTTGATTCCTTCAGGATCCATCTTTTATCTGTACCTTTTGGGGAACATAAATTATGAAAATGGAATCCTTTACAAGATTTCCAAACTTATCAAGTTTTAAGATCCTAATAGTTTCAGGAAGCTCTTTGTAAATGTCAATTTCCACACAAACATGTACGTATCGTATTTGCCTTAGGTTAGTAATGTTTTCATCCAAGTTGAAAAGCTTATCAAGTTTACAAGCCAAATGGTTTAATACTTCTAAGGACTTGGGATCCTATAGAAGTTCACCCAAATTGGAACTCTAATCTTGAAGGTCTTTTCCAAGGAGAGACTTGATCTCCAGTTTTGAATGAACAAGGGTTTGCCTTGGATATGCCAATGACCACCCTCTAATATCTTCTTTACTTTGACCTTAAAGGAGAACTTGAAGATAAAGAAATCATCTTCAATGATTAACATGTTCTCTATTCGATGCTTTCTCTTGTTAGTATTGGTCCAACTCTGAACACGGGGAAAAGAAAGTCTTTTCTCTATAAAGAAGCTAACTAGGGGAATTTTGTCACCTCTTGGCACCTATATTGAGGACTTTCAAAAGGTGGGGAGATGATACTAGAACTAGTGGAGGAGGGAATAAAACTCTTTCCAAGTTTTTGTTGCTCCTATTTGTTTCTCCCGTACCTACTCTCTGTTCTTTGATGGATTTTCTTACCATGAAAAGTTCACTAATTTTATAACAATGGCATGACTGTCTTCCTTAGTGTTTTATGTTTTTTAAACGTTACTAGTTTGCAACTTGAGTGCCTTAAGGAACTTCACGACACACGTGAATGACAACTTTGTTTGAATAACAACTACAATGACATTAGGAATAGTTCTGATTGCATCTTATACCAGACAGAGAATTGAACAAAATTGAATATAATATTAGTATGTAGAGGAACTTTGAGGAGATGGCAAGTTGTAAAAGTTACAGTAGAGACCAAAATAGAAGAAGACTAGAAAAGAAAGCTAATATATCCCTTTTGTGATAGCTTGCAGGTAACCATTTATGCTCTTCATTCCTCGAATCCTCTATTAATATCAGGAAATGGGTTTCCCAAGTGCACAATTTCAACATCTTCTTGTTAACCAGAGCCTTAGTAGTAGCACCTCTCGTCCTGAGCAATCATGAGTCTACTCTGAAACTTATGTTGTAACTTTGCAAGTGGACATTTGTGTTAAGTGATATATACTATTATTGTTTTACTTAATGTAAAACGATGTCATTTATTGTAAATACTCTGTAGTTTGGTACAACTTTGTAAATATCAGTGTAAGAAGTAGCTAGTCTTAGTTTTATTTGTTTTGTATATAGTGAAATATGACATTTGTAAAACTTAACTCTCATTAATAAAGAGTTCAGTTCTTATTTACTCTAGTCTTCTCTCGAAGCTTCGGTTCATGGTATCAAAGCGGGTAACAATGCTGTAGACAATCGTTACTGTTGATCGATGGGAGCAAGATACTGCAAGGCGTTGAAGGTGGATAGTCATCGAAAACATTAGTCACTTATGTGGTGGAGGGCGTAGTTGTTTTTGAAGAATCGGAAAGTTAGGGTTTTGGGTTTTGTGTTCTATCCTCACGGTAGCGAGTTAGATTTTAGATATCTGTGACAATGGAAGGAGTGTCGAATGAGTCACCCACTGGATTGACTCTGGACCCAAGATTGAGAGGTATGCTTAAAGAAAATCAAGTTTATCTTCAAGGTTCCAACTATCCAGGTATGAGTTTAGATACTGCAATACTGAATGGAAATAATTTCTTAAGCTGCAGTAGATAGGTGAAAATTGCCCTAGGAGCTAAGATGAAATTAGGTTTTTTAGAGGGAACTTATCGGAAACCTAGTCGAGGATCTGTTGAATGTGATAAATGGATTAGGACTGATTACATGGTTAGATCTTGGATACTGAATTCAATGTCAAAGGATATAGTTGAAGCCTTCATCTATACAAAATTTGCCCAGGAATTATGGTCAGCAGTGTCACAGGGCACTATGTCTGTTGCTAAATATTTCACTAGTCTTAAGAAATCGTGAGATGAGCTTTGGTGCCTCATGCCTGTCCCGTAGTGTACTTGTGGGGTGGCAACACAATGCATTTGTGGAGCACCTAAGGCTTTAGCTAATTTAACATCTATGAATCAGTTAGGGCAATTTATGATGGGTCTAAATGAGAGTTATGATCATGTTAGAAATAAAATTCTGGTTATGGAACCATAACCATCTATCAATAAGGCATATTCTATGGTCTTGAGGGTAGAGAAACAAAGGGAGGTGCAAATGGTGTTTGGTGAAGGGATAGACCATAGTTCTATGTTAGTCAATACTGGAAATACTAAGAAGGTTACAGATGGAGGAGGGAAATAGTCTAAACAAAAATGAGGTAATAATGATAAGAGTGAATTATTATACTCTTATTGTAAGAAGAATGAACATTTGAAGGAGAATTGCTTTAAACTCACTGACGTACCAGATTGGTACAAGGAGTTACAAAATCGAAGAGCGAAAGGGCTGGAAAGCCCTAGATTGCTAATGTAGTAAATGAAGCAACTTCATTAATTGTAGATAACTGTAGATAACAGTAAACTAGTCATAGATAGTGCTGTTAGTAATTTTAATCCTTCATTGTCTGAATTGATTAAGAAAGAGTTACTAAAGTTGGTTAAGAACAAAGTACTCACGAATCCTCTCATGGTGAACCTGACATATCTTTCAGATTTTGCAAGTATACTTCCTATACTAGCTCTTTCTAGTCTTGATGTATAGGTTTAGATTCATAGATTTTAGATACAGGAGCTTCAAATCATATGTGTGTGGATTTTTCTTTATTAACCAAGCCTATTACATCTAACAAATACATACTTGATTATTTACCTGATGGTATTCAGAACCGAGTGCATCACATAGGTGATGTTCTCTTACCTAATGACCTTGTCCTGAAAGACACCTTGCATATACCAACTTTTAAATTAAATCTTTTGTCTGTGCATAAACTTGCTAATCCCTCTTCTGTTACCTTCAAATTTCATCCCAACCACTACATTTTGCAGGACTTGAAGAGTAATTGTGTATCGGCAGTAGGAAAGGTTGTAGGAAGACTGTATATCCTTGGTAAGGATTCTTTCAAGATTGAGACTATAGCCATATATTCTTTGTGTACTGTTGCAAGTAATGTAAATAATGTTCAGCCAATGTCTATGTACAAACTTTGGCATCAATGTTTAGGCCATATTTCTAATAATGTACTTAGACATATTGTTTCTTTTGATAATAAGAGTACTGGAGAAGTTGGTATTTGTGATGTATGCTCTCTTGCTAAACAACCTCGATTGACTTTTGTTTCTAGTAGTATACATACTGATTGTATTTTTTAGTTAGTGCATGTTGATATTTGGGGACCCTATAGTCAGCATTCTATCTCTAAGGGGAAATTCTTTTTGACAATAGTGGATGACTATAGTAGGGCTACTTGGACAGACTATTCGTACAGATAATGGAGCTGATTTTTTAAGTGAGGAGTGTTAGAAATTGTTCAGGGACTTGGGAATTCTGCATCACAAGACATGTGTTTATACCCCCTCAATAAAATGGGGTAGTGGAAAGGAAACATAGACCTTTATTGCAAATAACTCATGCTATCATGTTTCAATCTTCTTTGCCTAAACATTTTTTGGGAGAGTCAATTTTTATAGTTACCTATATAATTAATTGACTTCCTACCTTACTTCTTAAGTGGAAAACACCTTATGAGGTTTTGTATGGTTATCCACCTAAGTATGATCATTTGAAGTCATTTGGATGTCTATGTTTTCCAACAAATGTCAAGCCCTATAAGGATAAGTTTGATTCGAGAGCTTATTGGTGTGTTTTCTTGGGGTATAGTCATGGACAAAAGGACTATAAGTTGTTTGATATGAATTCACATTTTATTCTAGTCTCTAGAGATGTTATTTTTTCTGAACATACTTATCCTTATCAGTCTTGTTCTAATGCCATACTTGATATTCCACTACCTTTGGTTTCTTTTGATCAGTCTTCTGACATTTTGGATGTGTTGTCCCCTAAGCATCATCGCTCACCTCTTAATTCATTTGTTTCACTTACTACTACACCTTCCACTAAATCTTTATCATCTCCTTCTTCTACTGTTCCGGTTGTTTCTATTCTTAAGCTGCATAAAAGCACTAGAGTATCTCATAAACTAGCCTGGCTCAATGATTTTGTATCAACTACTAGCCATTCTCTATCTTCTTCTTCTTCTTCTTCTCAGCTTTTTGGTTATGCTTCCTCAAGTCATTCTCTTTCAACTTTCCCTTTTATACTAACTCCACATCTTTCCTCCACCTACATGTCTTTTTTTGGCAAATGCCTCTACTATTCATGAACCTCAATCTTATCATCAGGCTAAATATCATGACCATTGGGTCCAAGCTATGCAGCAGGAGTTGGCTGCACTTGGATTTTGTCTTCCTTACCAACTGGTAAAAAGGACATTGGTTCCAAATGAGTTTATAAGGTGAAACTTAAGCTTGATGGGTCTGTTGATCAGTATAAAGCTAGGTTAGTAGCCAAAAGTTATCGTCATATTGAGGGAATTGATTTTACTGAGAGTTTTTTTTTCTAATTGCTAAAACAATCACTGTACAGTTATTGTTAGCTGTTGCAACACATTTTTCTTGGCCTATACATCATTTAGATGTTAATAATGTTTTTTTTACATGGCTTTATTGATGAGAAAGTGTATTTGTTGCCTCCAGATGGGTATATTAAGGCTAGTCCCCATGAAGTTTGCAAGTTAAAACGATCTTTGTACGGCTTGAAGCAAGCCTCACGTCAGTGGAATTGTGAGTTTACTAAGCATTTGCTTTCTTATGGTTTTATACAGTCCCCATATGATCATTGTTTGTTTGTTAAATCCACTGGTTCAAGTTTTGTTGCCCTTCTTATCTATGTGGATGATATTTTGCTGACTGGTTCCTTTGAAGTTGTTTTAAGGGATGTTAAACATTTTCTTAATTCTGTTTTTACTCTTAAGGATCTTGGTTCTGTTAAGTATTTCCTGAGTTTGGAGATAGCTCGGTCTTCTACTGGTTTGTATGTGAATCAACGGAAGTATGTATTGGATCTGTTGGTTGAGTTGAGTTTGACTGGTGCAAAGCTGGTTTCTACACCATTGCCTAAGAGTTTCTGCACCGATGTTGTTTATTGTAAATACTCTTTATTTTTGTACAATTTTGTAAATAGCAATGTAAGTAGCAGCTAGTCTTAGTTTTATTTGTTTTGTATATAGTGAAATCTGACCTTTGAAAAACTTAACTCTCATTAATAAAGAGGTCAGTCCTTATTTACTAAAGCTTCGGTTCATTTTGCACATGATAGTGATTATTATAACCACTTAGGATGTAAATGTTCAAAGTCCTACTGCATTAAAGAGAATTGCCAAAGACAAGTAGAACTGGAGGCTTGTTATCCATGTGTCTAATGAAGCCAGTGTGAGACGTTTTCAATTATGTAAGCTCTTTGTTTCTGAATGCGATGTATTGTATCCTAACGCTACCGTTTACAAGCACTTTCTCAAAACAGATATATATCGTAAGATCACGAAGTCCGGGCAAGTGTTGGAGAAATAAAGAGAAAGATTTTTATTTTATTTTTTAAATTAATCATTTTTTTGAAAATAATTTCCTTATATGAAAATGTGTCCATAGCAAAGTTATAAATACCGTATCAGGCTCGGTATTGGATTGAGTTTTAGAACGGAACTGTAACGGTACCGGTCAGTATCAAATACCATTTCGAGTAATTTTTTAAATTTATGAAATAATCCCTAAAATTTTTAAAAATTGCAAAATAGTCCATATTAATATATTGTACAATTGTACTGTATACTTTATTAATTTACTATTTACATCAACCATGCTTTCAAAATCTTAATAATAAATAATAATGACAATTAATATGAAATAACAATAATTTTAATTTTAAATAATATATATATATATAAATAATAACCACAATTAATATAAACAAAGACAATCATCATCATACAATTATAAAATTAAGAATAATATAAAGTATTTAAAATATTATAACAATACAATTTCATCATTTTAATAAATAATATTACATCAAAAGATTCAAAATATCGATAAAAAAGCAATAAATATTACAAAAAGAGTTGTTGACGAAGAAACAATCAAGTAGAAGTTAAACATGAAACAAAAATATTAGAATTACATTATATATATACAATTTAACATCAACATTAAATACAAGTAAAATTAAAAGAAAAGGAAAAATAAAAACCTGAAATTCAATCGTCAATGGGAGGATACCCACTAAAACTGCACTGACCCCAGTGATCATTTGGTACAAAATCCTTATTATTGAGAGGAGCTTCATCAACATTATCATTCAAATTTAATGCATCAAATGACATGTCAATGCTTTCCCATCCAAGATTATCTTCCAAATCCAAATCATTCAAATCAACCAAATTGAGTTCTTCAGAAACCCATTATGCCAAAACATCAATATTATTAATGGAAATTGGATCATTTGAACTACTTGTGCTATTAAGACTCCTAGTAAACAATTAACTTTAATTATTAGAAAATTATAAGAAATCATATCAAAATTAATAAAGATAATAATGAAAATAACATATCTTTCCCGAAGTTTTAAATTGTAACGAACATAAACAAAGTCATTCAACCTCTTATGCTCCAATCATTTTCTTTAAGTGGATAAATTCAAATATGCTCCAGTTTCGTTCACACCCAATTGCACTCACACATTGAATTAAAATTCAAATCACAAACCTTTTCAATTCTAGAGTACTATTTCCGAATTGATCCCACAAAAAAACTGCAAGTTATAAGATAACAAAAGTAATGTTATAAACAAAATAAAGTGATAATTAATTTTCAACAAATAAGAAATAAGAAATAAGTAATACCTGGAGAAAGTTTTCCTCTTTGTCGAATAGCGATTGGCATTCTAAAATCTCCATAAGACAACTTATAAAGCTCTATTTATGAGCTTAAAAGATCTTGCATTGCGTCATGAGGAATAGTTGTTGTAATTGTGAAAAACATTCCTCTACTAACTTCAGCTTGCTTTGCAAGATCAGTCTAAAATACACACTAGGATTCAAAAATATCCCAGCTGCAAATAATGGAGAAGAAAGTTGTCTTTCCCTTCTCTCATTAATGATTGAGAGATATGGTGTGTATAAAGAAGGTCTATTTTTCATATTGGCCTTGATTGCTTCCGTCGCTATCTCCATAACATAAAAAATGTAACCCATTGTTGGCTTTTTTTCACTATCAGCCATCCGAAGCACCCTCACCAAAGGCTCACAAACTCGAATAACAAATTGACATTGTGTCCAAAATTTTCTATCTTCTAGTATAATACTACAAACCTCCATGTTAGCATTAGACCTAGCATGCTGAGATGCAACTCACTTATCACTTGTAAACATTTGTCTTAAATCTTTCTTCATCGAAACAAAAGACTGAAGTGATAAAAAATTTTGTTGCAGATCTTGTCACAGTAGGGCGATAGAAACTCTTACCATTGGTATATTACCTTCTCATCAAATTCAAAACCCATGCACGATTATAAATGAATTTTGTCACCTTTTTCACCTTCTTCATAGTCTCATCAATAACAGGAAAATACCTAGGATCTCCTATATTCTCCAGCATTAATTCAATGTAATGTGCAACACAAGGAGTCTAGAAAAATGAATTATAGGTATTCTACAACCTTTTCCTTGCCGCTTTATAAGCGGAATCATTTTCAGTAATAAACTGAACAATGTTTTCCAGCCCTACTTCATTCGCAACTTCATCAAACATCCCAAACAAAATCTCAGCATTTCTAATAAGGACATATGCATCAATAGATTTCAAAAACATAGAACCATTTGAAGAATAAACCAAAAAATTTATAATAGGCTCTTGTCTCCTATTTATCCGACCATCACACATAATTGAACATCCATAAGTACCCCAACTTACTATTCTTTCAGCGAAATAAGTTCTAATTTCAAAGACAGCATAACTCAAAAGTTCACCTTTTAAGTCATCAATCGATGACCTTTTGTATCCTGGACCATAAGAAGCTATTGCATCTATCATATGCTGATAATAATAAGGCTGAGAAGCATTAAATGATGAACCTGTATCATACCACCATCTAGCTACTACCATGTCGATATTTTGAGTCGCATCTCTTGATTGCATTGCACTACGAATTGAAGGTTGGGCTCCAGCAGTTGTTCGTGGTGCAAAGAAACTAGTCACCTGCCTTCTTCTCTTCCTCACATCAGATTCTACATGATCCTAAGGATGAGATGGAACACTACTAGTGCCGCTTCCACCTTCAACATTTTCATAATCACCACGAAAACTAGAAAATGAACTCCATTACCAATTTCAAAATTCAATCTTTACCTTCTATCTTTCTCAAACTGATGTTCATCAAGCAATGTTTTCATCTGTCACTTCACATCATGATTTACTTTTTTACATGCTTCCACATCTCCTTTAATCCCAGCTAAATACCTTTTTAATCAAATAATTCCTCTACCTTTCAAATGCTTGTTACAAAACAAGCAAATGGTATGATTCTTTTGAGCGGGAGCTGTACCAATGTGAACCCAATCTGGATCACTGTATCTTCCTGAAGTAGGTTGATTGGGAGTATTTGAACTTCCTTCCATTTATCTGTACACAAAAACAAACAATACATAATTTCAGTACACAATGACAATATGCATATCTATCTTATATAATATAACTCATTTTGTATAAGTCAAAAGCTAATAATTCAAAACATTCAACATATATGATAAGTAACATAAAACACATTCCAACAATTTGCAATTTCAACAATTACAAAACAATCATAATGTCATTTCCATTCTTACAAATTTCTAACAATTTCCAATTCCAACAATCACAAAACATTCATTATTGTATTTCCATTCCTAACAATTTCCAATTCTAACAATCACAAAACATTCATTATTGTATTTCCCTTCCTAAATTTTTAACAATCACAAAACATTCAATACTGTATTTTTATTCCTAACAATTTCCAATTCCAACAATCACAAAATATTCATTATTGTATTTCCATTCCTACCAATTTCTAACAATTTCCAATTCCAACAATCACAAAACATTCATTATTGTATTTCTATTCCTACCAATTTCTAACAATTTTCAATTCCAACAATCACAAAACATTCGTTATTGTATTTCCATTCCTACCAATTTCTAACAATTTTCAATTCAATTTCCAATTCCAACAATCACAAAACATTCATTACTGTATTTCCATTCCCAACAATTTCTAACAATTTCTAATTCCAACAATCACAAAAAATTCATTACTGTATTTCCATTCCTACAAATTTCTAACAATTTCCAATTCTAACAATCACAAAACATTCATTATTGTATTTCCATTCCTACCAATTTCTAACATTTTTCATTTCCAACAATCACAAAACATTCATTATTGTATTTCTAAACATTCATTATTGTATTTCCATTCCTAACAATTTCTAACAATTTTCAATTCCAACAATCACAGAACATTCATTATTGTATTTTTATTCTTACCAATTTCTAACAATTTCCAATTTCAACAATCGCAAAACAATCATGATTCATGATTCCATTACCAATTCCAACAATTTCTAACTATCACAAAACAATCATGGTTCCATTATTAATTCCAACAATTTTCAATCCCAACAATCACAAAACATTCATAATTTCATTACTAATTCTAACAATCACAAAATAATCATAATTCCATTTCCATTCCAACAATAACTAGCAATTTTAAATCCCAACAATTACAAAACAATCATAATTTCATTATCAATTCTGACAATTTCTAACAATCACAAAACAATCATGATTCCATTACCAATTCCAACTTCCAACAATCACAAAATAATCATGATTCTATTACCAATTCTAACAATTCCTAGTTACAACAATGACAAAACATTCATAATCCTATTTCCATTTCAACAATTTCCAATTCGTACAATGACAAAACATTCATAAATCATAATTCCATTTCTATTTCTAACATTTCCAAACACTTTTCATTTTCAATTTCCAACAATTATGAACAATTTCCAATTCCAACACAATATTTGGCGTTTATAATTATTCTTTTACAATATATCAAATATGAAAAGACAACCTAAATGCATAGTTTATCATTATAATTAATGATTAAAAAGTGAAAAAGGTGTTTAAATAGTTTCCTTAAGTATGTTGTAAGCTATGTATGTAATTGTAAATAGAATTGGATGTAAATGATCATTTTACTAAAATAAAAACAACAAAAATTAATACTTTAATTTTGTGATTTGATTTTATATATTTTATATAATAAAAGTTCAAACATATATTTATAAACTTTTATTAAAATTGTTAATTTTAGTTAATATGCATTATATTTTATTAATTATAACAATTGATTTTATATATTTTAGTTTTGCATATACTAATTGCACTTAACTTCTAAAGTTCTAAATTCTAAGAAGATAATTATTTATAATTATAACATAAAATTTTCAATTGATAACAATGGTCCAAAATTTAAATCCAATACTAAACACAACTCACAAAACAACATAATTTCATTTCCAATTTTCAGTTTTCCACAATCAACAACAACTATACTATATCTATATTACTATACTAGACTGCCAGAACCAGTATATCCATTTCCAAATTCTAAATCACAAATACAGAATTGTAATTTCAATTTCAGTTCTTTAACATTACTAAATAGTGAATACACCTTCGGCAGAACAGAATTAACTTCAACTCTTCTTCAATCACAACACAAATGACAAAACTTTTCGAGCAGCTGCTTCAACTTCAACAAGGCTTCAACTTCAACTTCCTTCCATTCAGGTCAGCACAACAGCATACGACATATCCAATTTCAACTTCAATTTTCAACTCAACATCAGTAGAAATACAACCAATTCAGAAACTAAGCTTCAACTTCAACTCAACACTAGCAGAAATAAACCAATTCAAAAATTCAACAGAAATACAACCATCGGCAGTGAACAATAACAATCATAAATTCATCATCCAACTTTCAGAAATCCATCATTCAATACAATAAAAAATTAAATTAAGTAGGAAAAAGTGAAAAACACGATAAATGACAAAAATGAGAAAACACACACCTAGAAAAAACCCTTCGATGGTGTAACTGGTGTATCGGTAGGGCGGCGGTGCGACAGAGGGAGGTGTTTGGTGCGGTGTGCGGTGGACCTCAGCTATGACGGTGACGACTGTAGTGGGTGGTGATGTCTTCGGGCGACGTGGACGAAGGTTGAAGACGGCGAGGCGAGCGCGAGACCGCGACAAAGGAGGAGAGGAGGAACCCAGGGAGGAGGAGGCTGAGGCGATGTCGACGGTGTGAGTTAGAGAGTGAGACAGTGAGAGTGAGAAGCAGGTGGCGCGAGTGCGACAGAGAGAAGACAAAAGAGAGATCAGAGTAGGCAGTTTTCATTTTTAACGAAATCGCCCGGAATTATCCGGTATTCTCGGTACCGACCGAAAATAGCTGGTACCGACCGAAATTTTTCTCTGATACCACCCACACCCATACCGGTACTGTTTTTCGGTTGGTACCGTCCGGTATGGTACGAAATTCATAACGCTGGTCCATAGAGAGAATAATTTATTTACGATATGTAAAAATAAAATAAAACATTAGTTTATAAAATAGCTAGATTAAAGATCAAGATCTGGCAGTATTAAAAGAATATTATAATGAATAATTATAACAAGATTTTCTTTTATAATTTCGCTTGAAGTATATTAATGTGATGGAGCTGGCAGGGGTAGAGGATTCTGGCGACGGTAATTGACAGGGTCGGTGGGACTACGAGTAACGCCCAAGGTAAAATGGACCTATTTTGGCCTCTGTTGGTGTCACCGCGATGAAGCGGGGAAGTGGGATGTGTGGAAGACAAAGGCTTACAGGAGATCCAAAATACAAGTTTTTTAGTTTTTTTTTTTTACATAAAGGGAAGGAGTACTTCAGAGACTAATTAGTCGGGAGAAACTGCGCCCCGAGTTATCCTCTAAAAGAAGAGCATGGCACCCTAAAGGTGGAATATCAAAATAAGTTACACCAATGTCGCCAAGATCTTGGCGAGAAGTAAGTCACAAGATCCAGCGCATGGCTTCTCTCTCGGTGCACACGCCGATGAACAACAGTCAAGTTTTTTAGTTTTTAGTACTCATAACACAATTTCTCAAATTTATATTTTCCAAATCCCTAAAATTCAATTTCTTGTACTACCACCTTAACGAAAACAAGAAAACTGCTAAAGTTTGTATTTTTTGAATACGAAGACGGAATTTCATATATGAAACTATTTTTATTACTACAACGTGTAAGAATGTTATATATTTTATCATCTCATTGCAGAATAAGGGCATATAAAAACTTTGTTATTAGGAACTCGCAATATGCATGTAACATTAATTAAATTTATGACTCCTTTTTTCTGTGTATTGCATATCCAAAATATTTAGCAGTTGTAAGGCCTAATTCTGGGATGGGGATGCCCATTTCATTTTCATTGTTTGCAGCATATTGGCACTTGGAAATTAAGTTAGAACATGGAACCTGCAGTGAAAACTGAGATTCGTCTAATTCTGAAACAAGCAAAATTTTCATATTACTTGCATTAGGGCTCTTTGTGTACAAACTATCTAGTACATGTAGCTTATTAGTGAACCAAAAAGCTGCTCAGCATGCACCATACACTTCCAATCTTTTAGTGGATTAGAAATACTACAGGCAGTACTAGATACAGGTATAGTTTTCTTCTACATTCAGCCTTCTCTTCCTGTTCCGTGTGCCTAGTTCTTACTTAGGGCGGGATGCTGTGTCAATAGGCCCTACTTGTCTTGCTAGCTGAACATTAACGCCAAGAAATAAGAAGATTTGCCGGGAACTTAAGAATTATAAGTTATATGCATACAGAGGCACCTGAAAATAGGCTTCAAGCTTCCTTTTGAGGGTTGCATATTCTTTCTTGAGTTGCTGAAATGACCTCATGCACCTGCTTGTTTCCATGCATGCAAATAAAACCATATCAAGAAGTTGATTAGTTTAACTGGTTGCATGGATATTCCCTGTCAATTTGTTTCATAACCAAATATGATTTCAAGCAAATCAAGTTGAAGGTTGATGTCATTACCCTTCTCCATTTCCTGCCCTGCAATATTCCCTGAAGAGAGTGCACTCAGCTTTCACCTTTTTGGCTCCAATGCTACGAAAGATAGAAGAGATTGCTGATGGTAAAGCCAACAAAGAATATACTTGATAATACCTTTTAAAAAATATCAATAATTTAATATTCTACTCCACATTCCATATATTAGTTTACCTTGAGCTACTTCCCTTGAACTGATGCATGTAGCTGTCCAACTTGTTAAAATCAAGAGCAGTCTTCTCCCTGCGTAAACAAAGTGTTTTTTTTAAACTCAATATGATCACCAACAACATGAAAAGTACAAAAAAAAAGTAGTTGGAACTAACAATGCTTGCTCTATATTATAGATTAGTCTAGCTGAATCTCTGTAGTGCAATGTGACAACTTCCTCCACAAAGTTGGGGTTGGCATCATCTTGGAGCTCCTCAAGCTGGATAAATTGTTCATCAAGATACCCCTGGAATAACTCACCATTCAAGTTTCAATCTTAGCTCAAGTAAAAGATGAAAACTAAAGAGAAAACAACACTGTATGTAAGGTTGCAACATAAGCAAGCAAGCATATATCTCAAGCTTGTGATAATCCATGGCATTTTATAAATGTTTGAAGGTGATTTTCCACAAGGAAAAGTCCTAACTAGCTAGTAAATGTAACTATTCCAGTTACTCGGATAATTTCACCAAAGGGGTCTCTGGGGAAGGAGAAATTGACTGTGGAGAAGAAGAAATTGATGAAGTAATTGTGCTCTGATCTGTGAAGACTCAAGTTGTTGATACCTTGTTAATGCAAGAAGTCCAAGACTTGGAATTTTTACTCTAAGAAGTTGCCCATTCAAAGTGAAATCACCACCTTGATGCTTTCAGAATTGAGTCGAATGTTTTCTGCTAAGAAATTGTACTTTCAAACTGGAATCGTCAACTTGATGGTTAAAAATTGAGTGTAATTTTTGTGCTAAGAAACTGTACTTTCAAAATGGAATCAACATCTCGATGATTAAGAATTGAGTTTCCTCACTGGAATCATGCACAAGTATAGATGTGAACACAGAAGACCCCCCTCTATGCAAATCGAGAGCATTTCCTCAATTTACGTTGAAAGAAGGTAGTAAGGGGCCATAGACATAAGAAAAGAAAAAAAGAAACTTGGATTTGAAAGAAAATAGAAAAAGCTCACAAAAATGAGTGAGAAGGTAAGAACCTGATCGAATAGAGTCTGCCTTGCAAGAACAAGCTGCCTGTGCAAATGGCTTCTCTCCATTTGGTAGAAGAATGTTGGATAAAGCAAGGAAAAGTGAGGAGAGAATAAGAAAGAAATAGAACACTCCAAAGGCTTGAATGATAATTTATGTGGGAATGGTCTTTATATAGTGGCGAAAAGAGAGGTGAGCACCCTGTGTGACAACTTTGTACCAAGGGTGCCGCAGTAAAAAAACATGTGGACAGATAAGTTCCCTCAAAATTTAGTAAAGTCTTTTACAATATAGGTGGCGTTCTTGTTCTATTATAAAAGAGTAAATATCAAAATAGTTTTTTTCTTACAATCCTACAGTTGCTTTTTAGGAGAAACGCTGAATTATATCTTGAACACAAAGCCAATTCCTCTTGGTATTCAATCTTTAAAATGTAGTTTAGAGATGAAACTTTACCATCTCCTAATTGATCCTTCTCTCCACTCCATAGCAATGAAATTTATTAACCATTTTGAGATTCATTAGCAAAACTAAGTAAGAATCACTACAATCTATAATCCAATATTATAGTTTTGGTTTTCGGAAGTGAAAGGTTCAAAAGTTGCTTGGAGTAATGTGCAATCTTTGCGAGAAAACAACCTCAAAAAGCTTTTATTCACCCTTGCAAGTAGATGCTTTCTCTCGACTTTGGACTTCAAAAGCAGGATTGTTGACTGCTTACTTCTACAAGAAACAAAAATGAAAGTAATCTTAATTTGGCGACTGTTCTGGACGTTTAAAGTCTGATGATATCCTTTCTGTTCTGGATCATCCAATTATTATAAAACCTTTTTAACGTAGCCAACCAATCAATTATCAGTCTTAGCTCAAAACTAAGGAAAATAGAAACATATAAACTCAAAAAAGACAAAAAAAAAAAAACATCCAAATATAAAAGACACTGGAAACAGCCACAGGTGGATTGCAGAGGGCAGCTGATGCTCTGGAAAGACCATCTGTACGGACAAAGCTTTTAGGGTCTAATCAGATTCTAGTAAATAAATTAACATTTCTCCAAATCTATATCCATATTATATTATTTACGCGGATCACAAGTCATATCCGATTTATTGTATAAGTTTCACTTCGAGAGCAATTAGTATACTAATTATGTACCATTAATTGTCACAGGCTCGTTCTTCACCGCAGATTTAGGAACGGCATAATCACGATGGACCCCATGAAAATATAGAGAGCTCACAATCGAACAGAGGACGATCGCATACGACTATATGATGTAAGAAAGCACTTGATTTCACATCAAGTGCGATGATGGGACAACCGAACGTTAGATATTATTTTCCACAAGTCAACCCCTTGATTCACTTCTCAGTTTTCACATCGCTAGCTTCTCCCCTGGGTCACGTGCAGGAAAGGATGTCGGGCAGAGCTCACGTGGCCCAATGCATAACATTGTCAGTACTCAGTAGTGTTAAAGTTCATTGGAAACAAAGTTCTTACTAGACAAACTTTGATTACTTAGCCTAGTTTAGTTCGAGTTCCGTTGAATTTCTTTATCTACATCGAAACTTTGTCACTGCGTCTTATATTTATACATCTTTTATATGACTTTCTTCAACAATTTGTAGAGGAACAGGAACATCTGCAAATCCTTTAGGAAGGAATGATATTATAATATTTTAATCACGTACACTGCAAGGAGAAGAACTTGGAGAGCATTGGCTATTGTAAACAAAAGCTGCTCCTTACTCCAATGGCCAATGTTGAAGTATAGGCATACATATTAAGCAACAAAGAATCTTGTCATAAAACAAGGTTCAGTGTTACGGTAATTAGCAGAGATGTAACGTGGGTGGAGAATATTAACAAGAGAGCACAAAGCAACAGGAGGAGAATCCCAAGTGACCAACAGAAACAGAAGAAAAATTACAAAATGCTTCAAGAATAGGAAAAATCCCAAAAATGATTGGCATCAGAACTTAAGATTGCAGGCAGTGGTCCTTGTCATGCCTTTCCCTATGCAAAATTAGAAATAAGTTAAAAGGGAAAGAAGTGTTGAAGAAGAGATTCTCTCTTTATTCCTCTGCCACAGCCAAGTGAAAGAAGAAGAGATGTTTTACAGCACCAATGAGGCCATCACAAACACATTATGTTCTTTTAGGTTTTGGCAAATGTGCAGTCACGCTCACATCCGCCCCTTTGCTGGAAGAGTTAAAAATATAAATTGAAGGGTTGTGGGTAGTGAGGGATCAGAATATGACTTTGGTTAATTTCTGGCACAGATTGTGATTCTCTTTTCCCATCACTGTCTCCTATGTTGATAAGAATCCCACTCCCCCACCTAGTAGTAGTAGCGTTCAGCTTGCTTCTGCATCCAAGTTGATTTTTTTCATCAAATCATTAAAAGAGTTTTACATCAGCATATCTGTTAGGAAAAGTTTAGTGTGTAATTCTGCTGTTACTTTTCCCAGCCAAACGATGAAGTCGGCAAGATTTGCTGTCTTGTTAAATAGGTCTCAACAGTGAAAAAGGTACACAAGTTGGAAACGAATAAGGCTCTGATCTACAAAGCTGCCACTGTATTATTTCTTAGGGTAGTTGATGGGTTCAAACATTAACTGTGATTGTTTAAGTTTTTTGCTCTAGTTTACTTCCATTGATATACCCTATAAATTTATGTGTAATATTGGTTCAGCAAAATTTTTATGGTTATTAACTTATAATGTTCATACACGAACCTTGTGACTCCCTACACAATGAGATAAGAACTAGTGTTATTATTCAGTATCAACTATATTATTTAGTTCTAGACAAAAAGGAAGAGTTATATGTATATGAGAAGTCCTGTCACTTTCTATGGCTATAGAACAAATAATCAGGCTATTTTCGGGAGGAACATACCTCATGATTCAGGTTACAAACCAGTCGAGTCAAAATTTTTCTAGCAAAAGAGAAGTACCATGAAAAATATAATGTAAACCAAGAGATACAAGTAAATACATAAAAAGTATTGGGTGAATAGAAAGATGGTTTAAGGGGCACTATCGCAGTCACAGTCTCATGCAATAAAAGTAGATTGAAACCTGTAAGAATTGGACTGCTAGACCGGACCTTCTCGAAAAAATATCAGCAATTCCCTGATAAGGAATTAGAAGATGCGAATAATACAGAATTGTGGGCACTGATGTAATCATACAGCAGTAAGCTCCAAGGGAAGGGACGAGTTTCTTTCTCACTACTCTTTTCATAGTTATTCCCTTTACAGCATCAATTCTGCTCATCTTCACGAGAATATCACATTATTGAAAGCAGCTGCCTCCTTCCATTCCACTATAAGCAGCTTTTGCTTATCCCCCAAAATCACCATGAAACCATCCAATAAATGATCACCGGAGACACAAGTATTCGTGTTGCCACATCAACAAAAAGAAAATGTACTAAATGCTGTAAACTTTCTGGGGGAGAACCATTTAGTGTTGGTAACTATTGGATACACCTGATGGTTTAGGATGCAACGTTTTGATATCAACTGTTAGAGAATTCATGAGTTGGACATGCGTATGGTTTAGGATGCAATATTTCATATCAACTGTTAGAGGATTCTTAAGTAAACTTGTACTGTTTTTCTTTTTAATGAATAATGGTGTAAAGCTCCTCTTCACAACTCCATCTAGAACATTTACAATAGGCGTTACAGATGTTAAGGGAATAACAATTGTTTGTTAAGAGATATAAGTATTCTTTTGGGGCAAAAAGGGTGGAGTATTTGGGACGTTTATATTAGTTAAAAGAGTTTCAACAGACCCTCAAAGATTGAAATAGTTCAATAGTGTCCAATTCTAAGGACTTTGAAACAACTTAAGGGATTTTTGGGATTGACAGGCTATTATCAAAGATTCATCAAAGGATATGGCTAAATGAATAAACCTTTAAATGCATTATTAAAGAAGAAAGCATTTAAGTGGCAAGATAAAGCTTAGTACACTTTTCTAACACAACAAAGTTTTAGTTTCAGCTCCTATCTTGGCATTGCCAAACTTTGATAAAATATTTTGTAGTTGAAATAGATGTTTGCGGGAGTGGTTTGGGAGCTATTTTAATGTAGGATGGACATCCCTTAGCGTTTGTGAGTAAGGCTTTATCTGACAAATATGGACACTTATCCACCTATGAAAAGGAGCTACTGGTTTTGGTGATGGTAATACACTATAACATTATCTAAGAGAGAGGAGGTTTATAGTTTAAACAGATCATTAAAGTCTAAACTATTTTTTCTAATAAAAGATTACAACACCATTCCAACAAACATGGCTACCTAAGTTACTTGGGTTTGATTTTGAAATAAAATACAAGAAAGGAAACAAAAATACAATAGCTGATGGATTGTCTTGAATGGGAAGTGGTGATTGGTATTCTTTATTGGTTTCTTCAATTTAGACAACAATGGTGACTGAGATTAAAGAAAGTTAGAAGATTGTTTCTACTATTTCTCAAGTGATTCAAGAACTAAGATAGGGCATAGTTCATAATTCTTTTTTATACATGGAATAATGAGTTGTTGTGTTGGAAGGATCAATTAGTGGTGGGAGATGATTCTTCCTTACGATATAATATGATATTCCTATTCCATGATTCATGATTGGGAGGCCATTCAGGATTTCTGATAACTTACAGGCAGCTAGCTTTGTATTTTTATTGGAGGGAAATGGTTTAGGCCTTAAAGCCATTATACTGATTGTAGTTTAGTGACAAAATAATTTAAAGACATTCTTTATCTTATACATGTTTAGGTGTATATGATAAATTCCATAAGATAATTATACATTACAAATGAAATTATAATGAGATTTATATTGCATTTATGTATTATTCCTAAATTGATCTTAATCATTGTTCTATTAAGACTGGATATTAATAGAAAGTAAATGAACTAGCACACGTTATATTTTTCGTTATGAAGGAAGTAATTGATCTACTAGTAAAGAGATACATAAACAAATGTGTGGCTAGTTGGTAAACAATAAGTTAACTAAACTAACCTCATATGATAATTATATAAGTAATCATTTGACTTGATGTTTCTAAAATTATCTTGTATAAGAGTTGCTATGTTTTGATACTACTCTAATAATGGATAGTTCGGTTGGTATTCATTGGGTATATCATAAACTATATAGAGGTAGTTGAGTGATTAAGATATGATTCATCACCCTAAAGTAATTAAGAAGAATGTTATGTTGTTCTTTATTAGTATTGATTTAGGAAACCCTTGGCTATGGTGCAATAACATTTTGTAAATAGTTTACAAATGTCATTAATTGAATTAGTAAGTAATAGTAGAGAACTAATATGATTGAACCTAAAATAAAGTAGATATTAATTTCATAACCTATGTCTAATCGAACATTTTATAAAGAAATAAATGAATTATATGAAAAACCATGCATGAAAAGGTTAATCAAAACCACTTTGATATTTCTAAATATTTTGATGGTCATGATATGTTGCTAGATGTCAATCTTGATCTATGATTATAAATTATTTAACTAGAGTTCTTTCTTTTAATTTATCTAATTATAATTATAATTTATAATTATAATTTATAGTCATTGTGAACATATTTAAGAATCTAATGGGTGTCACATAAAAAGCGAGTTGAAGAGAGCAATAAATTTTAATCAAGTTGGACTTGATTGTAAAATTGAGAAATTTAATGATTAAATATGAGATGTTTAATAAGTAAAGATCAGTATGTGATATTGGTAATTTGAATTATTTGTAATTCTAATTAAATTCTAATTGAAATTAGAACTTAATTTTAATTAAATTACTAAAATGTCCAAAACATATTATAAATAAGCTTAAACTCTAATGAAGCTAACATTTCTTACTAACTCTCTCTGTAAGAGTTACAAAATTTTCTCAACCTATTATGTAGAAATCATTAGAGATTGAACACTTATGCGGCTACGATGGTTGAGATAGACTAGTTTTGGAAAAGGTTAGAGGGATACGACAAAAAAGATCAAACCTTATAATAAAGTACAAATCAAGATTCACACTTTATTATGTTTTAAGTATTAATCATTTTATATAATTAAAGTAATTTTGATTTTTGAGAAATTAAAATATGAAATTTTTTTGTAATTATTCCACTATGGTTGAGATTGGATCTCGTCCAAATTTTCCAACAGTAGTATTAGAGCATACTTTATTCTTATTATTTGATTAAATTGTTTGATTGTGATTGACATTAAATTTTGAAATTGAAATTGCAATAGTTGCAAACTTAAAATTAGATTAAATATGAGTAAATTTTTTCTAAGAGGTTTAGATTAGAAACCTAGAAAACTTAAACTTAGTTTGTTGGACCCTATTTCCAAAGTCCAACATTTGGAGTCATAAAATGTGAACAAATCCATTTCTTCAACTTCAGGACAGATTTTGGGAAACCTCAAATTGAAATTTCAATTTGGGTTTTTCAGAATATTTATTCCCCATTATCTTAATTTTATAAAGGCACCAAAATCATTCCATTTGGTTTAGAAATCTAAAAGTTATAGTCCAAGTTATATTCCAAACATTTTCGGACTGTTGTTATACTGAAGTAGTACATTATACTCAACTTCCATCTAGAAATTGAAAGTCTTAGAGACCAAATTAAAAATTGATTCCTTCAGATAATTTTTGGCTCTATGTCTCTATTTTATTTAGAGACAAGAATCATCACAATTGAAGCTTTATAGATTAAGATGTCACCAAAATACTGAAGCATGTTCAGTAAGAATATCCAACTCACACTATTCCAACCGATCCCCTCACTGTGATTCAATCATTCTTTTTCAAATTAACACCAAAAATTATAAATGTTTGTGGAGAGATAGAAGAATGTGTTAGGAATCCAATGCTTTAAAAATTAAGTCATTTGAAGGTCGAACGAAAAAGTTATGGCCGAAATAGTAAAATATATTCAGGTTAGGGGAAAGGCTGCGAGGTCCGTGTGCGCCCGCACCCTGCTTATGATGTCGCAATCGCGACTTTCACGCGCTCCGCGGAGTTGCGATCACGACTTTCCCTTCCTGTTTTTTTCTCCTTCCAACCTATCTTGATAAAAAGGGCATAACTTGTTGGACCAATGGTGGTTGACAAATTAAATCCCACTTATGTTTTGATAATAATAAAATGTATAGAATTGGTTAAGAAATTGTTTCAGGTATTTTGGGATTAGTATGAAAGAATTATGCAAATCAAGATGGACAAGTGATAAATCATTGAAGAATCAAGATGGAAGTTTCCTTATAAGTGAAAGAGACATAAATAATAAGGATTATAGAAGATTTGGTTGGATGTTACCGTTGAAGCCAACATAAGTCGACTTGCATAGCATAAGTCGACTTATACATCAAGATCCGAACAACATAAGTCGACTAGAACAACATAAGTCGACTAACATATGAAGATATGTCAACACAAGTCGACTAATAGTACATAAGTCGACTTATTGAGGACCACAAGTCGACTTACACAGCACAAATCGACTTATAGAAGAGTGGATATGAAATTTTACGTAAATCGTTAACATAAGTTAACTTATACACTCGACAAGTCGACTTATGGGTACAATAAATTAATTCCAACGATTCAATTAGCCATAAATAGAAAGGAGGATGTTAAGGAATGGTCATAACAATTAGAAAGCGGCTATATGGGTTCCCAACAGCTATTTTTCTTCAAATATAAGAGTGGATGATCATAGAAAAAGAAGAGAGAAGTTCTACAAGAAAAATACTATACTATTGCTTCATATTTTGCTCACTATTGCTCTTATCTTGTCACACCATTGTATTGAGCTTTGTTCTTCAATCTTTATATTATTTCTCTTACAATTTGAGTGACTAGTGAAAAGGTCACTTGTGAGGTAGGATTTGTGCCGGAAGACAAATCAATTGTAAAGGTAGCTTGAGCCGGAAGTCAAGTAGTGTTGGTAGGATTTGTGTCAGAAGAAAAATCAATTGTAAAGGTAGCTTGAGCCAGAAATCAAGTGGTGTTGGTAGGATTTGTGCCGGAAGACAAATCAATTGTAAAGGTAACTTGAGCCGGAAATCAAGTGGTGTTGTAAGAGTTCACACTAAACTAAAAAGTGTGCAGTAAAGTGGTTTGCCAAATCCTAAGTGGGAGCTTAGGTAGAAGATATAGGTCTTAGCACCGAACCTCTATAAAAATAGTGTTTGCTCTTCTTCCCTACTCTTTACGTTTGGATTTGATTAAATTGTTTTTGTGTGAGTTAACTTCTGATTTTATTGTAGAAAATTACAAAAAGTTTAAAGATCTATTCAACCCCCCTTCTAGATCGCTAACAATTGGTATCAGAGCAGAAGTATCCAGGGATGGCACACAATAACCTAACGGAAGAAGGTAACACAAACAATCGCCCTCCTTTATTTAATGGTACTAACTATTCTTCTTGGAAAAATCCTATGAAGTATCACATTATAAGCGAGGGAGTGGAATACTGGAAGATTATCATTTTTGGTTCTCAAGCTCTTTTGAAAGAAAACGGTGAGTTAAAAATAGAGATGGAGTATGACGACAATGATTGGAGGCAAGCCTACATCAATGCGAAGGCTATGAAACTGATATACTGCGCTCTCACGGTCGAGGAAAGAAATCGAGTTAATTCTTGTACCAGCGATAAAGAAATGTGGGAAAGACTTCGCATCACCCATGAAGGAACCAACCAAATCCGGGAGACAAAGATCAATATACTTCTTTATGACTATGAAATGTTTGTCATGAAGGAAGGTGAGTCTATTTCCATTATGCTTAATCGTTTTGTAGAAATCATAAATGAATTAGGCAACCTTGGAAAGCATATGACGGATAGCGAGAAGGTGAAGAAGATTCTCCGCTCTCTACCAAAAGAATGGGACTCACAAGTCACAGCAATTATGGAGTCTAAAGATCTCAACCATCTGGAATTCAACGCCTTGGTAGGATCACTCATCAACTATGAGATCATTCTCAAATCAAGAGGAGGTAGAGGTAAGTCACAAAAGTCAATTGCTTTAAAAGCTAATGCTTCTTCTCTTGATGAAAGTGATGAAGAAATAGATGAAAAAGACGAAGATGAAGAAATAGCAATGTATGCTAGAAACTTGAGAAAGTTTAAAGGACTACTCAAAAATAGGAGGAAAGAATTACGTAGTGGAAGAAATGTGTTGGACCAATGGTGGTTGACAAATTAAATCCCACTTATGTTTTGATAATAATAAAATGTTAAGAATTGGTTAAGAAATTGTTTCAGGTATTTTGGGATTAGTATGAAAGAATTATGCAAATCAAGATGGACAAGTGATAAATCATTGAAGAATCAAGATGGAAGTTCCCTTATAAGTGCAAGAGACATTAATAAAGAAGATTATAGAAGATTTGGTTGGATGTTACCGTTGAAGTCAACATAAGTCGACTTGCACAGCATAAGTCGACTTATACATCAAGATCCGAACAACATAAGTCGACTAGAACATCATAAGTCGACTAATACATGAAGATCTGTCAACACAAGTCGACTAATAGTCCATAAGTCGACTTATCGAGGAGCATAAGTCGACTTACATAGCACAAGTCGACTTATTGAAGAGTGGAGATGAAATTTTACGTAAATCGTTGACACAAGTCAACTTATACATTCGACAAGTCGACTTATGAGTACAACAAATTAATTCCAACGGTTCAATTAGTCACAAATGGAAAGGAGGATGTTAAGGAACGGTCATAACAATTAAACAACGGTTATATGGGTTCCCAACAACTATTTTTATTCAAGTATAAGAGTGGATGATCAAGGAAAAACACTAGAGAAGTTCTATAAGAAAAATACTCCACTATTGCTTCATATTTTGCTCACTATTGATATTATCTTATTACATCATTGTATTGAGCAATTGTTCTTCAAACTTTATCTTATTTCTCTTACAATTTGAGTGACTAGTGAAAGGTCACGTGTGAGGTAGCTTGAGCCAGAAATCAAGTGGTGTTGGTAGGATTTGTGCTGGAAGACAAATCATTTGTAAGGGTAGCTTGAGCCGAAAATCAAGTGGTATTGGTAGGATTTGTGTCGGAAGACAAATCAAGTGTAAAGGTAGCTTGAGCCGGAAATCAAGCGGTATTGTAAGAGTTCACACTGAACTACAAAGTGTGTAATAAAGTGGTTTGCAAAATCCTAAGTGGGAGCTTAGGTAGAGGACGTAGGTCTTAGCACCGAACCTCTATAAAAACAGTGTTTGATCTTCTTCCCTACTCTTTTCACTTAAATTTGTTTAAATTGTTTTTGTGTGAATTAACTTCTGATTTTATTGTAGTAAACTTCAAAAAGCTTAAAGATCTATTCAACCCCCCTTCTAGATCGCTAACAATTGGTATCAGAGCAGAAGTATCCAGGGATGCACACAATAACCTAGCGGAAGAAGGTAACACAAACAATCGCCCTCCTTTATTTAATGGTACTAACTATTCTTCTTGGAAAAATCCTATGAAGTATCACATTATAAGCGAGGGAGTGGAATACTGGAAGATTATCATTTTTGGTCCTGAAGCTCCTCTGAAAAAAAATGGTGAGTTAAAAACAGAGATGGAGTATGACGACAATGATTGGAGGCAAGCCTACATCAATGCGAAGGCTATGAAACTGATATACTGCGCTCTCACGATCGAGGAAAGAAACCGAGTTAATTCTTGTACTAGCGCTAAAGAAATGTGGGAAAGACTTTGTATCACCCATGAAGGAACCAACCAAGTCCGGGAAGCAAAGATCAACATGCTTCTCCATGACTATGAAATGTTTGTCATGAAGGAAGGTGAGTCTATTTCCATTATGCTTGTTCGTTTTGCAGAAATCATAAATGAATTAGGCAATCTTGGAAAGCATATGACGGATAGCGAGAAGGTGAAGAAGATTCTCCACTCACTACCAAAAGAATGGGACTCACAAGTCACAGCAATTATGGAGTCTAAAGATCTCAACCATATGGAATTCAACGCCTTTGTGGGATCACTCATCAATTATGAGATCATTCTCAAATCAAGAGGAGGTAGAGGTACGTCACAAAAGTCAATTGCTTTAAAAGCTAATGCTTCTTCTCTTGATGAAAGTGACAAAGAAATAGACGAAGAGGAGGAAGACGAAGAAATATCAATGTACGCCAGAAATTTGAGAAAGTTCAAAGGACTGCTCAAAAATAGGACAAAAGAATTAAGTAGCGGAAGAATTGGAGAAACGAAGAAGTATACTGTAGAAAGAAGGTCTAAAGGCTATAAAGAAAAGAAGAGTTCAAATCTTCAGAAAAATGAAAAGTATGACAAAGGGAAAAAGAAAGCTAGCCTTATAGCCACGTGGAGTGATGATGAGGAAGCATATCAAAGCAATGATGAAAATAACCTTGCTCTTATGGCAGATAGCTTCTTGACAAGTGATGATGAGGATGAGGTAATAATCTCAGACCAAGAACTTAGAGATTCTTTTACTGCTTTACAAGCTGATTTTGAAGAAGCTATTGAGATTAACAAAAAATTGAGAAAGAAAATAAGAAAACTAGTTGCTGAAAACAATGCCTTACATGAAACTAACAATGATTTAGATAGTCCAAACGAAGATCATTCTGCATGTCTTGTTGAAAAGGAAAATCTTATTTGTGAGCTTAATAGACTTAGAAATGAATTTTCTTATGTGGTTGGAAAATTTGCTGGTGGAAATGCAAAGTTTGAAAAAATGTTGTCTTTACAAAGATATTCTATTTCTAAACATGGTTTAGGATATGATCCTTTTCATAGAGATTATTCCTTGATTTCTAAATTCACTAAAGACGGAAAAGTTGCTTAATGTGCTAGATGCTTGAAAGATGGTCATATAGAAATTGCATGTAAAAGTATTAGAAGATGTATCAATGTTAAGAAAATTTGGGTGATTAAAGGTACAACACCTCCTAATGTGGTTTATATGACTAACCATAATGAACCCAAAATGGCCTGGGTACCAATGAGTAGAAAGAATGTTTCAGTTGTAGGTACAAGCAAGGAATGAAAATCCACTAAGCACATGGTATATTGATAGTGGATGTCGACTAATTGGTGACAAGTCTGCTAACAAGTCGATTTATGTGGGTCAATAAGTCGACCTATGATGTACACAGCACTATGGAAGTGAAGAAATATCAGGATAAGTCGACTTATAGAAATCAACAAGTTGACTTATGATGGTCGATAATGTAGGAAAATCCCGGGAGGAACATCACATGTTCCAGCAGCGGAAAACAAAAATTTTGTTCCCAGGACCTTCCCGAAAACCCAGGATCCCGGTGTCGGTATGAAAACTCAAACCTGAATAGCCAATAGAGACTATCTCTAAAGGTATCCACGCAGAGATCGAAACCTAACCGGATCAAACACTTTTGACCGGAATAGCTAGAACGAATAAAGCCTGCTAGAGCCTACCTACATCTGTGGAGAGCTTGATTCACGTTGGAACTTTGCCTTGGAGAAGAGAAAATTGATGGTGCCTTTTGGAAGAAGAAGAAAATGAAACTCTTTCAAAGCTTAACACTAGCTTTTCTTTTCTCTTCTAACCCTATGCAAAACATACGCCACCACACTCCCAAAGCCATCTTATATTGATTTTAACAATTAAAAATCAATCCATAAGAAGGTGCCAAGTGTAGGATTAATGGCCATTAGTTTCTTTAATGAATTAAATAATAACCTTTGAAAAGTCAAAGGTCATCATCCCTTCTCCTCATTCCAACGACACACATGGCATATAAATATAATAATTAATTAATTAATTTACTTAATTAATTAATTAAAATATAAATGCTAAGGTCCAGTCCAATCGGGGTCGGTCTCCTACGGCCATCTTGGGCCCCGATCTTTCAAAAACACTCGAAACCTTTCTTAGCAATATTGATGTCGCGATCTCATGGGACATATCCCAAAACCATTGGGATCCATTTAATCCTAATGCTCTCCATAATTGGAACTCTGTCCAATTACTATTTTCTGATTCTCTCGAGTCACTCTTATCGTGTGACCCTTTAGGTTCCGGTTATGTTGGCCACTTAGATTAACAATTAATCTGAGCAAGTCATGAGCGGTATCTAGCAACACATCATGACCCCAATTGACCGTAAAGTAATCGGTTTGATGAATTCATCACGAACCGGATCACGAACCCTTCCATGTACAATTCTTGTGCAATTCGTCCTTTCATCATCCTATACCCCACTTGGTTATGAGTATGGCTAATATGTCAACTCTTACTAGACTAAGTCTAGCCCAAGTGAAATCAGTTCCTGTCTGAGGACTCATTACTTTATATGTCCATGAAGACACTCTTCATGACATAATCATGCTCTAGCCAGAGACTTAAAGTAACGATCCTGACAAGAGGCCAAGGTATCTCTTCATTCTCTCTGAGTGATGAATCCTTTATTGGCTACTCAATTACCTTCGAATACCTCAAACTGTACCCAAGCACCATCCTATGAGTAACCTCTGGAAGGCCACAAGGAATGGAGTCAAAGTACAGGATCAGTATCTAAGATATCCTTGAGTACCTCAAGTCTAAGGATACTTGCACCATTGCTATGATGAGATTATCACTGACATGAAATCCATGTGATGATCTCATGGCAGTCATCCAATGAACTTACTACCACTAGTAAGCATCCATATGTCAACTCTAAATATCTCATATTTACAGTTTACGAGATCCACCGCTGATCCAATCAAGGAGTATGACATATGCTAGTCCGTCCGGATTAATGATGTCCGGTCTCATTAATCCTATGACTAGGAAAATTTAGATCTTGACATAATTGCACATGATAGGAATCTCAGGATTATGATCACATCATAATTTCCTTCATGCTATGTCATATATCATGGACTTCATTAATTTGATTAAAGATCAATATCAATTTATAAAGAACATCAAATAAATGAAACATGCCTTTCTTTATTTATTCATAAAGTCTGTACATGACTATGAACAAAAAGCGCTAAAGGGGATTGCCTTTAGGGCACTACTATAACAGATAAGTCGAATTATGGAGGTAAAACAAGTCGACTTATGTTTACACGGGTTTCATTGTTGGATTGTTATGTCATGTAATGACTTTGCATTTTCTTTGTGTTTGCTTATGAACTGCCAGTCGAATATAAGTTATCTGGGTCTGCTTTAAAAATTCTCTTTTTCCCGAAATCTTCGAAAACATATTCTCTTCTATTTTTGAGATTTATTCATGATGATGTGTAACATCCCGTTACTGTTAGCAAGGGCATTCTGGTAAATTGGGACATACTGATAGGTTTCATTGCATTCACTGATTGAGTGTGTTACTGGTCTCTAATAATAGAGGAACAGTTTTATTGCATATGCATTTATTCATAGGTACTTGCATTCATGATTTTCCGGTAGTGAATTGCGAATTGAAATTTACTGAACTGACTGAATTGACTGGATTGTGACTGATTGAGAAATTAGGAGTTACTGGGTTCAAATGACTGATTTAAAATAGTTTGAGTGTAATTGAAATTGATGATGTTTTATAGGAAATTTTCGAGGAATTAGGAGGAAATGCCCGGACCGAAAATATTTGAGAGACCAACCGATTGACCAGATAAGATCAAGGAATTGTTCAATGGAAATGGAAAGGTTAGAGTGGGACTGATAGGAAATAAATATGTTGAGCCACTGAAATTTAGAGACTGAAATTTGGACTGATTTGGAGACCTATGTCTATAAATAGTGAAAGTTTGGCAATTTGGGAAATTTTATTGAAGGAAACGCATAGCTTCTTCTTCCTCTTTCCTTGGCGTCTTGATTCCTCCCACGGGTGAGGATTCTTCGATTCTTTCCTTATGGGTTTCTTCTCTCTATGCTAGCCTAACTTGTTTACTGTGATTGATGAAGGATTGAGAGGCTTTAGAGGGGAGTAACCGTGGATCGGAAGATTTTTAGGGTTACGGTGATTTGTGGATCGATCTGTGATTGGTAAGTTTGAATGTCATTAATGTTGTTCTTAATGGTTTCTACTGCATTTATGGTGTTTATTAGAGTTGATTTGGGGTAGTTGGGAGAATTAATGGTGATTTTTAGAGAAAGGATCGATCGGAGAAGGCGAAGGGATCGCCGCACGCCGCGACTGCACGCTGAGCCTCACGGCGAGGAAAATTCATTCCTTCGCCGCAGCGAGCTTGCGTGGGACGCCGCGGCGAGCGTCATATACGTATGATGTCGCGACGTGCTTCTTCGTCTTGCGGCGAGCCAAGGGCGTGTTGTTCGCCGCGGCGAGCGGTCTTCACGCCGCATGGCGAAAGACCTTTCAAGGCTGTGGCAGAGGCGCAAATGAGCATGACGAGGAGATCTGTTTCATTGGTTTAATTATTGTTTATTGGGCATAATTTATGGTGTAGACCTCCGATTAAGGCAATTCCAGTTAGATTACGGACTAGGGAAAGAGGTCTACAATTGAGGATAATTATGGAATTGGAAGTTAATTATGATGGTACTTGATTCACTTCGAGATCTAGGGTCAATTATGATTCATAGTGTGACCTAAGTATTGCATTGAGACAATTGGAGTTATAATTGGGATTTTCAATGGATGATTTGGTGATGAATAGGAAATTGCTTGAGGATTGAATTGGGAAAATTGACTGAATATTTAGGAATGGATCAATTATTGTCGATCAATTGGATGAAGAGTTGAAATTGAGCATAGGATATCGAATTTGGGTATTAGCACCAAAAATCGTGAACATGCATTGTACACCACTGCACTGAGACATATGCACTACTGAACTGTTTAATTTAGCATCTAGTAATGAGACTGCATTTTTACTGTTATAGAGGCTCCGTTGGATCATCGTTCCACGGACGTTGTTGGGACTTCTAGGCAGTAGCTCGGAAGTTACAGGTGAGTAACCTAGTTGGTTTCTCAAATTCCTGATTGTTATATGCTCTGTATGAATTACTTGCAAAGGTGAAATGTATGATTACTGGCGTGATTAGGGTCGAATTGCATGCTTTATCAGATCGGGTGGACCACCGTATGGTGCTGGAATCGATATCTCGGGCTTTATAGCCATACACTGTAAATTACTGAATCACGGAATACTGAATTACTGAACACTGCACTGCATGCATAAATGCATGATCAGATAATGGACGTGTCCCAAGTTGCTATTATCACTGAAAAGAGCTTCGAGCTCGAACATCGTCTTGACGCCCTGGCGAGGGAAAAATTCTGACGCGTCCCCATTGTTTCTCGATGAGCACTTGGGCACAATACTGAATATCCGGAAAGAGTCTCATATGCATTATATACATGACTGATTGAATTGCCAAATTGTGTGATGATTTCCGAATTGTGTGATGCCATGATTTATCAGAATTGTGACGTGATATCAGAATCGCTTTTATGCTCTCGTAATATCATTATCGTTTTATGCTCGTAATATCTTTATTATCGTCATCGTATCTTTGTTGTAAACTCATCAGTAAATTGTTATATAATACTGTCAATTGATATTACTGTATTGTGTTGTACGCCATGTGCTTAATGCATGATTTGAGTGAACCATCGATGATGGTTTCTCGCTGAGTTCGCAAACTCACCCAACATTGTAACTATTTTTCAGGGATTGAAGAGTACCCCGTTAGACGAACGGGAGTATGTCTACTGCACTGGAGTCGGAGGCTAGGGTCGGGATCAGTTCGCGTCTGCATTAGTGTCTTTCTGAGTCGAGTGTAAATGAGTCTATCTGATTGATGTGAAAAATTGTGTTTCCGCAAAAATTGTATTGTTATTATAGAGGGCCTTAATTGACAAAATGAATATCCTGAAATGATTACTGAAATAGTGTTTTAATTGAAAGTGTTTCCGTATTGCGGGCCCAAATGGTTTATTGTTTTCTGCGCACTCCAATGTTTTCAAAAGAAAAATGTTTTACCGGGTATTTGATTGTTTTGACTGCTCTAGCATACCACCCTCGCGGGTCACAGGCTCGGATGTCACTGTAGATGTCGGGTTCGGGTCTAGCGGGAGTGGGGTGTTACATGATGTCTCTCCACCATGATGGTTTTTGTATCTAGCCAAGATCACATTTCATATTATTTGTATTTGCTTGCTACTTGAGACTATTTGTGTTTGATGACTTGCTTCTTTATTTAATGTGATTGCGATATTTCATCTATTGTTGGTTTGTATTAGTTGTTTTGATTATGACAAAAAGGGGGAGAAAAATGAGAAATTGGATATTCTTTAGTTACTTGATTAAGGGGGAGTATGTGATAATTGTCTTTAATTTAAGTCTATCATGATTTCAAATTACTTTTATGAATTTGATCTTAAAAGGTTATTAAATTCAATGATTTATATGATTGAGGGGGAGACTTCTAACCAAAATGACAAGGTATAAAAACCTTGATCAATGTTTCTTTGTTTTCATTTCTTAAACAATTTCTAAGTGTTTTGTCATTATCAAAAAGGGGGAGATTGTCGGACCAATGGTGGTTGACAAATTAAATCCCATTTATGTTTTGATAATAATAAAATGAATAGAATTGGTTAAGAAATTGTTTCAGGTATTTTGGGATTAGTATGAAAAATTATGCAAATCAAGATGGACAAGTGATAAATCATTGAAGAATCAAGATGGAAGTTCCCTTATAAGTGGAAGAGACATTAATAAAGAAGATTAGAGAAGATTTGGTTGGATGTTACCGTTGAAGCCAACATAAGTCGACTTGCACAACATAGGTCGACTTATACATCAAGATCTGAACAACATAAGTTGACTAAAACATCATAAGTCGACTAATACATGAAGATCTGTCAACACAAGTCGACTAATGGTCCATAAGTCGACTTATTGAGGAGCACAAGTCGACTTACACAGCACAAGTCGACTTATAGAAGAGCAGAGATGAAATTTTACGTAAATCGTTGACACAATGTAACACCCCACTCCCGAGTGACCCGAACCCGACATCGATGGTGATATCCGAGTCCGTGCCCTGCGAGGGTGGTGTGCTACATCCCTCAGTCAAAACTCAGTATAAATTTCTTTTTTTTAACACACATACATACACATCACATGTTATGCGGAAAACAATTTATATAAACAATTCACTGGCCTCGAGGCCCTTTTCATAAACACAATTTATTTTAGTCGGTTAACTTTACAAACTGATCTCATCAGTAATACAAAAATTCAGAAAACAAAAATACAATAATGCGACGCGAATCGATCCCGACCTCTTCTACTTAATAACCAACAGATGTCATACGCCTGTTGCCTAACGGGTATTCTTCGAGTCTGAAAAATAATTGCAAATTTTGGGTGAGTTTTGCAAACTCGGTGAGAAACCATCATCGATGGTTCACCCAAGTCATGCATATACACAATACACATCATATCATATATATTAACACATTCATATAATCACATGCATTCAATTTCACATTTTTAAGGCGCGTTTAGCCTTTAACACAATTCATGTTCAATTGTTTGTATATACAATGCACATGTGACACTTTTCATTTTCATATCGTTGTTGTGACCGTGCGCTTTGGCGCCCCGATGGCGGGCACATTGCGTTGAGCCAGTGGCTCTGAAATATTGAGCTTAAAGCCCTAATACATTGAGCCTGAGGCTCTGAATACGTTGGACCTAAGGTCCTGTGCGTTGAGCTTAAAGCTCTCATATACGTTGGGCGTGATATGCCCTGATACGGTGGCTGCTCCGGTCACAACTGCCTTTATCTGATCATACCAATATGCATGAATGCATATGTTCCAATTTCCATTTACATTTCATGCCATTTCCTATTCCTTCGGACCTTTGGTCCGGTATGTCAATCATATCATTTTCAATTTATTGCATTGATGCATCATAATCATTTACACATAATAGCACTTCAATATCACATTTTCAATATTTCAGACACCCATGGTCCGAAATCAATCAAAATCCAAATCAATCACATATCCATCCGTTATCTCCGCATGGCATCTATGCGTAAAATTAAACACATAAAGGTTGAGAAACCAACTAGGTTACTCACCTGTACTTCCGAGCTAATATCTGAAAGTCTCAGTAACGTCGGTAGATCGACGCTTCAATTGTGCCTCTATAATAATCAGAAAATAGAACCATTACCACTTGTCCAATCAAAACTATTTAATAATGCAAATGAAGCAATTTGTAGGTGCACAATGCATGTTCATGATATTCCCGGCCCTATTCCCTTTTTTTTTCTAACAATAAAATCCGTAGAAAAATTAGAAATTCAACGGCGCTAACAGCACTCAATTTGGACCTCTATAGGTCCCCAATTAAATAAAACAGTAATGCAATACCCATTTCTCGGACACCCGTAAATTTTCCGTCCAAAATTCCCAATTTTCCATGAAATGAAATTCAATAGCTCGCGAATCCGATGCCTCAAGAATCAGGTCAATCGGATGTCGGACGGAAAAGTTATAAGCAAAAGAGTTGAGGGAAGTCGATTCAGAAAAAATACATGTCCTAGTCGACTAGTACAGGTTGTAGTCGACTAGTATTATTACAATGACAAATCTGAAACAGTTTCTTCCGACATGCCAACTTGTTTAGGCCATAACTCTCAACTCCGAACTCCAATTTGGACAAATTTGGTGTCTATTTCATAGAGAAAAGAGAGATCTACAATGTTCATGAAGAACCCAAAAGCCAAATTCACCTCTAAGGGTGTTAAAAATACAATCAAAGTTTCTGTCCAGTCAATGACTTCCTAACCAGTGCAGTAGAGTTCCTAACCAGTGCAGTATTTTGTAAATTCAATAACTTCCCATTTCCTTAGTCCAAAATTACACAATAAATTTTCTCAGTAAGATCACAATGTGATCTACAACTTTTATGAACAGTCTAAATTCAAATTCAATGGCTAACTAGATCAAACAATTCAGTGAAGGCTGCTGCCCCTGAAAGTACTCAAATTGGACAGTAATTTTTTCAAACAGTATAACTCCTTGTACAAATGTCGAAAAATTGCATAATTTATACCCATGAAAAGATAAAACACAGTACTACACTTCTCATGAAGGGCTCATAATCAAATTATATCATTAACCAATTCAAAACAGTCCTGCAAGTTACTGTCTTGTTCAACAGTCCCTGACCTAACTTCAGTCCAATCTTTGAAAAATCATAAGTCCCAATTCTGTTATCTAAAAATAGCATGCTATATAGAATTTTCAAGATAATCACTTCTTATACAAATTTTCATAAGATCACTCAAACCAATTCAATTCAAATAAATTGATAAAATTACTTCTAATCAGGATGTTCACAAAACCTACACTGATGGCTAGGTTTCACCAATTGCTCAAAATCAGTCAATATTTCACAATGCATATATCCCAATATACAGATCTAAAAATTGCAAACTCATTGGCAATGGAAATATCATTTAATAGGCTTCAACTTTCATTTAGACCATTTTCTCTAACTCCATCTCAATTAATTCATAAAAATCAACAAAACTCAGATGTCATGGTTGCAGTTACTGTTCACATGCAATGGAACAGTAACTTTCCATTCAAAAATTCACCCTTCTATCATTGAAATTTAACAACACCTATTTCACACTAAATTGAAGCCAACATCCCAAAGTTTCAGTGGCCACTGACCTTACCTCATTTGCATTGCTACACAATAAATTATAAAGAAACAGTAACATCAATTATAATTCCAATTGTCCAGATTTAAGGTTAACCTTAGTTCAACCACTTCCAATGCCTTTTTCACATCACTAGACATCCAAATAAATACAAATTAAATATTTATACAGTCATACATATACTAGGGCTAATACTGAAAAATTGGCAGCACTAAATTCCTCAATTCAAATACTCAAATAATTATCCATATTCCATTTAAAAGTAAGCCATAATCACTTCTATCATACTACTTTTAATTCATCCATAACCCTAACCTTATACCCATTAATCCAAGCAATAAAAGACATCAATATCATGCATCCCTAAGCATACTAGATGCTCCCAACCTCTCATTCAAAGCTTCTACCAACCATGACATGCAAGTCATGCTAACAACATCATTAAACATAAGAATTAAAGAACTTACCTATTAGCTTTTCCTCCTTCTCTCCCTTCAATTCTTTCCTATGCTTTCTACCTACTTCTACTAACATCCAACAAGCTCGTGACTCTTCATGAAGAGGGTAAGACACTAAGTTAGTTGGAAGTAGGAGAATCTTGAATGTTTGGAGGAAGGTTTGATGAAAGAAGAAGAAAATAGATGGTGGTGGGAAAGAGTTGAATGATTTCGGTGGAGAGTAGTTTCTAAACAATTAAGCTAGTTTTCCATCTTCCCAAAGGTTATAACCGTGGGTGAGTGGGTGAGTGATGATAAGGAGGAATTAATGAGAGGCTAGGTGGCATTATAGGATTTGTTTAGCCAAAGTTGAAAAGTCAAATAATAATTCTTTAATTCAGATCAAAAACTAACCCAATCAACTCAATTGACCCCCAATTTCAATCCCAAAATAATATACCCAATATTACAGTGCCATTGGGTAGAAATTTTCGCTACCAAAAATCGACCGGTTCGCCAATTGGTGATTTTTTCGGTCCGAGAATTGTCTCCGGAAAAATCCAGAAAAATTCCTAAAAATCCCTAAAAATGTAAAACAATTTATGGTGCAATCCAAATAATTTTTCAAACTCAATTATCCCATTAATTTCATACAGAAGTTCAATTTCAACCCTAAGCCGGAAAATGACATGAATGCATGTATACTATGAGCATGTGCAACCAATCAGTAATTATAGAGGCTATATGCTGTATATGCATGTCGAGATATAATTAAATATCCCGAACCCGTCTCAATTACTAAAATGTCCTTCCTATAGGAGAGGGGATGTTACACACAAGTCGACTTATACATTCGACAAGTCAACTTATGAGTATAGCAAATTAATTCCAACGGTTCAATTAGCCACAAATGGAAAGGAGGATGTTAAGGAACGGTCATAACAATTAGACAACGGCTATATGGGTTCCCAACAGCTATTTTTCTTCAAGTATAAGAGTGGATGATCAAGGAAAAACACTAGAGAAGTTCTATAAGAAAAATACTCCACTATTGCTTCATATTTTGCTCACTATTGATATTATCTTATTACATCATTGTATTGAGCAATTGTTCTTCAAACTTTATCTTATTTCTCTTACAATTTAAGTGACTAGTGAAAGGTCACGTGTGAGGTAGCTTGAGCCAGAAATCAAGTGGTGTTGGTAGGATTTGTGCCGGAAGACAAATCATTTTTAAAGGTAGCTTGAGCCGGAAATCACGTGGTGTTAGTAGGATTTGTGCCGGAAGACAATTCAAGTGTAAAGATAGCTTGAGCCAGAAATCAAGCGGTATTGTAAGAGTTCACACTGAACTACAAAGTGTGTAATAAAGTGGTTTGCAAAATCTTAAGTGGGAGCTTAGGTAGAGGACGTAGATCTTAGCACCGAACCTCTATAAAAACAGTGTTTGATCTTCTTCCCTGCTCTTTTCACTTAAATTTGTTTAAATTGTTTTTGTGTGAATTAACTTCTGATTTTATTGTAGTAAACTTCAAAAAGCTTAAAGATCTATTCAACCCCCCCTTCTAGATCGCTAACAAAATGAAGAAAGAAAGAAGTACACCATGGAAAGAGGACATCATGCTAGAGAATGCAAAAGCTCATCCTCAAATTCGAATCTCCAGAAAAATGACAAAGGGAAAAAGAAAGCTAGCCTTATAGCCACGTGGAGTGATGATGAGGAAGCATATCAAAGCAATGATAAAAACAACCTTGCTTTTATGGCAGATAGCTTCTTGACAAGTGATGATGAGGATGAGGTAATAATCTCAGATCAAGAACTTAGAGATTCTTTTACTGCTTTAAAAATTGATTTTGAAGAAGCTATTAAGATCAACAAGAAATTGAGAAAGAAAATAAGAGAACTAGTTCCTGAAAATAGTGTTTTGCTTAAGACTGTTGATGATTTGGAATGCACTAAGTAAGATCATTCTGTATGCCTTACTGAAAAAGAAAATCTTACTAATGAACTTGGTAGACTTAGAAAGGAGTTTTCTTATGTGGTTGGAAAATTTGCTGGTGGAAATGCAAAGTTTGAAGAGATGTTGTCTTTACAAAGATATTCAATTTCTAAACATGGTTTAGGATATGATCCTTTTCATAGAGATTATTCCTTGATTTCTAAATTTACTAAAGACGGAAAAGTTGCTCAATGTGCTAGATGCTTGAAAGATGGTCATATAGAAATTGCATGTAAAAGTATTAGGAGATGTATCAATGTTAAGAAAATTTGGGTGATTAAAGGTACAACACCTCCTAATGTGGTCTATATGACTAACAAAATGGACCCAAGATGGCTTGGGTACCAATGAGAAGAAAGGATGTTTCAGTTGTAGGTACAAGCAAGGAATGAAAATCAACCAAGCACATGGTACATTGATAGTGGATGTTCAAGGCATATGAGTGGAGACAAGACTCTATTTGCAGAAATTAAACCAAAAAATCAAGGATATGTCACATTTGGAGACAACAATAAAGGTAAAGTTATTGGTGTTAGTAAAGTGGGTAAGGAACCTCTACCTACCATTTACAATGTTTTGCTTGTTGATGGCTTGAAACATAATTTTTTAAGTGTTTCTCAATTATGCTTGTTTTCTTTTTGTGCTCTTTCTAATTTGCATAGTTAAGAAAGATGATCATTTTGCTTTCATTAGTTTGAAACATGGAAATACATATATTGTTGATTGCCTTGTTGACTATTGCATCAAGAGATAAGGTTTTTAAATGCTTCAGTCGAGTATTACAGCTATAGTCGACTAATACACATTCTCTTCTACCTTTGAGATTTCTTCATGATGACGTTTCTCCACCATGATGGTTTTTGTATCTAGCCAAGACCAACATTTCATATTATTTGTATTTGCTTGCTACTTGAGACTATTTGTGTTTGATGACTTGCTTCTCTATTTAATGTGATTGCGATATTTCATCTATTGTTGGTTTGTATTAGTTGTTTTGATTATGACAAAAGGAGAGAAAATGAGAAATTGGATATTCTTTAGTTACTTGATTAAGGGGAGTATGTGATAATTGTCTTTAATTTAAGTCTATCATGATTTCAAATTACTTTTATGAATTTGATCTTACAAGGTTATTAAATTCAATGATTTATATGATTGAGGGGGAGACTTCTAACCAAAATGACAAGTTATAAAAACCTTGATCATCGTTTCTTTGTTTTCAATTCTTAAACAATTTTTAAATGTTTTGTCATTATCAAAAAGGGGGAGATTGTTGGACCAATGGTGGTTGACAAATTAAATCCCACTTATGTTTTAATAATAATAAAATGTATAGAATTGGTTAAGAAATTGTTTCAGGTATTTTGGGATTAGTATGAAAGAATTATGCAAATCAAGATGGACAAGTGATAAATCATTGAAGAATCAAGATGGAAGTTTCCTTATAAGTGAAAGAGACATAAATAATAAGGATTATAGAAGATTTGGTTGGATGTTACCGTTGAAGCCAACATAAGTTGACTTGCACAACATAAGTCGATTTATATATCAAGATCCGAACAGCATAAGTCGACTAGAACAACATAAGTCGACTAATATATGAAGATATGTCAACACAAGTCGACTAATAGTACATAAGTCGACTTATCGAGGACCACAAGTCGACTTACACAGCACAAGTCGACTTATAGAAGAGCGGATATGAAATTTTACGTAAATCTTTGACACAAGTCAACTTATACACTCGACAAGTCGACTTATGGGTACAACAAATTAATTCCAACGGTTAAATTAGCCACAAATGGAAAGGAGGATGTTAAGAAACGGTCATAACAATTAGACAACGGCTATATGGGTTCCCAACAACTATTTTTCTTCAAATATAAGAGTGGATGATCATAGAAAAAGAAGAGAGAAGTTCTATAAGAAAAATACTCCACTATTGTTTCATATTTTGCTCACTATTACTCTTATCTTGTCACACCATTGTATTGAGCATTGTTCTTCAATCTTTATATTATTTCTCTTACAATTTGAGTGACTAGTGAAAAGGTCACTTGTGAGGTAGGATTTGTGCCGGAAGACAAATCTATTGTAAAGGTAGCTTGAGCCGGAAATCAAGTAGTGTTGGTAGGATTTGTGCCGGAAAACAAATCAATTGTAAAGGTAGCTTGAACTGGAAATCAAGTGGTGTTGGTAGGATTTGTGCCAAAAGACAAATCAATTGTAAAGGTAGCTTAAGCCGGAAATCAAGTGGTGTTGTAAGAGTTCACACTAAACTAAAAATTGTGCAGTAAAGTGGTTTGCCAAATCCTAAGTGGGAGATTAGGTAGAGGATGTAGGTCTTAGCACCGAACCTCTATAAAAACAGTGTTTGCTCTTCTTCCCTACTCTTTACGTTTAGATTTGATTAAATTGTTTTTGTGTGAATTAACTTATGATTTTATTGTAGAAAATTACAAAAAGTTTAAAGATCTATTCAACCCCTCTTCTAGATCTCTAACATAACTTTCACTATAAATATTGGATTAAGGTCATTGAAAGATCGTTTCAAAAAGGACTTCTAGACCAATAATTTTATGAAGACCTCAAAAACAAAATTTACCTCTATAAGGGTTAAAATTTGCAATCAATACAACTATCCCGAAAATCCATCCTATTCAGCATTACAAACTTCTAATATTTATAACTCTCAACTCTGATATCCAAATATTTCATACTATATAGGATTGAAAAGCTAGAAAGATAATCTATAACTTCTAAGAAGACAACTTTGTCTAATTCTACCTATATTGATCTAGTTTCCCCCCTGAAGTCAAAACATAATTTCTACACCTATGAAAAACTTGGAAATTGAAATTGTTAAGTCAAAATGACTTTACATAAATAATTTTGATGAAGTACAAATAACAAAAGATGAAAAACAGATAGAAGAGAGAAAAGCAGACGGAGATTGAAAAAACAGACGGAAGATTAAAAAGCACACGATAGTAGAAAAGCAGACGGAGATTAAAAAATAGACAGAAGATTAAAAACAGATGGAAGCTAAAAGTAGATGGAAGTTAAAAGCAAACGGAAGCCAAAAGCAGACAGAAGTCAAAAGCAGACGGAAACAAAAGCAAACGATGAAAAACAGACAAAAGAAAATCACGTCTGAATCAAGAATCAGTTTGAGTTAGTTACAGAACTCACCTGAATAACCGTTTCTTTCAAGATTCAAGAAACAAGATTCAAGAAGCAAGATTCAAGAAGCAGTTGCAGATAAAGGTTATAAATTTGAGTCGAAGTCGAAGAGTGCAATGTTACGGGAGACATATACACTACGTGAACATACGCGTACGCAACAATTGTTTTCAAAGCTTACTTGCGAGTTTATTGTGTAAATAGCTAGAGCTATCTTACTGTAACAAAGCTCGAAACATCTTTCTGTAAGAAAGTAGTACAGATAGCCTGCATAGGCTAAGAGTAAAAGAATAATGATTGTAAAGAGACCTGAAGAGGCTCAGAAAGAAAGAATACTTGTAAAGTTGTTGAGAGATAGTAAAATCTCAGAAAGACTTCTGAGGACTGGACGTAGCCCACAGTTTGAAGAGAATCAGTATAAAAATTACTGTGTCAACTTCTCTCTACCTTATCTCTCTTATCGTTTATAGTTTATTTGAAATCTTACAAGTTCACCGTGGCGAACCCTTGAGTTGGCCGCGGCGAACTTCACCCCTCAAAGTTAGCCACGACAAACTAAGAAATGTTTGCCACGATAAAATTTAATAGAGACATATGTAGAACATTTCATTTTCCAGATTTTTCTTACCACCTTTCACATATAATCCATCTTAAACCTAAACCATCCCTTCTACTTCATTTCCAACTCCATTTCAACCCAAAATCATTCACAAATACATCATAATCTATCTTTGATCATTAACCCTAAAAGATTAAAACATTTACCTATATCATTCATCAAAAACTTCCTACACACATCCAACTTCATATAACCATACTCATGATATTTAAAGCATAACTTACTTGATTAAGCTCCAAATTCTTCAAATTCTTTAAGATCTTTAAAAACCCTAGCTTCCTTTCTTCTTTTCTTCTTCTTTTCTCTTCTTTTCCCTCTTGCATGACACTTCCCTTCTTTTTTTCTAATCCAAGACTACATTTTTGTCTAATCTTCCAATTTTGCCCTTCATGTAAGTGGTCTTTCCAAAAATGACCCTCCTACATTTAATCCAAATTCTACTTACCTTAGGCCATTTATCTAATACCTTAATCATACACTAATTTAATTATAACTTTGTAATAATAATTAACTCCAAATAAAATGGTTTATCTAGCAAGACCACCAAATTTATTCAAATCATGCTCAATAAATAAAAAAATTCAGGGCCCAACAAAGTGTAACTTACATTGTGTTTTAGAGCATAGTTTGTGACAACGCATGTTAAGTGCACTGTAAAATTTACCCAATTCTGTACACTAAATTTGTAGTTATGCTGAGTCGGGATCGAATTCGTAAGGAATGTTCAGTTAATTTTGTAAAAAAATTATTTGATGCAAGCAAAGTATATGGGGGGTTTTTGGATTTTAAACAATTGAGAAATTAAAGCAAAAATAAAGTATTGAAAACAAATTAAAACAAACAATCGAAAATCAGAAAAGTGTTGAGTATAAGTAAGGTCCAGTTCTAGGATCAATTTCAACCTAAACACGATCAAGCATATTCCTTTATTCTAACATCTTTACAACTCTTTTCAGACTATTGATATGAGACTAATAGAACGCTCTACAAATCTCAGTTTTTCCTTAGATTGTATTTAATCAAGATACGATCATTAATTAAACCTAGCTACCGAATAACCTAGCTTATGATCTCTAGATTCAATTTGGCAGTCACATTATAAATTGAAAAACGATTAATAAAGTCAGTAACCTCACGCGTTTGGGTTATCTAACCTAAGTTATGTTGTTTCTAATGATTAACGATCATTAGATGTTACTCACAAACATCAAAAGTAACGATTATGGATTACAATCAATATTTTGGCAATAGGTTCAAAATAAAACAATCAAAATAACATATTAAGATCATTCATCCTAAGACCAATCAAATCAACGCCAACAACACAACAGTTTGAAATGAAATTACAACTTTAAAGTGATAGAAATAGATTAACCGTGACTTGGTGTTGATATTCCTGTTATGTAACATCCCATCACCGATGGGAAGGTTATTTGGGTAATTTGGTACAGGGTAGGATCATACTGCATTTTGTTAATTGCGCATTCATTGACTTCTAATTATAAAGGAATGAATGAATTGCACATGCATTGATAGGTACATGCATTCATGACATTTTTCAGCATTTAATTGTGATCATGAATTGATTTGTAAATTTTCGAGATAATTAGGTTTAATTGTGATTTATTGGGAATTATGGCATAATTGGATTTGTATAGTTGAATTGGAGTGTCTTAGGAGTGATTGGAAATTGATAACAACCTATAGGAAATTTTCTGAAAATTTGGGAGAAAATGTCCGGACCGAAAATTTTGGAGTGAAAGACCAGTTGACCGTATGGTACCAAAATACTTGTCCAATGGCAATGGGAAATTTAGATTTGTGAGTTTAGGAATTTTTATGATGAGCCGTTGGAATTTAAAGACTAAAATTTAATGAAACTGAGGACTTATGTTTTATGAGCTTTAGGTTAAATTAACCCTTTATATTGCCTAAGTCCAAAATCCCTCTTTGTTACATCTTAAAAACCCAAGGCTTTTCCCCTTCTCCTTCCTCTTCCCTTCGACGATTTGATCCTTCCCCTTGCAGATTCTTGCTTGTTCTCTTTCATTGTGATTGAAGATCTACTAAAACCTTGGAGATGTTGATGTTTGGCTTGGCTATGGAAGATCACCGTGGTTGTTAGAAGTTGAGAGATTTTTCAGAGATTTAGGGTTTAAGGATTTGAGCTTCGATTTGGTAAGTTTAATGGCTTTAATGTTGTTATTTATTGTTGTTTGATGCATTTATGGTATTTAATGTGTGATAATGGGTAGTTGAGAGTGATTAATGATGATTTTATAGAGTGGAAATGGAGAAAAAATCGAACAGAGAAGAAGAGGAGGCCCACACGTCGCGACGTCTGAAAAAGGCTACGTCGTGACGAGAAAATGTGTGCTCGCCGCGGCGAGTGACGCGAGACGTCGCGGCGAGTCACGCGAGACGTCGCGGCGAGCGAATGAATATTTCGCCGCAACGAGTTTATCCGTAGACGTCGCGGCGAGGCGCCAGGGAGGTGTTCGCCGCGGCGAACGTTTCCCACGCCGCGGCGAGCGACCTGTTATACGCCGCGACGAGGGCTCCTGCGTCGCGACGAGGGACGAAATTTCTGAAAAATGTGTTTTGGTTTATAGGGCATAACTTATGGTATAAACCTTCAATTGAAGTGATTCTTGATTCGTTATGAACTAGAGAACGAAGTCTACAATTGAGGAATTGAATGAGAGTTAGAATTTAATTTAGCATGGTCCCAATCATAGAGAGAAAATCGATTATAGTTTCCTATTGCAACCTAAGGATAGTTTCTTGATAATTGGAGATTTATGAAATCAAAGGGTACTATTGATCTTGTGAATAGTAAATTTTGGTTATGAGGCAAGTGATAACAGAATTGGGTTTTAGCGTCGGAAAATCATGAATATACATCGTACATATTTTCATTAAGACATATGCATCATTGAATTGTTTTGACTGAGCATCTAGTAATGGAAAATTATTTAATTGTTATAGAGGCACCGTCGAATCGTCATTCCACGGATATTGCTGGGACTTCCAAGCAGTAGCTCGGAATTTACAGGTGAGTAACCTAGTTGGTTCCTCAATTTCTAATTTGCTAAATGCTTTATGTGAACTGTTTGCCAATATGAATTATATGAATGATTAGGATCGAGATGCATGTTTGTGCTAAATTGGATTCCACTGATATGTGATATTGTGAAACTGTATGAAATGGGCTTTTATAGCCATATGACTGTGAACAATTGGACATGTGCATTTCATACATAAATGCATGCACAGATAATGAACGTTGTGATCTGAGTCGCGATTATTACTAAAAAGAGCTTTAAGCTCAAATACTGTCACTGAACCGAGCCTTGAGCTCGAGGGGAGTTAGTGCATCCTGCATGAGGGCTCTCCTACTCCCTAGACGCGTCTACTGATCACTATCACTGAATAAACGCTCAGTCACAACACTGAAATAAACCAAAAACGAGTCACATATGCATCGCATACAAATGTGTTAATTGATTTGTGAGTATTATTGAATTCCCTGATGACATGAGAAATTGTAGACTGTTATATTATATTTTAAATGTTACTGTGGTGTGTTGTACGCAATTTGCGTAATGCATGTATTGAGGGAACCATCGATGATGGTTTCTCATTGAGTTCGCAAACTCATCCAAAATTGCATATTGTTTTTCAGGACTGATAGTTTAGACTCCTAGCTCCAGAGTTACTTCTCCTGCCGCGTGAGCGTTCTGGCGAGAGAGGCGATGGCTCACAGGTCGGTCAGCTGGGATTGAATTTTGGGGATGACTTAGTATAGACTTTTGTATCAGTTTCCTTTTTGGATTATTGTATTTAGACTGTAGGGAATTGATAGACTTGTCTATATTTCTGATGGATATTATGAAATGAGAAAGGCTTTGTGGTTTTTAAAATTCAGTGATTTGGTTGTTGCGGATTTCATTGTATTGATGCCATGTGGATTTTAGTATTGATCGATCGTAGTGCAACCTTGTTGTAGGATATGTATCGGAATGACCTACGAGCATCCCGGTGTGTACCCTACGGTAAGGGGGCGCTACATTAGGTGATATCAGAGCACGGTTTGGCATCTTTTGGGAATAGTGTATTTTTAGGCTTGAATTTCAGAGAAATTGTTTAAAATTTTTGTTTATTGTAGGTCATCCGTTCTTGGAGATCAAGTTGATCAACCAGCTGACCTAGAATTAGTAGGAGCTAGTAGGGAGTCTTCGATGCCTCATTCTGAGGAGTTGCCTCCTAGAGTTCCCGTGAGACGGGAGAGGAGATACGATCGACTGCGTAAGCAAGGGACTGTTGATTTCTATGGCAGCACAGACCCTGCGGAGGCTAAGGGATGGCTGGAGAGGACTGAGAGAGTCCTCGATCAGATGGACTGTGACTCTGACGAGCGTTTGATTACGCAGCTTTCTCTCCTCGTGGTTCGCTTATCAAGAGTGGAAGATCGCCCGGCAGCACCACTGTGCCCCGTGTTACGACTTGGGATGATTTTCTGAGGGCCTTCTGGGAAAATTATATGCCCAAGGTATATTTAGAGATGAAGATGCAGGAGTTCCTTGAGTTGAGACAGGGTACTATGACAGTGGCTGAGTATGAGGTGCGGTTCAATGAGTTGATGGGGTATGCGACAATTCTGATTGCTACTGAGGCTGACAGGTGCTGGAGGTTTGAGGGCGGACTCAATCTGGAGATCCGTATCAGGTTGGCCCGATCTGATATGAGCACTTTCATTGAGCTGAGAGCGGTTGCCGTAAGGATCGAGCAACTTTTGAGACAGAGTCAGACTGAGGCTGGACAGGGGCCCAGGGGCAAGAGGCCGAGTGATAGTCAGGGCAGTGCTCGTAGAGTGTTCGGTAAGCGTCAGAGCAGGCCCTTCAGGTCCGCTGGAGGAGCTAGACAGTTTGGATTTGGGCAGAGAGGCAGATTTGTTCAGACTGGTAGTGGCAATGGTGGTGCCAGAGGTTCAGGGCAGATCCCTCCAGTCTGTGAGCATTGCGAGAGGAGGCATAGTGGAGAGTGTCGGTGGCTGACTGGAGCCTGCCTGAGATGTGGCTCGATGGACCACCTGGTCAAGAATTGCCCCTAGACCTTGGGAGCTCAGTCTACTATGACTGGGAGATCTGGCAGCAATACCACGGTACAGCAGAGCCGTGGAGGTGGATCGGGATTTAGGGATCGAGGTCGAGGCCGAGGCCGAGCTGAGGGATCCGTAGTGAGGACTAAGGGGTGAGTAGCGCATGCTAGCCTGTGCTGTAGTCTATGCCATGACTCGGCAGGAGGCTCAGATTCCTCGGATGTTGTTCTTGGGTATGCTTCGATTTCGGCTTTGAAGCATATGCATTGTTGGATCTGGATCCACTCATTCATTTATCAGACCGCATATGGCATGTAGATCTGCATGGGGATAGGGAGAGATTGCAGATGGGTTAGAGGTGAGTACACTGTAGGTAGTACTGTTGTATTAGGAGAGGTCTGCAGGGTGTCCGATTAGGATAGATCGGCGTTTTGAGTCCAGATTTGATAGTGTTATCTGCGGGAGATTGATGTGATTTTGGGATGGGTGGTTGATGTGCATAGAACATCATGGATTTGTTATACCAAGGAGGTGGTATTAGAGTCTCTGGTCACCTGAGCTATTTTTCGAGGTGTTAGTCGGCGATGGCGGTAGGGATGATTTCTTTCTGAGTGGCTCGAGGTTGATCTGAGGAGGTTGTGAGGCCTATCCGCCCATGTTGTGGATACCAGAGTCGGCAGAGATTGCGGATATTCCGTGATCGTGAATTTTGGATGTGTTTCCGATGAGTTACTGGGTTTCATCACGGATCGGAGGCGAGTTTGAGATTGACCTCGTTCCAGGTACCACTCCTATATCTATACCTCCATACAGGATGGCACCGGTGGAACTAAGGGAGATTAAGGCTCAGTTGCAGGAGCTTTTGGATAAAGGGTTTATTAGACCCAGTGTTTCGCCTTGGGGAGCTCCAATACTGTTTGTGAAGAAGAAGGATGGGACGTTGAGGTTGTGTATTGATTATAGGCAGTTGAATCGGGTGACAGTGAAGAATAAGAATCCACTGCCTAGGATCGATGATTTATTTGATCACTTGCAGGGAGCTCAGGTGTTCACTAAATTAGATCTGAGGTCAGGATATTAGCAGTTGCGGATCGCAGAGGCCGATGTGCCTAAGAGTGCTTTTAGGAGCAGGTATGGGCATTTCGAGTTTCTAGTGATGCTGTTCGGGTGGACTAATGCCCCGGCAGCCTTCATGGCCTTGATGAATAAGGTCTTTTAGCCCTACCTGGATCAGTTTGTGAGTGTGTTCATTGATGATATTCTAGTGTATTCGAGGAGTAGACAGGAACATGCGAAGCATTTGGGGACTGTATTGCAGATTATGAGAGAGAGGCAGTTGTATGCCAAATTCACTAAATGTGAATTTTGGCTGGATGAGGTAATGTTTCTGGCGCATATTGTGAATGGTGAGGGTATTCAGGTGTAGGAAAATCCCGGGGTAGGCATCACATGCCCACAGTGCGGAATTTTAAAATTTTGAGTCCCGGGATATTCCCGAAAGCCAGGATCCATGTGTAAGTACAAACAATCAAACCATAACGACCAAAGGAGACCGTCTCTAACGGTATCCACGCAGAGGTCGGAAAACCTAACCGGGACAAACTCTTTTGACCCGGGAATAGCTAGACTAAAGAAAAGAGTGCTAGCTCTTACCTTAGCCTTGGAGAGCAAGTGAGATGATCTTGGTGGAGCCTTGGAGAAGTAGAAGCAATCTTGAATGGAAGAGATGAAGAAGATGAAAAACAAAATTTTCAAAGCTTAACTCTTAAGCTTTCGACACTTCTCCTTCAACCTACGTACAAGCCTCCTTCCCATGCCTTCTCATATGTATATTTAACACTTAAAGACATAAGAAAGGGCTTGGTGGATGCTCATCCACGTAGGAGGCATAAAATGCCTTAAAATGCTAAATCATCATTAAGTTTGACTTTTCAAACTTATTAACTTCTCCTTTTGGTGGTTCCACCGAAATCATATATATATATATATAATTAATTATTTACTTAATTAATTAATATATATAATTGCTGAAGTGGTCCAGTCAAACTGAGGTCGGTCCTCCTAACTGCCGAGCCCCATGGAAAAAATCACCGAAGCGGTTTTAAAGAATGTCGATGTCGCGATCTCATCGACATATCTCAATCTCATCGGGATCCATTTAATCCTATTGCTCTCCGGATATCGGATCTCCGTCTCAAACTATTTTACTGATTCTCCGAGTCACTCTTATGCGTATGACCCATTAGGTTCCGGTTATGTTGGCCACTTAGATTAACACTTAATCTGAGCAAGTCATGAGCGGTATCTAGCAACACATCATGACCCCAATTGATCGGAAAGTAATTGGTTTGACTAATGAAACCATATCACTAACCCTTCCATAGACAATTACCGTGCAATTCGTCCTTTCACCATGCTATACCCCACTTGGTTTGAGTATGGGCAATGTGTCAACTCTTACTAGACCGATCGATCAAATCTAGTCCAAGTGTAATCGGTTCGCCCTAGTACTCATTACTTTATATGTCCATGAAGACCATCTTCATGACATATGTATCTCTCGGCGCAGAGACTTCAAAGTAATGATCCCGATAAGAGGCCATGGGTATCTCTTCGCTATATGAAGTGGTGAATCCTCTATTGGCTACTCAATTACCTTGAATACCTCAAGTTGCACTCCAATCACCACCCTATGAGCGACCTCGAAAGGCAACAAGGAATGGAGTCAAAGTACGTAATCAAGACTCAAGATATCCTCGAGTACCTCAAGTCTAAGGATACTTGCACCATTGCTATGATGAGATTATCACCGACATTTGTATAGGACATCCATGTGATGATCTCATAGAGAGTCATCCAATGTACTTACTACCACTAGTAAGCATCCACATGTCAAATCTAAATATCTCAATATTACGGTTTTTCGAGATCCACCGCTTGATCCAATCAAGGAGTTTGACATGTGCTAGTCTATCCGGATTAACGATGTCCGCCTCATTAATCCTATGACTAGGGATAATTTAGAATCTTGACATAATTGCACATGATAGGAATCTCAATAGTATGATCACATCATAATTTCCTTCATGCTATGTCATGTATCGTGGACTTCATTAATTTGATTAAAGATCATTATCAATTCATAATAAAATGAATATCAAATAAATGAAATATGCCTTGCTTTATTTATTCATAAAGTCCATGCATGACTATGAACAAAATGCGCTAAAGGGATTGCCTTTTAGGCACTACTCTAACAATCTCCCACTGATCTAAAGCCAATCGCCTTGGTATCTAATACCATAAGCGAGTACATGAGAATCAAAATTCTTCCGTGGCAACGGCTTTGTCAACGGATCGACAATATTCGCGCTGTGGAATTCTCTCTATCGAGGACATCACCTCGAGCAATGATCTCCGAATCAAATGGTATCGGTGAGTACGTGTTTGGACCGTTGATGAGACCTTGGTTCCTTTGCTCAAGAATAGCTCCATTGTTGTCACAATACAAGCTGATGGGTCCATCACACTAGGAACCACACCAAGTTCAAGAATGAACTTCCCGATCCAAACTTCCTTTCTTTTTGCGTCGATGCGCAATGTACTCTGCCTCGATCGTTGAATCGCCAGCCGCCTCTCATTTGGAACTCTTCCAACCGATCGCCCGCCATTTAGTGTGAAAACATAACTGATTGGGACTCGAGTCGCCCTTATCAAATTGAAAGCGGCATCAGATGCTCGCCACTGAGATTTCCATCTCCAAATATCAAGAAAACATCCTTAGTTCTTCGCAAGTACTTTAGGATATTCTTGACAGACCACCCAAAGGACCCTCACCAGATCCGATTGGTATCCGCCGTAATACTTAGAGCATATGATACATCGGGTCTCGTACATAACATTGCGTACATAATAGATCCTACTGCAGACGAGCACGGGATCATATTCATACGCATCCTCTCATCCTCGTGTCCGAGGACACATGGACTTCGAGTGTTATCCCATGAACAATGGGAAGAAACCCTCTCTTGGATTGCTCCATGCTAAACCTCTTTAGCACCTTGTCTATGTACGTTGACTGTGAAAGACCAAGCAACCTCTTCGATCTATCTCTATAGATCTTTATCCCAAGGATATAAGTTGCTTCTCCAAGGTCTTTCATAGCAAATTGTTTGGACAACCAAATTTTTACTGATTGCAGCATTGAGACATCGTTTCCTAGCAACAATATGTCATCTACATATAACACAAGGAATACAATCGCAGTTCCATTAACTTTCTTGTACACACAGTGTTCATCCGGATTTTGTGAGAAACCAAACTCTTTGATTGTCTCATCAAAACGGATATTCCAACTCCTGGATGCTTGCTTCAATCCATAAATGGATTTCTGAAGCTTGCATACCTTTTCGCCATCGGCGAAATGAAGCCCTCAAAGTTGTGTCATGTACACATCCTCGTTGATTTCCATTCAGAAAGTCGTCTTCACATCCATTTGCCATATCTCATAATCATAATGAGCGCTATGGCTAGGAGTATCCTAATGGATTTAAGCATTGCTATCGATCAAGGTCTCGTCATAGTCAACTCCTTGTCTTTGACGAAAGCCTTTAGCCACAAGCCTTGCTTTATAGGTAATCACATTACCATCCATATCGGCTTTTCTTCTTGAAACCCATTTGCACCCTATAGGTTTTATCCTTCAGTGCATCAACCAAAGTCCATACTTGGTTTTCATACATGGAATCCATTTGATTTCATGGCACGAAGCCATTTTTCGACTCAACTCTTCGTAACCTCTTCATAGGTGGTAGGCTCATCATCCTCTATGAGCAATACGTTATTCTGTTCACACACGAAATCCATATCTCTCAGAAGCAGGCGTATCCTACTTGACCTACGAATTTAGTGTGAAGTAGAAGGTTGAATATTACCTCATCTCGTATGAGTTACGCTTGAGTTCAGCGATTGATCTGCGTCTCGTCCGAGCATCTTGAACTTCTTCAAGTTCAACTTTGCTCCCACCGTCCTCTTTTAAAAGAAACTCTTTCTCTAAAGATAGCATGCATCAAACAAACACCTTTTGTTCCTCAGAAAGTAGAATTGATATCCTCTTGTTTCTTTAGGATATCCTACGAACAAACATTTGTCGATTTTGCTTCAAGCTTATCTCGACCGTGTCCGCTTCACATAAGGTGACAACCCCATACTTTCAAATAAGAAAGATAAGGTTTCTTGTTAGTCCACATCTCATATGGAGTAACATCAACTCTTTGATGGAACTCGCATTTAACAAGTAAACAAATGTCTCAAGTGCATATCCCCAAAAGGATTTTGGTAATCGTGCAAAGCCCATCATAGATCGTACCATGTCCAACAAGGTTCGATTTCTCCTTCTGCCACACCATTATCTTTGTGGTGTGTAAGGAGGGTCCATTGAGATAATATCCCATTATCTCGAGATAATCCAAAACTCTTGATCTAAGTATTCACCACCACGATCGGATCGTAATATTTTGATACTTTTACCAAGTTGTTTTTCTACTTCATTTCTGAATTGTTTGAACTTTTCAAACGCTCAGATTTGTATCTCATCGACAGATACCCATATCGAGAATAATCATCGATAAAGGTAATGAAGTAACGGCAACCACTTCGGCATGGATGGACATCGGACCACATACATCCGAATGTATTAGGTCTAATAATCCGATCGCTCGCTCACCCTTTCCTTAAAGGTAACTTAGTCATCTTGCCTAATAAACAAGATTCACATGTGTCATATGATTCATAATCGAATGACCCTAAACTTCCACTCTTGTGGAGCTTAGCGATCGTCTCTCATTTATATGGCCAAGGCGACAATGCCATAAGTAAGTTGATTTTAAATTATCTCTTTTATGTCTTTTAGCGTCATTGACATTCATAACCGGATGTGACATATCTAATATGTAAATTCCATTGCATAATGTACCAGATACCATAAAGCATTCCATTTGAGCTAATAGAACAACCATTGTTACCAAAAGACAAATGGAAACCAGCTCTATTTAAACAAGAAATAGGCAGATGTTCTTTGTTAACACGGGTACAAAATAACAATCATCCAAGTTAAGTACAAGCCCACCGGGAGTGTCAAACATAAGTCCCTACTACTAATGCAGAACTCTTGCTCCATTGCCAACACGCAGTCCATTTCTCCCTTTATGAGTCGCCATCGCTCCTCGAGGCCCCGCGATATCATCAGCATATGTGTGAGCCACAACCGTATCTAATACCCATATGTTATGATCATAAAGCAGATAACCTCAATGACAAACATACCGAAGAAGTCGAGGCGGTGATGCCTTCTTCGCTTCGATTCTTCCAGATAGATTTTGCGATACGCCTCCAATGACCGGCCTTACCGCAATGGAAGTGTACCTTTTGGTGCAGTCTCTTTGGTCTTCTTCTTGCCTTTCGCTGCACTTCCTTTCGCTTCGAGCCTTTTCTTCTTCTGCTTCCTCTTCTTGGAACCAGAGGAAGAAGAATCCACCAATAAGAACGCCTTGCTATCTTGCTTGACAACATTTTGTTTCATTGCTCGAGCAGATTGATCACTCGAATTGTGGTGGATATTTGGTTCATTCGATAGTTCAACACAAACCGTGAATAACTATCCGACAAACCAACAAGAATTAAGTCTATACTTAACTCAGAATCCATCACAAAACCTAAGACGACCAACCTCTCAATATAGCCATTCATCTTCAATGCATATTACATCGCAGATGAACCAGAGTCATCTTCGTTGTAAAGAGCAACCTTGAGGTCTCGAACCGCTCGGACCGTGCTTGCTCATTAAACAACTCTCTAAGATGAAACACTATCGTGTGAGCATCCATAGACTCGTGCTGCTTCTGCAGCTCAGGTGACATCGATGCAAGCATAATGCGGTGGCTATGTCACCGTCTTTTAGATGCTTATTTATATGCCTTCGATCATCATCGAAGCTCCTTCAGAAGTGGATCCGAAGCGGAAAATCAAGGATATATCCTAGATCCTCAAATCTGAGAACAATTCTCAGATTCCGCAGCCAATCAAGAAAATTTGGTCCAGTTAATTTGTTTGCATCCATTAGTGAGCGAAGATTCACACTAGTCGACATCTTCAATCAACCTAAACGTAGAGAGAGAAAGAAAGTTAGAATGGAATTAAATGTATGATCATAAGGAATTAAAAGACATACATATGGCTCCCACTAGTTTCAATAGAATCCATAACCCTCATCATGAATCCATGAAACAAAATGGCACATTGACCTAGTGGGTCGATATTCGACATTGCTAAGAATGACCTTGAGGTTAGCTCAACAAGTCACCTTAGGTCAATCGGTAGGTATCGGTCATACCAATTGCATCATCGATGACCGACATTAAGAATGACCTTGAGGTTAGCTCAACAAGCCATCTTATGTCTCGGAGGTATCGGACATACCAATTACATCTTAGACACAACTATCGATCGTCTTATCAACGGTTGATGTATGCACATACATTGGGTTATCAACACTGATGCACGTACATCGATGTACACTACCCAACTCGCCTCTGTCCACGCTGACCTCGAGGTTAGCTCAACAAATCAACGCTTCTAGGAAAACCGACCCATTAATCCGAAAATCATATTTTCATAGTTTGAACATATTCAGATAGAGTGAGCTCGAGGTTAGCTCAACAACCCAACCCTATAAGAACTACGGTTCTTACCATATTAATGGAAGGCGTTAGTTTTCATATTTTAAGTGAGGATTTTAGGTCTCATCTTTCTAATCTCATCCAAGGATCATAGTCACCATGACTATATGGTCTGATTTAAGGCATTGCATCAATCACATTAAATTTATACCGAAAATCACCCATCATCCCACCAAGGCATGATATAAGTCGACTTGTATATGTATAAGTCGACTTATGTCTCTGTATAAGTCGACTTATGTATGTGTAAGTCGACTTGTGCAACTGTGCATGAACAAGTCGACTTGTACCATTGTGCAAGTCGACTTGTACCATTGTGCAAGTCGACTTATTAGTCTACAGTGCACCAAACAAGTCGACTTATGAACATATAAGTCGACATGTTCATTTGTGAATTTGGAATTGCTATCTAATCGGCTAATTCTCAATCCAGGTATTTCCAATTCACAACACCAATATAACAAGTATATAAAACTTTATATTAATGTGCTAATGAAACATTTTCATCAACTCATGCATGCCATATAGTCTAACTATATATGAAAACCTTGAAACCGATTAATCCACCATTAATCACTAGATTTCTACATAATTCAAGGACACCAAATTATCATGCTAAGTATCTCTAGGTAGGCTACACGTTATCAAGATTACTCCGGCACTTGTCACAAAAATTGCGACGGTCAAAATAACCAATATAACGGAATAAGCTAACGAGACGCTAAAGTGACCTATTCGATATCCAAAAATTATTGGAAACCTAAATTCAAGAATCTCAACTTGGAATGCATACCACATCAATATAACACATTTTTAATCACTATAAAAATGATTCATGGCATTGGAACAGAAAATAACACAATCAATCATTCCAAACAAAACAGCCCCAGCAAGTTTCTCAAAACTGCCAAGCTCAACATTTTGCTCAAAATGACCATTGAAACACTTTCAATAAATACTGAGAAAATTACAGAGGTTAAAACATGTTCCCAACATGCTCCATGAATTTTTCCAGGATTTATTTCCCACAAAAACTCATTGAACCTCAGCAATCTAGTCGAACCAGAATCTGTGTTCTCCAACACAGACATTCCCATCAGCACACAAGAAATTCGGAAATAAATAGTAAATCACCTTGAAAACAATTTTCCATCCACAGAGACATTCAAAAACATCTTAGGGACATGTCGGTGAAAACCAATCCGAAAATTTTTTTTCTAGAATTTATTCTCGAATTTACAAGCATACCTGTTTCAGAAACGTTCAACAAGACAGCATCCGAAACTTGACGGAATTAAATAGCAAAACCATATCAAATCAAATTGATAAATTCTCATCTTTCACAAACATATTCTATAACATGTTATGAACAATTCTGAGCAAGAAATTTCGAAAACATGCATCTCTATACTGATTCGAAATTCACACAAATAACATGCATCAGCAGCTCAATTCACTAAGGAACTCCGACCTAGTTATCATTTCGACTGTTTATACAACACAAGTGGCTCTAATACCACTGTAGGAAAATCCCGGGGTAGGCATCACATGCCCACAGTGCGGAATTTTAAAATTTTGAGTCCCGGGATATTCCCGAAAGCCAGGATCCATGTGTAAGTACAAACAATCAAACCATAACGACTAAAGGAGACCGTCTCTAATCAGTATCCACGCAGAGGTCGGAAAACCTAACAGGACAAACTCTTTTGACCGGGAATAGCTAGACTAAAGAAAAAGTGCTAGCTCTTACCTTAGCCTTGGAGAGCAAGTGAGATGATCTTGGTGGAGCCTTGAGAAGTAGAAGCAATCTTGAATGGAAGAGATGAAGAAGATGAAAAACAAAATTTTCAAAGCTTAACTCTTAAGCTTTCGACACTTCTCCTTCAACCTACGTACAAGCCTCCTTCCCATGCCTTCTCATATGTATATTTAACACTTAAAGACATAAGAAAGGGCTTGGTGGATGCTCATCCACGTAGGAGGCATAAAATGCCTTAAAATGCTAAATCATCATTAAGTTTGACTTTTCAAACTTATTAACTTCTCCTTTTGGTGGTTCCACCGAAATCATATATATATATATATATATATATATATAATTAATTATTTACTTAATTAATTAATATATATAATTGCTGAAGTGGTCCAGTCAAACTGGAATTGGCCCTAAACTGCCGCCGCCCCGCCGACGAAAAATCACGGAAGCGGTTTTCAAGAATGTCGATGTCGCGATCTCATCGGGACATATCCCAATCTCATCAGGATCCATTTAATCCTATTGCTTCCGGATATCGGATCTCCGTCCAAACTATTTTCTGATTCTCCGAGTCACTTATGCGTGTGACCCATTAGGTTCCGGTTATGTTGGCCACTTAGATTAACACTTAATCCGAGCAAGTCATGAGCGGTATCTAGCAACACATCATGACCCCAATTGACCGGAAAGTAATTGGTTTGACTAATGAAACCATATCACGAACCCTTCCATAGACAATTACCGTGCAATTCGTCCTTTCACCATGCTATACCCCACTTGGTTTGAGTATGGGCAATGTGTCAACTCTTACTAGATTGATCGATCAAATCTAGTCCAAGTGTAATCAGTTCTCGCCCTAGGACTCATTACTTTATATGTCCATGAAGACCATCTTCATGACATATGTATGCTCGGCGCAGAGACTTCAAAGTAATGATCCCGATAAGAGGCTATGGGTATCTCTTCTCGCTATAATGTGGTGAATCCTCTATTGGCTACTCAATTACCTTCAATACCTCAAGTCGCACTCCAATCACCACCCTATGAGCGACCTCGAAAGGCAACAAGGAATGGAGTCAAAGTACGTAATCAAGATCAAGATATCCTCGAGTACCTCAAGTCTAAGGATACTTGCACCATTGCTATGATGAGATTATCAACGACATTTGTATAGGACATCCATGTGATGATCTCATAGCAGTCATCCAATGTACTTACTACCACTAGTAAGCATCCACATGTCAAATCTAAATATCTCAATATTTACAGTTTTCTGAGATCCACTGCTTGATCCAATCAAGGAGTTTGACATGTGTTAGTCTATCCGGATTAACGATGTCCAGTCTCATTAATCCTATGACTAGGATAATTTAGATATCTTGACATAATTGCACATGATAGGAATCTCAATAGTATGATCACATCATAATTTCCTTCATGCTATGTCATGTATCAGGGACTTCATTAATTTGATTAAAGATCATTATCAATTCATAATAAAATGAATATCAAATAAATGAAATATGCCTTGCTTTATTTATTCATAAAGTCTGTACATGACTATGAACAAAATGCGCTAAAGGGGATTGCCTTTAGGGCACTACTCTAACATCAGGTAGATCCTCGCAAGGTCGAGGCAGTGCTGCATTAGGAGGCCCCTAGGAATGTATCTGAGGTTCGGAGTTTCCTAGGATTGGCCGGATATTACCGGAGATTTGTCGAGGGGTTCTCGTTGATCTTAGCCCCTCTGAAAAAGCTTCTGAGGAAGGATGTACCATTCAGATGGACTGAGGAGTGCCAGAAAAGATTTGAGGAGCTGAAACATCGGTTGACTGCTGCGCCGGTGTTAAGCATTCCGTCTGGTACTGGAGGCTATGTGGTGTACAGTAATGCTTCACATCAGGGACTAGGGTGTGTATTGATGCAGCATGGCAGAGTAGTAGCTTATGCCTCGAGACAGTTGAGATCTTATGAGGTGAACTACCCAGTTCACGATTTGGAGTTAGCAGCAGTGGTTTTTGCTCTGAAGATTTGGAGATATTATTTGTATGGGGAGACGTTCCAGATCTTCACTGATCATAAGAGTTTGAGGTATTTGCTAAGTCAGAGAGAGCTGAATCTGAGACAGAGGAGATGGATTGAGCTGCTGAAAGACAATGACTGCACGATTGCGTATCATCCAGGGAAGGCCAATGTGGTGGTAGATGCATTGAATAGGAGATTTCATATCAGTGCAGCTCAGATTCAGATTGGGAGACTGCCTAGTTTGATTCAGTTGAGAGCTCTTAATGTTCAGATGGATTTGGGTCAGGATGGAGCTCTGTTAGCCACTCTGAGGCTTAGGCCGATGTTGCATGACAAGATCAGGAGAGTTCAGGATCAGGATCCGGTGATGGTAAGATTGATGGATATAGTAATATCTGATTCGATTAATGATTTTGAGCTGAGAGATGGGACATTGTAGATGGGGCAGAGACTATGTGTGCCTGATGTAGATGATTTGAGACGTGAGATTCTGGAGGAGGCACACGTGGCTGCCTATGCTATGCATCCTGGTACTACTAAGATGTATCGCACTCTTAAGTTGCATTTCTGGTGGCCAGGCATGAAGAGGCAGGTGGCAGAGTTTGTTTCTCGGTGTTTGACGTGCCAGCAGGTTAAGGCTGAGCACCAGGCTCCAGTGGGTAAGCTGCACTCGTTGCCTATTCCGGAGTGGAAATGGGAACGAATTACCATGGATTTTATTATGGGATTGCCTATGACGCCGAGGCAACATGATGCAATCTGGGTCATAGTAGACCGGTTGACCAAATCGGCTCACTTCTTGCCAGCGATGGAGAGTAATACTCTCGATTAGTTGGCCCAGAAGTATGTGGTAGAGATCGTGCGACTGCATGGGGTTCCGGTGTCTATAGTCTCAGACAGGGATCCCAGATTTACTTCGAGGTTCTGGAAGAGCCTGCAGTCTGCATTGGGTACTCGGTTGAACTTCAGTACTGCATTTCATCCTCAGATAGATGGGCAGAGTGAGAGGACGATTAAGACTGTTGTGGATATGCTTCGAGCTTGTGTATTGGAGTTCAGAGGATCATGGGATCAGTATTTGACTCTGATCGAGTTTGCATATAATAATCAGTATCAGAGTAGTATCGGGATGGCACCGTATGAGGCTTTGTATGGGAGGTAGTGTAGATCGCCACTGTATTGAGATGAAGAGGGTGTGAGGAAGATTGAGGGTCCCGAGTTGATTCAGGACACTGTAGATAAGGTGAAGCTGATTCGGAGTCGCATCAAGGCGGCTCGGGATGATGTAAGAGCTATGTGGATCAAAGATCGAGAGAGATGGAGTATCTTTGTGGGTGATGAGTGTTCCTCCGAGTGTCTCCGTGAAGAGGAGTTATGAGATTTGGCCGTAAGGGCAAGTTGAGTCCTCAGTATATTGGTCCTTATGAGATCCTCGAGAGGATAGGACCTTTAGCTTATAGATTGGCTTTACCGAGTGAGATGTCCCAGTTGCATGATGTGTTCCATGTTAGTATGCTCTGACGGTACCGATCAGACCCGACTCATGTGATTCCGGCTCAGGAGATTGAGATAACCAGCGATTTGAGCTATGTAGAGGAACCGGTACGGATTGTGGGATCCCGGGTCAAGCAGTTAAGGAACAGGGTGATTCCATTGGTGAAAGTCTTTTGGAAGAACCACTCTTTTGAGTGAACAGTGAAATCTGTGCACATGAAATAACTGTACATGCATACATGATATTCCCGGGTTTTGTACCTAAGGCAATTTTATTGTGATTAACATGGTTATTGGGTTTGAAAAATTATTTTGACTGCTTCATAGTGTGTTTTACATTTTATGGGATTTTCAGGAATTTTTCTGAAATTTTCCGGAGAAAATTCCCGGACCGGAAAAAAATTCGCCAAGTGACAAACCGGTTGATTTTCTACTGTTATTTGGTACTTACCTATGACTTATTTTGGTGGGACCCATAAGTGGACCCTTAATATGTGTAGGAACCGAAATTGGCTTGAATTGCTTGGTCTTTGTTTTAATTTTTTCAACAATTTGAATAGGTCTTTGACTTTTCTTCATTCTTCCTCCAATGGCCAAGTGTCCCACCATTTAATGCATTGTTATCCTTATATTTCGGCAACTTCCACTTGAAAGAGGGGAAAAAGAACATTTGTTTTGTTTATATTCTCCTCCCATCCTAAAACCCTCTTCACTTTGCCTTCTCCATCGATTTTGTTCTCCTTCTTAAAGTAATCTTCCCTCCAAATTCAAGAGCTCTTCTTCATGCATCCAAGCTACCTTCTTACCTTGAATATCACCATGCGTAGGATGGAAAAGAAGTAAAGAAAGGAGAGTAGGAGAAGTGAAGAGTTGGAGTGGAAGCTAATTAGGTAAGTTTTTAAGTTAAGTTTTTAATGATGTTTTAAGTATGAATTTATGAATCATGGTAGGTAGAAGCATTGAATGGGAGGTTTGGAGCATTTATTATGCTTAGGGTTGCATTAAATTAATGACTGTAATGGTTTGAATTAATGGGTATAAGGTTAGGTTGAATTATGAATTGAAAGTAGTATGTTAGAAGTGGTTTTAGTTTGATTAGTGATGGCATATTGATGATTGATTTTACTTGGAAAGAAAGAATTGAGTGCTGCCAATTTTTTTGTATTAGCCCTAGTACATGTATGAATGGTGTAAGAACTGATTAGTGTTCCTTTGGATGTTTAATGATGTGTTAAAGGCATTGGAAATGATAGAACTAAGGTTAGCACCAAATCTGGAAAATTAGGGTTTTCACTGGTTGTACTTTTGTTAGCATAACTAATTGTGTAGGAATGAAAATGAGATGAGGTTTGTGGCCACTTAAACGTTGGGATGTTAGCTACATTTTTGTGTGAGGTGTTGTCCAATTTTAACTTTAAGAGGTTGCTATATGGCTTGGAAAGTTACTGCTATTGACTGGAATGAATAATACCCGAAACCATAACCTAGAGTTTTGCTAATTTTTCTAAATTAATTGAGAAGGAATTAGAACAAATTGACTAAATGAAAGTTGAAGCCTATTAAGTTATCTTTCCAATGCCACTGATTTTGCTATTTTTCGATCTGTATATTGGGAGTTATGCATTGTGGAGTGTTGACTGATTTTCTGTCATTTGTGGACACCTAGCCTAATTGTCGATTTTGTGAGCTTTCTGATTGGAAGCAATTTTAGAAATTTTTGTGACTTGAATTGGCTTTGGTGATCTTCTGAAAAGTTGTAGAGGAAGAAATTTTCTTGAAAAAGATATATGGCAAGTAATTCTTGAAGGTCATATTTGGGAGTAATGAATTTGCAAAATCTTGGACCTACATTAGGTTTCTCTTCACGCCTCGATCAAGACATTGTTTGGCAGATTTGAAATTGTTAGAGGTTGAATTGGAATTTGGGTTCTCATGAAAATTGAAGTTTGAGATCTTATCTTTTCAGGGATATAAAGTAGTGATTTGTTTGACATTTTTACAAGGAGATATACTGCTTGAAAAATCACTGTCCAATTTGAGTACTTCCAGGGGCAGCAGCCTTCACTGAATTGTTTGACCTAGTTAGCCATTGCATTTGAATTTGGACTGTTCATGAACGTTGTATATCACATTGTGATCTTTCTGAGGACATTTATTTTGTAATTTTTGACTAAGGAAATGGGAGGTTATTGAATTTACAAAATACTGCACTGGTTAGGAACTCATTAATTGGACAGAAACTTTGACTGGATTTTTGACACCCTTAGAGGTGAATTTGGCTTTTGTGTTCTTCATGAACATTGTAGATCTCTCATTTCTCTATGAAATAGACACTAATTTTGTCCAATTTGGAGTTCAGAGTAAAGAGTTATGACCTAGGAATGTTGGGACGTCGGAAAAAGGAAAGTATCTAATTTGGCACTGTAGACATCCTAGTCGACTACAACATGTCCTAGTCGACTAGGACATGTATTTTTGCTGAACTGACTTCCTTCCACTCTTTTGTTTATAACTTTTCCGTCCGACATCCGATTGACCCGATTCTCAAGACATCGGATTCATGACTTATTGAATTTCATTTTCTGAGACATTGGGAATTATTGGACGGGAAATTGACGTGGGTCCGGGTAATGGACCGCTAATCACTGTTCTATTTAATTGGAGTGATTATTTAATTGGGGACCTATTAAGGTCCAAATTGAGCGCCGTCAGCGCCAATGGATTCTAATTTTTAAACGGATCTTTCTAATGGAAAAGAAATTGGATTACGGCCGGGAATATCATGATCATGCATTGTGCACCTTCTAAGTGTTACATGTGTATTCTGAAATAGTTCTGATTGAACAATTGATAATGTTTGTTTACTGTCACTGTTATAGAGTCACACTTGGAGCGTCGGTCCACTGACTTCACCGAGATTGCCATATTTTGGCTCGGAAAGTAACCTAGTTGATTTCTCAAATTCCTGAATGTCTAAATGCCCTATGTGAATTACTTGTCGAGGTGATTTACATAGATTACTGAAACATATTGGATGGAATTACATGCTTTTACTGTACTGAATGGAACTACTTGCAAAGGTGAATTGTATGGTTACTGAACTGTATAGGATTAAGTTGCATGTTTTACTTGTATTGATTCGACTATCGCATGAAACCGAAACCGCAATCTCGGGCTTTTATAGCCATATCTTTCGATTCGAAAATCGTAATCGGGCTTTTATAGCCATACCATCGTAAACCCATCGAGTATCGCATTACATGCATAAATGCATGAACAGATAATGGACGTTGTGACCCAAGTTGCGATTATTATCGACCGCCTCGAGTCCAGGGATTTATCCTCGAATATTGTCTCGACCGCCTCGAGCCCGAGGAGAGAAATCTCACGCGCCCCCACCGAATCTCGATCGAGCACTTGGGCACAACACTGAATAATTGGAAAGAGTCACATATGCATTGCATTCACATGAATGACTGTTTTGTGAAAATTACTGATTACGTGATGGCATGATTTACTGTAAACTGTTACATGTTACTGCAAATCATTATTTAATGCTATAAATTGTTATGTTACTGCGAATTGAATACTACTGTATTATGATGTACGCCATGTGCGTAATGCATGATTTGAGTGAACCATCGATGATGGTTTCTCACTGAGTTCGCAAAACTCACCCAAAATTTGCATATATTTTTCAGGTCCTGAAGAATACCCCGGTTGACACGGGAGTATGTCTACTGTAGGCAAGTAAAGGATAGAGGCCGGGATCAGTCCGTGTCTGTATTAGTGTCTTATCGAATTGTATTTCGCAATCATTGTGCAACAATGCTTTGTTTTTATAACGAGCCCATTGTGGTTGTACTGTTTTGCACATTGACTGATTGTAAATTGTTATTGGATGACTGTAATAACTGAAAATGATTACGTGTGAACATGGGCTCAGGATTCTTACTGTTTATGCTGCGTTAATGAATGGTTCAAGGAAAAAAATAAATAAATAAAGAGAGGTAAAAATTTTATACTGAGTCTCAATCGACTGATGTAATACGCCACCCTCGCGGGGCACGAACTCGGATATCACCAACGATATCGGGTTTGGGTCACTCGGGAGTGGGGTGTTACAATCAATCACTTCACAACATAATAATACATGCCCCAATTCACATTTGCACCAAGTAGTACAATTTATACACGTAACACTTCAATAACAAGTTACCGATACTTCAGACACCTATGGTCCGAAATCAATCCAAATCAATCACATAAACCCTCCATTTCTTCCGCATGGCATAAGCGCATAATTTAAACACACAAAGATTGAGGAACCAACTAGGTTACTCACCTCTAAACTTTCGAGCTAATGCCGGGAAGTCTTAGCCACGTCGGAGGATTGACGCTCCACTTGTGCCTCTAAAACAATCGAAATACACAGACATTACTAATTGCACAAGTTACAATAATCAATGGTACACATGCAATGATTTAATCGCGTACAATACATGTTTATGGCAATTCCCGACACTAAACTCAAATCTTCCCAACTCAATCTTTTATTCTCTAACGATGGAAATTCATGGACTCCATGACTCAATTGGTTAAGTTAAAAACTCCAAAAGTTAAATTCCAAGACATGGGAACTATCTGTATATCGAAATCAAATTCACTATTCAATTGTCATCCGAATTCGCAAACTTTCGAAATTGATTCAGAACTTTCATTCTTATAGATCTGTAGTCCTTAGTCTCTAAATTGCAATGAATCAAGAACCAATTCATTAGAGTTAAAACATCAAAACTCATCATTTAAAAGAATCAAAACACTCTTGGAGAAATGGCGTGCTCTGGCGCGCGAAGATCGCTTCGCCATGGCGAGATCCTCGCCACGTCATGGCGTGAAGCGCTAAGCGCTCCAGCGGTGTCGTCTTCACTCGTCATGACGTCGTGAGAGGAAATTTGCTCATTTGTAGGCGTGTTCATCACGTCGTCATGGCGTGCAAACCCATAAACACGACCGAAACCTAGAAATTGCTCACTTCTGTAAACTTAAATCCAACAATCCTCTTTCAAACACTCCCAAAACAACTTAATACACTTAAAAAAAACTAATCCCTAACCTCAATTCCATCAAATAACCATTATCCCTCAAATACCTAAAACAAAACAAGAAAATCCATCAATTTTTTTATCATCCGAAACCTAAACATTTCTTAATCATCAAATACTCTGATCAATCATCAATATACTCCAATAAATCCACAAATCAAACTATCTAAAGCAAGAAGAGTAAGAACTTACTTGATTTAAACATTGAAATCTTCAAAAACTACAACCCTTCTAACTCTCACACACCCACAACAATCACCCAAAATCAAACCCTAGATCAACTTCTCCAACACCAAGCTCAAGGAATAGGTTTAAGGTGGAGAAGGAAGCAATTTAACAAGAAGAAAATGGAAGAAGCAAGCAAGAAGAAGATCCACGATGAAGGAGAGAAGAAGAAGAGAAAATGGTCTTTCACAGAGGAGCAAATATCGTGGGACAATTTCAAAGGCTAAAAGGTTTTATACAAAATCATTTAAAAGGCTAAGGCTTGTTTGGCAATTCAATTGCCACAAGACCACTCCAAACAGCCTAAATTCAAATTCTTAATCTAATTCCTCTCAAATTTCCAATGGCTCTACATAATAAATCCTAAAATCATAACTCTATTTTTTCCCGTGCCATTGGTCAATCAATTTTGGAACTGAAAATCCAATAAATCGATCAATCTGTCATTTTTTTTTGTCCGGACCCAATACTCCAAAAATTCCAAAAAATTTTCTAAAAATCCTCAAAAATATAAAACACAAGATCATACTCTCCAATTCCATATTTCAGACTCCTAGATCTCATTTTCCATTTCAGTTCAATTTTCAAAGCACAATTTACACAATTATCACTAAATTTCCAATTTACACAACTATATCGGAAATATGTCATACATGCATGTACACGCGTAAGCTAGTGCAATAATTACCAATTATCAAAATATAGAGGCTAAATAATGCATGAACATGCCAAATTATGAATGCACAACCACTGTACCCATCCCATCGGTGACAGGATGTTACACTCTGCCATAGATCTTTATCCACACTTTGTTACGACAATTCTTGGAAACTGAGATTTGATACCAATTGAAGTGAATTACTCGTTAGTATAGACTTAATATTCGATATACAAAACGCACAAAAAGGAGGGGTTGAATTGTGTATCCTTTTTTTAATACAATCCCCTTTTAAACAAACTTTTTTTTAATAAAAAAAATTGCTTTCTCAAACGATTGAAAAACAGTATTATGAAGTATTGTAATCTACTTCTAAGTATTTATATCAACAAAAGAAATTAAAAGTTGAGAGTTGAAAGTAAGAATCGACACATCAGTTTTATACTGGTTCACCCCAAACTGTGAGCGACGTTCAGTCCTCAGAATTCTTTATGAGATTTCACTATACTTCTCAAAGATACAAGTATTCTTTTCACCTAACCTCTTCAGGTCTCTTACAAAAAGTATTCTTTTCTGACTTAGCCTCTTCAAACTATCAGTTTTTCTTCCATCTACGGAAAGATGTTTTGAGCTTTGTTACATACAATAGTAGCTCGAAGTTTAGTGCAATGAATAAAATTTCTAACTTTTGAATCTCTCGCCTTTTTTAAAAATCACTAATTTTTTTATTCTTCAACTCTGACTCGTATTTATAGCCTTCGTCTTCAACCGCTTCTTGATAACTGCTTCTTTCTTCTTGTTTCTTAATCTTTGAAGAAACAGTTATTCAGTTGAGTTCTGTAACTAACTCAAACTAATTGATCATCTGACGTGGTATCGGGTCTTCGTCTTCGATTCTTTTGTCTCATTTTTAGCTTCTCTTTCTTCTCATGTTCTTCGTCTCATTTTGTTTTGCGTCTCATTTTGCTTTCCGCTTTCGTCTCATTTTCTTCCGTCTCATTTTTAGCTTTGTTTTCATCTCATTTTCTTCGTCTCATTTTGTTTTGCATCTCATTTTGTTTTCCGCTTTCGTTTCATTTTCTTCCGTCTCATTTTACTTTTCGCTGCTGTCTCATTTTCTTTCATCTCATTTTCTTAATCTCATTTTCATTTGCATTATTATTTGTTCTTCATGAAAATTAATCGTAAAGTCATTTTAACTTAACACATTATCCTCAATGTAGAATCAAATGCAAGAAATGGAGTAATTAATAAAAATAACAAATGCAAAAATGTAAAAGACAAAAATAACTTCCCTTGGGTTGCCTCCTAAATAGCACCTTTGTTTAATATCATTGACTCGACCTCTAGTTGTGTGCTTTAAGTGACACTAGTCACATCCTCCAACATCAACACGTCCAATTCCTTCGTTTGGAAGCCATCATAATACGGCTTCATATAATGAGCATTCACTTGGAATGTCTTGTCAATATTAAGGCTCCATATCTCCACTGCACCAAAAGGAAAGACATGAGTGATAACAATTGGACTAACCCAACGAGATCATAACTTACTAGGAATAAATTTGAGTTTAGAATGATATAGTAACACTTTCTGGCCCACCGCGAAGGTTTTCCTTGAAATCATCTTATCATGACAAGCTTTCGTCCTCTCCTTATATATCACTGCATTTTGATATGACTCATTCCTCATCTCTTCTAACTATTGAAGCTACAACTTCCTATGCACTCTTGCATCATCTCAATGCATGTTGCATCTTTTGATAGCCCAATATGCCTTATGTTGTAATTCCACTAAAAGATGACATGACTTTCCAAACGCTAGCCTATACGACGACATTCCAATTGATGTTTTGTAAGCCATTTGATAGGCCCACAATTCATTTTCCAATCTTACACTCCAATCTTTCCTATTGGGTTGCACGGTTTTCTCCAAGATTAACTTTATTTATTGATTTGAGACTTTAGCTTGCTCGTTAGTTTGAGGATGGTAAGCAGTAGAAACTTTATGCATAATGTGATATTTTCTAAACATTGTTTCTATCACCCCATTGCAGAAGTGGGTTCCTCTATCATTAATGATGGCTTTCGATATCCCAAACCTAGAAAGAATTTTAGCCTTAACAAAATTTGTAACAACCTTGGCATCGTTAGTCCTAGTTGTTTTGGCTTCCACCCATTTATAAACATAATCAACCACAAGAAATATATAAGTAAAACCAAAAGACGGAGGGAAAGGTCCTATAAAATCAATGCCCCAAACATTAAAATTTTCACAAAAAAACAAAGGGGTTTGTGGCAATTGGGGACAAGTTACCTGATCATTGGCATCTATCATAGGATTTGTAGAAGGTATAAAATAATGTTGGCCAATAGAAGTCGTTTTCTATAACTTTTTGAGCTATTTGTTTTACTCCAAAATATCCTCCACAAGCGTACGAATGGCAGAAGACTAAAATTGATAATAATTCATTTTTTGGTACACACCTCCTAATAACTTGATCTGCATAGTGCCTTCAAAGATATGGGTCATCCAATACATAGTACTTCACTTCACTTTGTAGCTTATCCCTCTGAGCTTTTGACAAACCAATAGATAATCCGTTAGTTATTAAAAATTGACAATGTCTGTCTACTATGATGGTGTCGCATTAGTAGAAAATAATTGCTCATCCGGGAAGCCTTCTCATAGAGGGATATTATCTTTTTCCTTTATCAAACGACTGATATGGTCTACCACCACGTTTTCTGCTCCCTTCTTGTCTCTAATATCTAAGTCAAATTTCTAAAGAAGGAGAATTATTGGCCCCTGAAATTTTTTTTTAGCATGATGAGACTAATTTTGGGGTCTTGCTAGATTATTTATGTTAGAATAGATTAGCTTGTTAATCTGGGTAAGATAATATGGTATAGGTTAAGGGCATTGAACTATTAAAATCGTGGGAGATTGTAAGGCCAATTTTGGCAAGTCACTTAAGTTTAAAAGCCATAAGGTATTAAAGGAAGGGCAACGTGGACTCTTATCATTCATTAAGGGTAAAATGGGAAGAAAGAAGTGTTGTTTCCTTCCTTAAGAAGGAGAAAAACGAAAATGGGAGAGGAGGAAGTGAAATAACAAAACCAAAGAGAGGAATAAGAGAGGTTTCGGTGGTTGAGAGGAAAGAAGAGAGTTGAGCTAGGGTTTCATCTTTTCTAAGCCTTTTAGAGAGATTTTGGTGTTGTGCAAAAAGGGAAAAAGGTAGAGGAAGATAAGAGTTTTTTTTTAACCAAGCATTTCTTCATTTGAAGAAGATTTGAGGTAAGAACATTGTAAGGTTTTGGATTTTTGGAAGGGTTTTGGTTTCAAGATCTTAGTAAATGCATGTCCAAGATCAATTTCATGCATTTGGTTCTTTGGGTTTTTCTATTTGAATTCTTATGATTTGGGATTTTTTTGGAAATGTTGAAGAAAATCAAGAAGGACAAGAGGAGCAAGAGGAGAGGCAAATTTGAAAAAGCCATAGTCAAGGAATTCAAGGTGGGTTTCATTTTTATAGTTAGGTGATAAGCTAACTGTTGGACCCCGTTTCTAGAGGCCAACAATCAATTCGGATACCAAACAAAGTTTAACTCGGGTCTTGGGACGAATTCGAAGAAGACTATTTAGGATGGTCTCGAAAGGGAGGGAGAAAGCTAAGTGAAAGATATCACATTTATAAAAAATAAATCTCAGCGTGGCAGCAAAGGAGGGTTCGTCGCGGCGAAGACGTCTTCAGACAGGTTCGTCACAGTGATCCTTGGCTTCGCCGTGGCGAAACACTCAGAAACTGAATTTCCCCATACATTTTAAACAAACATATACATTCAAATCTAACCATCCAACCTAACCACAAGCTAACATAATCATACACAAATGGAATTTCAATTCATCATTTCCTTACTAATTCAAAGAGTTTGAGCAAATACATATCATCATACACATCAAAACCTAAAACAAAATACATAAGGATGCTCAATGTTGACATGCTTATAAAGCTAAACAAAATCACTAACTTAATACAAAAGTCTCTAACTTTTTTGTGACATGCATATCATGCATACATGTAGAAAATAAGATTGAAATGTAAGCTAAACATTAGTATTTTATTAAAGGCGTAAACTGCCACCTCGTAAAGGAACACAAGGAGTTTTGCAAGGATTTGCTACACCTGATTCCTCACCATTAGACAAGGGTACTGATAAGTATAGAATCCCAATAATTACTACCGTATGAGTCACATGTATGAGCTTTAGTTAAGAGTTTGGGCTATTAAAAACAATGAGAAAAATGGTGTTTTGTCAGAGTGTAAGAGAAGGAAAGTGTGGATATTTACAAATAATAAATATTACGTAGTCCGATATGTTAGGCACATATTCAACATTTGTGATTATGTCAGTGAATTTAGTGACAAAATGTTTCTATGGATAAGTACCTGAGTTGATTTGGAGGTAAAAATATTTTCATGAATTGACTAAGGAAGAAATAAAAACAGAGATGAAAATGACAAGATTTAGGGTATACAAGCAAAGTGGATTTGAAATGTTGAACTTAGAATTTAAAATGATTATTCAATTAGTATGATAAGAGTTATGATTTGGTATAAGATTGTGTTAGTGAATTTGATATCCGAATTTCAAGATGGCTATGCGACTATGCTTCTGAATTAATTAAGAACGTACATGTGGAAGATGAAACAAATGATGGTGATATATGTAGAAGTTCTCAAGGTTAAGTCGACTAGTTATTATAAGAATATATTTGATCATGTGGTTATATTGGTGAATAATATGATTGAGTACATATGAGATCCATTTTTGGATATGGTATGGGAGGTAATCTATGATCCCTATAGTTAAAGATTATGAGATGAATTAGAGTAACGTGATGGAATTATGGTATAGGTGATTATGTTGAAAAGATAACTACGATGGACAAGTATTTTTGAATAGTCATAGAATATTCAGGAATTGTTCATAATCAATTATGATTGATGTATCATTAGCATGAGATATAAATTAGTGACTTGCATTACTTTTGTATATAAAATGTAACGATCATGATGGTATATACCAAATTACAAGAGTAAACGAATATGCCTCTTATTCCATTGAGTTTTATTATAAAGAATATTTTGATCATGTACAGTGTGACAGAAATTGAAATTTTAAGGGATTAAGAATGGCTGAAACAACATTGATGAACATAATTGATCGATAAAGATTATGGAAACAGTGTAGATGATTGAAGTAAGAAGTCTTTTTGAGATAGAGATGTTTTATCAAATTATACTGGGTGAATTAAATGTTCCATTTCGAGGAATCAATGATTATTAATGAAACAAAAATAAATATTGGAGTCCTATCACTGACGAAGACTAAGGCATAAGAGGTAGAATATGCTACCGAGAATGTATGTATTTTGTTTGATGTAAAATATCCAACTTTATGAGTGGATTCTTAAATTTGAGGAGACATTAATTGCTAATATGAGGAGTATATAGGTCCACGTCATATTCTGTGTAAATATATTTGGGAGATATAAATTAGATTTTGATGAATATGTTACCAACAAATGGAAATGTATGGAGAAATTAGTATGAATGAGAAGACAAAAGAGCAAGTCAAGGGAAATTAGAGGAAATCAAATGAATGGAAAAAATGATTTAAAAAAGGTAAGACAATGGGGCAATGTTACCTCATTGAGGAATTAGTTATTTGAGAAATTACAAGAACTAATCATGGACATATGGAGCTTTGAAAATTTTTGTTCGAGTTAACAAATGCCCTGACAGTACTATGGTATTGGAGATTAAAGCGATCCAAGCAAAATTTGATGATATATTAAATGTATTCAAAATGTTGAGAAGAATAGTTTGAATACTTGAGGAAAAAATGTAAAAATGTGTAAATTGTACGGTTAAGGAAAGTAAAGAGAATTTTGAGGAATTATAATACCGATAGTAATTATATTGTTTGGATTTGGAGATTTAGCATACAATGATGTTGTATAATAGATTAGGATAAATTCCACTATAGAATGATAAAGTGATTTTATATGTATGGAGACAATTGAAACCTCATGGGTTGATTATTTGATACTTGAATTGAAACTTGTTGCAATAGTGATCGCTTGAAAGTTTGGAGACATTATAAGTACAAAAACATTTGAAATATACAAAACATTTAATTTTGAGGTAAATATTGAGTTGAAAGAATTGAATACAAGACTGAGGCAATAGATAGAGTTATTTGAAGGATTATGACTGTACAAATGAGTATCATACCGGTAACGCTAATGTTGTCATCAGATGCATTGAATAGAGAACCCAATAGCAGTGAAGCATGAATTTAGATATTGAGGTTATAAGATCTAGTGGAAAAAGAGGAGCATAGAATGTTGAATTGAATTTTGGGCAAATTGATTTGTCACTGAAAATTCAAGATCAGTTTCACATGAACGAAATCCAGATTGAGGATTCAGAAATTGTGAACCTTAATAAAAAATTAGAGATGAATACGAATTTTGAGTTTGAATAGGAAGAATGATACTTTGTGATTGAAATAAGAAATATGTGTATGGATAAAGATGATTGAGCAAAGAGATCATTAGAGAAGCATGAATAACAACCTGATATACATCCTAGTAAGAATACGCTGAGATAACGTTTGAAGGCTAAGGAGGTAGAAATTAGTGACCACGCTGTGAGTTGTCAATAGTCTTGACTGTTGTAGATATGCCTAAAGCTTCTATTGTGGAGTTCATAGGAATATGAGATTAATTTATAGTTCTGTTTGATTTTTAAGCATAACAATCATTATCACAGTGATGTCATTAAAATACTGTATTGAACATTATGTGACAAAAGGAGTTGTCCACCCTTACATTTAAAATGAATAAGGCCTAAAATAGTTGAAGGCTAGGAGTAATTCAAAGGATACAGTTGATGTGTAAAATGAATCTATAATAGGAGTTAATGATCCAAGATAATGACGAATGATATAAGTGGATCAACATTGAAGTTATGGAATATCGTGAGATAGACATAAGTGTTGAGTGTAAGAAATGTGAAATATCAAGCAACAGATGAGATACTTCTAAGAATGTCACCGTTTCAAGGTGTATTTAGATAGAGATAAAGGTGTGAATAGGTTTGGAAAAAAGATTAGCTACATCTGATATGAATTGATCAATATGAAATTATTATGAGTTAGTGACACTGATGCAAGATGTCCTAAATTCATAATGTGATACTTGTGAGTATGTTAAGAAATATTGATATGATATGATATTGGTTTTATTGACACAGGAAGTAGGAAAATTGTGAGTAATATGAAACATGATGAGGAACTAGTTTAGAAGATGAATGATCAAATAAAGGATTGAAAGACTGAGTGAGTCTACTAACTATGGTCATTTCAAAGAATTAAAAAAAATTGAGTGATGAAGTTAAATGGGAAACCGAAGAGTATAAGAGGAAGTATACCCCTTCCTTTTGATAAGTCAGATAAGAATTTCGAGGGCGAAGTTCTTTTAAAAGGGGGATAAATGTTGACCCCAAAATTTTTATTATTTTATTGCAATTAAGCATGATTTAAATGAATTATGAGGTTGATGGATTAAATTTTGGAGTTAATTATTATGTAAATGTTAGTAGGATTTTTATTATATGGGTTAGATGAATTAAAAGTGGAAAGATTCCATAAGGGTATTTTTGGTAGTTCACTTAAGTTTGGAAGACTTAAAGCTTTAAAGGAAGGGCATAAGTGGAAGAAGAAAAGTTGACTTGTATAAAAAGAAAAGAAGAAAGAAAGACAGAGAGAGAGAGAGGAGAAAAGAAGTGTGCGTGAAGAGCTAAGTAAGAGGGAAGAAAACGTGAAAAGGAGAAGAAGGAAGAGGATTTGCTAAGGTAATCATCTTTCCTTCTTGTTTTGTTAGAATAGGGTTTAAAGAAATGGATTTGTGTAGGGTTTATGTGGGAAGAAAGAAAGAACTAAAGAATCATTTTTTATTTTTAGGGATTTCTAAGCTAGGGTTTCAAAGTGATTGAAGAAGCTTTAGATAAACAAGTAAGTATAAGCATCCTTCTTTTTGATTTGTTAAATGAAACATATTTAGTGATAGTTAGAAGTGAAAATGAAGTTGAATATGTGTTGGAAGTTGATGATGATGGCTTATGTAAATGTGTTAGTGTTTGGTTAATGATCAAGAGTAGTTTATAAATTGGTTTGTGAATGATTTTGGGGTTGAAATGAAGTTGGAAAATGAAGTAGAAAAGATGGTTTACTGTTAAGATGAGTTATATATGGAAGGGGGAGTGAAAAGAGGAAAAATATGGCAAAATATGAGTTTCTGGAGAAGCTCGCCGTAGCGAACTTATATTTTGTTGCCACGGAGAATTTTTGACTTTATCACGGCAAAGTCCATTTTTTTGCACAGATATGTTTTGATATTTTGGGCATAACTTTTTCTGTAGATGTTCAAATGAGATAATTTTTGATTTGGTGTTAAACTAGAGACATAGGGTTACAAATTGTATGAAAAAATCAAGTCTAAATTCAGTCTTTAAGAATTTTAATTTTTGGATGGAAGTTGAGAACAGAATGTTTTTTTAGTATAAGAATGTTCCAAAAAATGTCTAGAGTATAACTTTCATATTACTGAACTAAATTGAATGTTTTTGGTGTCATTGGGAACTTAAAACAATGAATAACATCTTTATAGAAAGAAGTGTTATCAAATTTCTTCGTTTACCATATCAAAACGATCATGGAAAAGTTGACTCGAAAGTCTAGGTTTTGAAAGGATTATAGCACAATTTTAACATTTTGATTACTGAAGCCTTATGAATTTTCTTTGAATGTTGTTTGAATGAGAAATTGGTTTGCTATAGGAAACCAATCAAGTACGATCCAAAGGACAAGAGGAAAGACAACATTGAACTTGGATTGTCAAGCAAAATTAAGTGGGTAATATATTTATAGTTGTTGTGTAGTATGGGTAAATTGTCTTGTTTGCTTGTATGCTATGTGTTAAATTGCTTCTTTTGAATTATGGAAATTGTTGAAAATGCATTGTGATTGTGATCATGTTATGCCTTGCAAAATATCATGGCACATTGTATAAGTGAAAAGATGAGAAAGCATAAGAAGCATGAGAATATGAAAATGTATGAAAATGAATTGAGCATAAATTTGTTTGTATTTGGGCAAGAGAGGAATGTTTCGTTAGTCACGTGCACGTCGACGTATAGCCTTCTCCCGGTTGCCCGCTTGAAGCCATGAGATCCTGAAAAATCGTACTCGTTTTGTTCATGGTATAAACTTCGGTTTATCCATTTTGTTCCACGAAACTCTCGAGCCATTTATTTGTGCATTTACATTTTGATTTGTCAAGTTATGCTGCAAGATTGAGTGTTATGTTTTGATAATTAATTACACTTGACATGTTCTATGTGATGATATGTTGAACTATGAGTTATGAATTTGAATTGTGAATGATTGAATTGCTAGCCATAGACGTATATGAATATATGAAGTGTATGCATGTTTGATTGTGTGGCTCGTTGCTAATGGCTATAAATGTATAAGCCACTAAGCTTCGTAACTCACCCCATTACCTCCCACTCTGCAGGTAAAGAAAAAGCAAAACAAGAGAATTGTGAACCTTGCAAGGCATTTGGCAACTCCAAGATAGCTATATCTAGTAATTAAGTTAGTTTAAAGACTTTTGGTATTTAGAATCATATTAAACATAAACATTCAATTGTATCATGTGCATTTTGTATTCTGTAATAAGCCAGTGGTGTGGTTTTTGTTACGTAAATAAATTTTTTAAAACTCTTTGACTTGTATAAAAAGAAAAGAAGAAAGAAAGACAGAGAGAGAGAGAGAGGAGAAAAGAAGTGTGCGTGAAGAGCTAAGTAAGAGGGAAGAAAACGTGAAAAGGAGAAGAAGGAAGAGGATTTGCTAAGGTAATCATCTTTCCTTCTTGTTTTGTTAGAATAGGGTTTAAAGAAATGGATTTGTGTAGGGTTTATGTGGGAAGAAAGAAAGAACTAAAGAATCATTTTTTATTTTTAGGGATTTCTAAGCTAGGGTTTCAAAGTGATTGAAGAAGCTTTAGATAAACAAGTAAGTATAAGCATCCTTCTTTTTGATTTGTTAAATGAAACATATTTAGTGATAGTTAGAAGTGAAAATGAAGTTGAATATGTGTTGGAAGTTAATGATGATGGCTTATGTAAATGTGTTAGTGTTTGGTTAATGATCAAGAGTAGTTTATAAATTGGTTTGTGAATGATTTTGGGGTTGAAATGAAGTTGGAAAATGAAGTAGAAAAGATGGTTTCTGTTAAGATGAGTTATATATGGAAGGGGAGTGAAAAGAGGAAAAATATGGCAAAATATGAGTTTACGAGAAGCTCGCGTAGCGAACTTATATTTTGTTGCCACGGAGAATTTTGACTTTATCACGGCAAAGTCCATTTTTCTGCAGATATGTTTTGATATTTTGGGCATAACTTTTCTGTAGATGTTCAAATGAGATAATTTTGATTTGGTGTTAAACTAGAGACATAGGGTTACAAATTGTATGAAAAATCAAGTCTAAATTCAGTCTTTAAAATTTTAATTTTGGATGGAAGTTGAGAACAGAATGTTTTTTTAGTATAAGAATGTTCCAAAAAATGTCTAGAGTATAACTTTCATATTACTGAACTAAATTGAATGTTTTTGGTGTCATTGGGAACTTAAAACAATGAATAACATCTTTATAGAAAGAAGTGTTATCAAATTTCTTCGTTTACCATATCAAAACAATCATGGAAAAGTTGACTCGAAAGTCTAGGTTTTGAAAGGATTATAGCACAATTTTAACATTTTGATTACTGAAGCCTTATGAATTTTCTTTGAATGTTGTTTGAATGAGAAATTGGTTTGCTATAGGAAACCAATCAAGTACGATCCAAAGGACAAGAGGAAAGACAACATTGAACTTGGATTGTCAAGCAAAATTAAGTGGGTAATATATTTATAGTTGTTGTATAGTATGGGTAAATTGTCTTGTTTGCTTGTATGCTATGTGTTAAATTGCTTCTTTTGAATTATGGCAATTGTTGAAAATGCATTGTGATTGTGAACATGTTATGCCTTGCAAAATATCATGGCACATTGTATAAGTGAAAAGATGAGAAAGCATAAGAAGCATGAGAATATGAAAATGTATGAAAATGAATTGAGCATAAATTTGTTTGTATTTGGGCAAGAGAGGAATGTTTCGTTAGTCACGTGCACGTCGACGTATAGCCTTCTCCCGGTTGCCCGCTTGAAGCCATGAGATCCTGAAAAATCGTACTCGTTTTGTTCATGGTATAAACTTCGGTTTATCCATTTTGTTCCACGAAACTCTCGAGCCATTTATTTGTGCATTTACATTTTGATTTGTCAAGTTATGCTGCAAGATTGAGTGTTATGTTTTGATAATTAATTACACTTGACATGTTCTATGTGATGATATGTTGAACTATGAGTTATGAATTTGAATTGTGAATGATTGAATTGCTAGCCATAGACGTATATGAATATATGAAGTGTATGCACGTTTGATTGTGTGGCTCGTTGCCAATGGCTATAAATGTATAAGCGACTAAGCTTCGTAACTCACCCCATTACCTCCCACTCTGCAGGTAAAGAAAAAGCAAAACAAGAGAATTGTGAACCTTGCAAGGCATTTGGCAACTCCAAGATAGCTATATCTAGTAATTAAGTTAGTTTAAAGACTTTTGGTATTTAGAATCATACTAAACATAAACATTCAATTGTATCATGTGCATTTTGTATTCTGTAATAAGCCAGTGGTGTGGTTTTTGTTATGTAAATAAATTTTTTAAAACTCTTTTGCTTTGTAATGAAATCAAGAATTGAAAAAGATCTTTTATGTATGTTCATGTTTATCTTCTTAGTTAAGATTGGGAATTGTTATTAGTAATGGGATATGATATTGCATGGTATTAAAAGAAATGTATGTATGTTTGTATTGTTGAATGTTGGTGGTTTGGTTTTTGTTCGAAGGTTTCGTCGCGGCGAGGCTTAGGGTACGCCGTGATGAACATTTCCTAAAAAGTGCTTGCGTTAGAGTGTGAAACTTCACCGTGGCGACTGCGTGAGAGGAGACTTCGCTACGGTGAAGTCAAATTTTCGACGCAGTGAACTCGCCTATGCTAACATTAAAATTTCTTTCAGTGGGGAGGTTTTAAGGTGTCTCTCCCCTGATCGTCCCGATTGGGCATTTTGAGATTCGAGACTAGACCTGGCCTAATAGTGGGAACCAGACCAGTCACAGAGGTGGGTAGCTCTGGAATTACAAAGAAGACTATTCCTCTTGGGAGGTCAAGGGGTCAAGCACAGGTCAGGGTTTTTGTTATGATAAGAGAGGAAGTTGCAACCGCACCTGAATTTGTCACGGGTATGACTTGATTATTTAATTATGCTATATATGTGTTAATTGATTATGAATCCACGCATTCATTTGTTTCTACAAACATGACATTACATGATGTTATTTTGATGCCACTGAGAAGTCCCTTAATTGTTAGCACTCCTCTAGGGAGGCATGTGATAATAAGTCAAGTGTATACAGATTGTGAACTTTTCTTTTAGGGTACTCAATTGGTGGTGGACTTGCTACCCCTAGAATTAAAAGGGCTAGATGTCAAATTGGGGATGGATGTTATGGAGAAGTATCATGCAAAGTTAGATTGTAGCCTTAAGGAGGTGGAATTTGACTTGGGTAACGGTGAGAAGGTGATTTTCAGAGGGGTCAGGAAAACACCATCACCAAGAATCATTTATGCTTTGTTAACTGACAGGATGATAGGAAAGGGGTGTGAAGCCTTCTTAGTGCATGTTGTGGAAACTGATGGGAATGAAGGGAAATTAGAAGATTTTTTTAGTTGTGAGGGAGTTTCTAGATGTGTTTCTAGAGGATTTATCTAGTTTGCCACCGGTGAGAGAAATTGAGTATGTCATCGACTTGATTCCTGGAACTGCACCTATTTCGATACCACCTTATAGAATGACTCTAGTTGAGCTGAAGGAACTTAAGAAATAATTAGAAGAACTGCTAATGAAGGGGTTCATAAGGCCGAGTTCGTCACCATGGGGATCGTCAGTTTTGTTTGTTAAGAAGAAGGATGAAACATGGCGCATGTGCTTTGATTAGGAGACTCAATAGGGTGATTATTAAGAATAAGTATCCTCTACCTTGGATTGATGATCTGTTTGACTAGCTTCAGGAAGCAAGGGTCTTTTTCAAAATTGATCTCAGTTCAGGCTATCATCAACTCGGAATCAAGGAGTCTGATGTAAGCAAGATAGTCTTCAGAACACGGTATGGATATTATAAGTTTTTAGTCATGCCTTTTGGATTAACCAATGCTCTGGCTGCTTTTATGGATCTTATGAATAGGGTTTTTAAGGAATATCTAGATCAATTTGTCATAGTATTTATTGATGACATTCTAGTATATTCCAATAGTGAAGGGGAACATGAGGAGTGTCTCAGGATTGTGTTACAGACATTGAGGGAGAGGGATCTTTATGCCAAATTCAACAAATGTGAGTTTTGACTTCATGAAATGATTTTCCTTGGGCATGTGATTTCGAAAGATGGGGTACATGTTGATCCAGGAAGGTTGAAGTAGTGATAAATTAACACACAACCAAGACAGAGGTGAGAAATTTTCTGGGTTTGACAGGATATTATAGGAAATTCATTGAAAGATTCTCTATGATAGCTGCTTCGATGACTAAGTTATTGAGGAAAAATAAAAAATTTATCTGGAGTGAGGAATGTCAGAAAAGCTTTGAAGAGCTCAAGCGTAGGTTAACAAGTGCTCCAGTTTTGATTTTACTTGTGGGAGATAAGGGTTATATAGTATACAGTGATGTTTCGAGAAAGGGTTTGGGTTGTGTGTTGATGCAAGGAGACAAGGTAATAGCTTATGCCTTACGACAGCTGAAGCCTTATGAATTGAATTACTTGACCCATGATCTAGAGTTAGCAGCAATAGTTTTTTCCCTGAAGATTTGGAGATATTATCTATATGGGGTTCAAAAGAGGATTTTCACCGATCATAAAAGTCTTAAATATTTGTTGAGCTAAAAGGAATTAAATTTGAGACAAATAAGGTGGTTAGAGTTGTTCAAGGATTATGACCTGTTGATTAAGTACCATCCAGGAAAGACAAATGTGGTAGCTGATGCCTTAAGCAAGAAATCCTCTGTAGGAAATAGACTTTGCATCCCGAATGGAAAAAAAGTTAAGGATGAAATATTGGATGAGGCACATGATGCTCCTTGTGCCATACACCCAGGTAACACCAGGATGTACAGAGACCTGAAAGAGCATTTTTGGTGGAAAGGCATGAAGAGGGATGTAACACAATACGTGAGCAAGTGTCTAATGTGTCAGCAAGTCAAGGTTGAGCACCAGGCACCTTTAGGCAAGTTAAGGCCATTTCCCATTCTTGAGTGAAAGTGGAAAATGGTAACTATGGATTTTTTGGTGGGTTTGCCCAAGACTAGTAGGAAACATGCTATATGGGTCATTATCGATCGGTTGACAAAGTCAGCTCATTTCCTAGCAATTAAACAAATTGACTCTCTACATGTACTAGCCAACAAGTATATATATGAGATAGTAAGATTACATGGGATTCCGGATTCAATAGTATCTGATAGAGATCTTTGATTCACTTCGAGATTTTGGGGAAGTTTGCAGGAAACTTTAGGAACCAAGTTAAATTTTAGCACGACTTTTCATCCCCAGACAAATGGTCAATCTGAGAGGATCATTCGGACACTTGAGGGAATGCTTAGAGCATGTGTGATGGATTTCAAAGGAGCTTGGGACAAGCATTTGCCATTGGTCAAATTTGCTTATAATAATTCATACCATTTGAGCATTCAGATGGCTCCTTATGAAGCACTGTACAGTAGGAGGTGTGGAAATCCGATATGTTGGGACGAAGAAGGAGAAAGGAAACTAATAGGGCCAGAGTTACTTCAAATGACAGTCGATAAAGTTAATCTAGTTAAAGAACGACTCAAGGCAGCACAAGATAGAATGAAGAGTTATATCGATGCACACCGAAAGGAGATAGAGTATGAAATAGGCGAGAAAGTTTTTCTTAAGACATCTTCTTGGAAAGGAGTTATGAGTTTTGAAAAGAAGGGAAAGTTGAGTTCGAGATATGTGGGTCCATATGAGATTGTAGAGAGGATCGGACTGCTAACCTATAGGTTGATGCTACCACCAAAATTGTCACAGATACATGACGTCTTTCATGTGTTTATGTTGAGGAGGTACAGATCGAATCCATCCCACATTATTCAGACCACTGAGATTCAGTTGAGAGACGATCTGAGTTATGAGGAGATTCCAGTACAGATTTTAAACACCAAGTAAAAGGTCTTGAGGAACAAGACGGTTCAACTGGTCAAAGTCCTGTAGTGAAATCACTCTATTGAAGAGGCCACATGGGAGCCCATAGAGACCATGAGGGAAAAGTGTCCACACCTTTTCAATAAATCAGGTGAGAATTTTGAGGACGAATTTTTCTTAAAAAGGGGAGAAATGTTGGCCCCTGGAAATTTGTTTTAGCATGATGAGACTAATTTTGGGGTCTTACTAGATTATTTATGTTGGAATAGATTAACTTGTTAATGTGGGTAAGATAATATGGTATAGGTTAAGGGCATTGAACTATTAAAGTCGTGGGAGAGTGTAAGGCCAATTCTGGCAAGTCACTTAAGTTTAAAAACCATAAGGCATTAAAGGAAGGGCAAGGTGGAAGTTTATCATTCATGAAGGGTAAAATGGGAAGAAAAAAGTGTTGTTTCCTTCCTTAAGAAGGAGAAAAACGAAAATGGGAGAGGAGGAAGTGAAATAACGAAACCAAAGAAAGGAAGAAGAGAGGTTTCGGTGGTTGAGAGGAAAGAAGAGAGTTGAGCTAGGGTTTCATCTTTTATAATCCTTCTAGAGAGATTTTTGTGTTGTGCAAGAAGAGAAAAAGGTAGAGAAAGATAAGAGCTTTCTTTTGAACCAAACATTTCTTCATTTGAAGAAGATTTAAGTAAGAGCATTGTAAGGCTTTGGATTTTTAGAAGGGTTTTGGTTTCAAAAACTTAGTAAATGCATGGGTTTAAGTATTCCATGATCAATTTCATGCATTTGGTTCTTTGGGTTTTCCTATTTGAATTCTTATGATTTGGGATTTTTTTTGTCAATGTTGAAGAAAATCAAGAAGGACAAGAAAAGCAAGAGGAGAGGCATATTTGAACAAGCCATAGTCAAGGACTTCAAGGTGGGTTTCACTTTTATAGTTAGGTGTTAAGCTAATAAAAGTTTTCTGTCAATAAATGACAGTAATTAATTTTGCAACCATCTCATTCATGTGCATTTAATGTTGTTAAATGCTGCAAGATTGCCCTACATGCATATACATGATTTGTGTGATAATTTATGGAAAGTTGTTTTTAAAATGATTCTTCAAAATGATGCATGATTATGAAACCATACTTTTGGAAATGGTTTTTAAGATATAGCAAGCATATGAAAAACAAGTTTTCAAGAGAATGTGCCTTTTTAGGCACCAAACTTACAAGATTTAAAAATCTTTGTATTATGTGGGTTTGTGGTAGTCCATCAAGATCCGTCACGTGCACGCTAACCAAAATATAGGCTTCTTCCGCCTGCCCGCTAATGGCTTGGAACTCCCTCAAGGACTCTCTCAAGAATTCATGACTACATAGGACCATTTCATTGGAAATGTGTAATGCATCATGTTTCGGACCTACCCAAACCATTTGATATGTTTATGTGTTCATGACGAGCTGATTCGAGTAATGCATTCATGATTCGCATACCCATGAATTTCTATATGGAAAATGTTTTTAAAATGTCTTTGTTTGTTACAAACTATAAAATTGTTACCCATGGGCTTTAAGCTCACCCCCACTTTCCTCCCCATAAGCAGGTGATGAGCAAGAGATTGAGTAGTCAAGGGCCAAGTGTAACATCCCACCCCCTACTGAAAGGGTAAAATACAAAATTTGTCATAGGATGAGATTGATAGGGAATAATTAGTACTGTTCATGCATAATAGGATTGATACACAGTATCAATTGTGCACATGGAATTACTGTATATGCATTCATGATAATTCCCGGGAATTGGGCCTAATGCAATTTTATTGGGATTAACATGGTTATTGGGTTTGAAAAATTATTTTGACTGATCCATTGACTATTTTATATTTTACGGGATTTTTAGGAATTTTTCTGGATTTGTCCGGAGAAAATTTTCGAACCGGAAAAAAAAATCGCCAAGTGACGAACCGGTTGATTTTCTACTGTTATTTGCGACTAAACTATTAAATATCTTGGCGGGACCCATAAATGGACCCACAAAACTAGTGGAACCGAAATTAGAGTGCTAGTTGCTTGGTCTTTGTTTTATTTCTTTAAAAAAAATGTGATTGGTTCTTTGACTTTTCTACATTCTCCTCTAATTGCCAAGTGGTCCCTTCATTTAATGCATGATCATCCTATGCATTCTCGACTCTTCTAGTGGAAGGAAAGAAAGATGACTTGCTTTATTTATTCCATTCTCTCACGGCCATTAGCAACAAATGAAAGAGTTCCTTGCTTTGTAGTGCTCCTCCACCGAAACTCTTCATTAAATTTTCAAAAAAAAAAAACCTCCAATCTTAAGTGCTTTCTTTCTTGCATATAAGCTTAAGCTTTCTACCCTCTTACCATGATGATGTCGTGTATGAGGAGGAGGAATTAGGAAGTTGTGATGGTTGAGGGAATTGAACAGTGGAAGCTTGAATAGGTAAGTGTACGGTTTAAGTTTTCCTTATGCTTTGAGTATGCATTTAATGAATCATAGTAGTTAGTTGCATTGATTGGAAGTTATTATTCATTATATATGATGTATAATGCATGGAGGTCATGAAACCTATGGTTTAAATTGTTGGGTTTAAGACTAAGTTTAAGTATGACTTGAAAGTTGTATGATTGAAGTGTTTTTAGCTTGATTTTGGATTTTATATTGATGACTAAACTAGCATGAAATGTAAGAGGTATGTAGCGCCCCCTTACCATAGGGTACACATCGGGACGTCCGTGGGCCATTCCGACGCATATCCCACAGCAAGGAAGTGCTACCACTTGCAATTATCACTAAATACCCGCATGGCATCAATAAATAAACCACAATAAAAATCTTTCATTTCATAACATCAATCCAAATATAGACAGTCTATCAGTCCCCTAAAGTCTCAATACAATAACCCAAAAAGGAAACTGATAAAAAAATGTCTATACTAGGTCATCCTCAAAAGAATCGCCCCAGCTGACCGACCTGTGTGCCATCGCTACGCTTGCCCAAAATCCGCACAGCAGGAGAACGTCTATCTCGGGAGCTAAGTCCTACTAACGCTGCCCTGAAAAATATTAGCAATGTTGAGTGAGTTTACGAACTCAGTGAGAAACCATCATCGATGGTTCACCCAACTCATGCATATACACATAATATATCTCATATATATATATATATATTAGCATAATTTAGCACATTATAGGACAATTTACACATTTTTAAATCACTAAAACACTTTATACATTTATATTATATCACATTTCGGATATATGGATTCACAACTTAGCACTTATTACATGCATTCACAATTTCACTACGGTCGGATGCATAATGTATGCAAATTCTCTTTTTATGTTATTGTTGTGACTGAGCGTTAACACTATGCCGATTCGGGCACTTTTCGCATTAATTACATTTTCGGCAAGTAGGAGAGCCCTCAGGGTATGCACTACTGTTCACTCTCATTAGGGATAGGAGAGCCCTCTAGGTATGCACTATTCCTTTTTCATCGATCTGAGAGCTTAAAGCTCATTCACTAAGCTCCGATCTGGCATTAATTACCTCTTATTATCATGCCCAAAGCATGCACTAACACTTACACAGTCACTAGCACATATATTATCACTTCACTCGCTGATCACGATCAGAACACTTACTCGTAATACTATACTATGATTCACAATCACAAGTATGCACATTCGCAACACATTTAGTACAATCACTCACAATCGGAACACTTACTCATAATCGCAGCACATTTATATCGCTCACATGACAATTAATTCACATATTCATAACACATGTTATCACACAAAGATCGAGGAACCAACTAGGTTACTCACCTGTAAACTTCCGAGCTACTTCCTGGAAGTCCCAGCAATATCCGTGGTCTGACGATCCAACGGCGCGTCTATAACAATTCAAACGCATTCTCATCACTATATGCTCAATCAATATAATTCACTAATGCACATGTCTCAATTCAAAGCTATATGATGCATGATCACGATTTCCCAGCACTTTAATCCCAATCCGCTATCTCTCGCTTCACAACCAAAATTCACTATTCACTAGGTCAATCGCTTTCTCGAATCTCTATTTTACTCTCAAATTAGTCACAGCCTAACTCTTAGATCACACTTGGAACTAAAACTGATTCACTTTCTCAATAAATGCTATCTCCATAATTAGAATTCAAGCTCTCCGTCTATACCACACTTATAGACCTCTTTCTCTAGGTCACAACAAATCTGGAATCATCTCAATTGGAAGTCTATATCCCAAGATATGCCCAAAAACTTACTTATTTCTCTTCAGAAAATCGCCGCTCGTCGCGACCATGGAACCCACGTCGGGCGAGAATCAGCTGGCTCGTCGCGACACACTACTCTGCTCGTCGCGACGAGAGTTTAATTCATTCGTCGCGATGAGGCGGTCCGCTCGTCGCGTCGAACGCGAAGTCGGCTCGTCATGGCGAGTTTGACGCAGACGTCGCGATGTGCGCCCGCACTTTGTCTTCTCCACGTGACTTTTCCGCCATAAATACACTTAAAACCTCCATTAAACACACTCAACTACCCCATCTAACACATTAAATACCATAAATGCCATAAACAACCATAAATACAACATTAAACACAATAAAACTTACCAAATCAACGATCGATCAAAACCCTAGAATCTCCAAACTTCAAGAGCTCTCTCAATCACGATAACTCCTCAATCCAAGCCAACCATCATCTATCTCAAGCTGCTAGCAACTCTCCAACCACAAGGAAAAGGAAGCAAGCAAATCTCCAAGGAAAGAGAACCACGATCGACGACGGAAAGAGGAAGGAAAAGGGAAGATTTGGCTTCTTCTCCCAAAATAAAAACCTAACTCTTATATATAGATAGGGTTTACTTTAAACCTATAAATCACCGCCCTCAAATTCATTTAATCTCAGTCTCTAAATTTCAATGGATCATCACAATAATTTCTAAACTCTTAAATCTAAATTTTCTCAGTCATTTTCCACTCACTTTCGGAACCAAAATCACAATCATCAGTCTCTAAGTCATTTTTCCAGTCTGGACACATAACTCTAAAAATTTCAGAAAAATTCCCATAATTCCTCAAAATATAAAACACTCAATCTCACGCTCAATTTCAATTTTCACTTCTCTGAAATTCAATTCTCACTCTAATTCTACTATTCCACTCAAATTATCCCTAATTCACTTTAAATCAAATTTAACTCAATTGTCTCAAAATTCACAATTCAACTCATAATCACAATTTAAATGCTGGAATAATCTTGAATGCATGTCACTATGTATGCATGTGCAAAATACTCTATCTCAGAGGCCACAAACCACTCGATCACTAAATATGCAATCACAACTCTACCCGTACCCATATGCTCATCGCATCGGTAACGGGATGTTAAAATTCTCCCCTCCTAAATAAAAATTTCGTCCCGAAATTTCATACCTGACTGGTCGAACAGATGAGGGTACTGCCTCCTTATGTGCTCCTCAGTCTCCCAAGTTGCTTCCTCTGATGAGTGGTTCTTCCATAGGACTTTCACTAATGGAATCACCCTGCTCCTCAATTGCTTGACCCGAGATCCGATGATCCGCACTGGCTCCTCAACATAACTCAGATCACTAGCTATCTCAATCTCTTAAGCCGGAATCACATGAGTCGGGTCGGAGCGGTATCTTCGGAGCATACTCACATGAAACACATCATACAACTGGGACATCTCACTCGGCAACGCTAATCTATAAGCCAATGGTCCAATCCTCTCGGTAATCTCATATGGACCGACATACCGAGGACTCAGCTTGCCCTTACGGCCAAATCTCAGCACTCCTCTCCAAGGTGACACTCGGAGGAACACTCTGTCGCCCACACTGTACTCCATCTCACGCCGATGCTGATCCACATAACTCTTCTGTCTATCCTGAGCCGCCTTGATGCGACTCCAAATCAGTCTCACTTTATCCACTGTATCCTGGATCAGCTCGGGGCCCTCAGCATCCTCACACCCTCTTCATCCCAATAAAGAGGTGATCTACAGTCTCCATATAAGGCTTCATACGGTGCCATCCCAATACCGCTCTGCATGCGATTATTGCACGAAACTCAATCGAGCCAAGCATCGTCCCAAGCACCTCTGAACTCTAATACACATGCTCTCAAAGATATCCTCAGCGATCTTGATCGTCCTCTCACTCGTCCATCATTCGAGGATGAAACGCAGTACTAAAGTTCAACCTTGAACCTAAAGTCGATCGCAGCTCCTCCGTAACCTCAAGTAAATCTGGGATCCTATCGACACCATCGATCATGGAACCCCATGCGATCGACAATCTACGCCACATACTGGGGCGGTGATCGAGAGTATTTTTCTCTCGTACTGGCAAGAAGTGAGCCGATTTGGTCAACCGGTCCACTATGACCCAGATAGCATCACACTGTCTCGGCGTCCTAGGCAACCCCATAATAAAATCCATAGTGATTCGCTCCCATTTCCACTCTGGAATGGGTAACGAATGCAATCTCCCAACTGGGGCCTGGTGCTCAGCCTTAACCTGCTGGCACGTCAAACACCGAGAAACGAACTCTGCCACTTGCCTCTTCATACCTGGCCACCAGAAATGCAACTTAAGGGTATTATACATCTTGGTAACGCCAGGATGCATGGCATAAGCGGCCACATGCGCCTCCTCTAGAATCTCTCGTCTCAGATCATCCACATCTGGCACACACAACTTTTGACCCATCCAAAGAGTCTCATCTCTCAACTCGAAATCTGAACCCTGACCAGCTCTAACTCTATCCATCAACTCACTAACACTGGATCTCGATCTTGAACTCTCCTGATCCGATCCTGCAACATCGGCCTCAGCCTCAGAGTAGCAATCAAAGCTCCATCCTGAGCCAAATCTATCGGCATATTAAGCGCTCTCAACTGAATCAAGCTGGGCAATCTCTCAACCTGAATCTGAGCTGCACTGATATGAGATCTCCTACTCAACGCATCTGCTACTATATTGGCCTTCCCGGGGTGATACTCAATCGTGTAGTCATAATCCTTCAACAGCTCAATCCATCTCCTCTGTCTCAGATTCAACTCTCTCTGACTCAACAGATATCTCAAACTCTTATGATCTGTGAAGATCTGGAACGTCTCACCATACAAATAATGTCTCCAGATCTTCAGAGCGAACACCACTGCAGCTAACTCTAAATCATGTACTGGATAATTCCTCTCATGAGGCCTCAACTGTCTCGAGACATACGCTATAACTCTCCCACGCTGCATCAAAACACTGCCTAATCCCTGCTGTGACGCATCACTAAATACCTCAAAACCTCCGGACCCTGACGGCAAAGCTAACACAGGTGCCGAAGTCAATCGATGCCTAAGCTCCTCAAAGCTCCTCTGACACTCATCAGTCCAACTGAAGGCCACATTCTTCCTCAGAAGTTTTGTCAAAGGGGCTGAAATCACTGAAAACCCCTCGACAAACCTTCGGTAATATCCTGCTAGTCCGAGGAAACTCCTCAACTCTGACACGTTCCTCGGAACCTCCCAACTCTGCACTGCCTCAATCTTGTGAGGATCCACCCGGATACCCTCACCAGACACAATATGGCCTAGGAAAACGACCTCATCAAGCCAAAATTCACATTTTGTGAATTTGGCATACAACTGCCTCTCTCTCATGATCTGCAGCACAATCCTCAGATGCTCCACATGCTCCTGTCTACTCCTCGAATACACTAAAATATCGTCAATGAACACAATCACAAACTGATCCAGGTAGGGCTGGAATACCTTATTCATCAAGGCCATGAAGGCTGCCGGGGCATTGGTCAACCCAAACGGCATCACTAAGAACTCGAAATGCCCATACCTGCTTCTGAATGCACTCTTAGGCACATCGGCCTCTGCAATCCTCAACCGATAATACCCGGATCTCAAATCCAACTTGGTAAATACCGAGCTCCTCGCAATGGTCAAATAGATCATCGATCCTAGGGTGGGTACTTGTTCTTGATGAGAACTGATTGAGTGCCTATAATCGATGCACAGCCTCAACGTCCCGTCCTTCTTCTTCACGAACAACACTGGAGCTCCCTACGGCGAAACACTGGGTCTAATAAACCCCTTATCCAAAAGCTCCTGCAACTGAGCCTTAAGCTCCCTCAGTTCCACCGGTGCCATCCTATATGGAGGTATAGATATAGGAGCGGTACCTGGAATGAGGTCAATCTCAAACTCCGTCTCCCGATCCGGCGACAAACCCGGTAACTCCTCGGGAAACACATATGGGAACTCCCTGATCACAGGGACATCCTGCAAACTCTGCTGTACTCTAGAATCCACCACATGCGCCAAATAGGCCTCACAACCCCCTCGCATCAATCTTAGAGCACTCATAAATGAGATCATCCTGGCTGGCACTGCCTGACTAACACCTCGAAATACAACCCTAGGCTGACTAGGAGAATCTAACACGACCTCCTTGGTATAACAATCCATCACAGCCCTATGCGCAGTAAGCCAATCCATCCCTAAAATCAGATCAATCTCTCTCAAAGGTAAAACTATCAGGTCTGCGCTCAACTTTGTCTGATCAATCACTATCAGACACCTCATGCAGACCTCACCCAAAGCAGTAGTACTACCCAAAGGTGTACTCACCTGCAACCCACACTGCAATCTCTCTCTATCACAATGCAGTCTACATGCCACATGCGGTGCAATAAAAGAATGAGTGGATCCAGGATCCATCAATGCATAAACCTGAAAACCAGCAATCGAAAACATACCCGCAACAACATCTGGAGACTCCTGCACCTCCTGCCGAATCATAGCATAGACTCTGGCCTGGGACCGCTGCCCACTGCTCTGTGCCTCAGACCTCACTATCGATCCCTCAGCTCGGCCTCGGCCTCGACCTCGGCCTCGACCTCGACCTCGGCCTCTCTAACCAGATCCACCTCCCCGGCTCTACTGCACCGAAGTAACACTGCCTGATCTAGCAGTCGCAGCAGATTGGGCCTCTACTGTAAAAGGGCACTCTCGGAGCTGATGGTCCATGGAACCACACTTGAGGCACGCTCCGGTAAACCTCCAGCACTCCCCACTATGTCTCCTCTCCCAGTACTCACATAGCGAGATCATCTGCCCTGAACCTCTAGCCCCGCTACGGCTACCACTAGACTGAGCAAATCGCCCTCGCCCAAATCGAGGCGCCTACCACCTCAGGAAGACACGAAGAGACTGCTCGACGCTTACTAAACCCTCTGCTCAGACCGCTGACTATCATGGGCCTTCGCCCCTAGACCCTGCCTAGTCTCGGCTGACCTGTCTCAACAATCGCTCTATCTCACGGCAGTGACTCTCAACTCGATAAATATACCCAAGTTCGATCTAGCCAATAGGTGCGGATCTCCAGTTGAGTCCGCCTCAAACGTCGACAACATCGACCTCGAAGCCACCGTGAAGAAGCGTGAAGAAGCATAAACCAACAACTGGTTGAACCGAACCTCATAGTCGGCCACAGACAACTGCCCCTGTCTCAGCTCTAGGAACTCCTATAATTTCATGTCCAGATAGATCTTGGGCATGAAATTGTCCTTGAACGCCCTCAGAAAATCCTCCCAAGTCAGAGTGCAGGGTCTGGTGGTACTTGTTGGACCCCGATCTTTGAGTGAAAATAAGAAGTTTTCAAAAGTGGATGAGTTGATTGAAATTAAGTTGAAGATCATGAAATAAAGAAAGAAATAGTGAAAGTATGAAAATTGTGAAATAGTTGACTTTTTGGCCTTGGAGAGTTGACTCTTGATTTAGGCAAAATTTGATAAAATGGTCTTCTGGAAACTTATAGATTATGTCAAGAGCTTTCCGTAGCCATAAAGTTTGACATTTTTTGATATCGGGAGTGAGAGTTATGATCAGTCAAAGTTGGCTTGGAAGTTTGACTTTTAGGGTAAAAAGTTGACTATTTGATTTAGGTCAAATTCGAGAAAATGATCAACGTGAAACTTGTAGCCTCTGTCGAGAGCTTTTCGTGGACATAAAGTTTGTTATTTTTCGATGTCGGGATTGAGAGATATGAATTTCGGAAGATATGCTTTGTTTTGAAAATGTTATTAAGTATAGATTTGCATGTGCTATACTTCGAGGCCACTCGTCGTATAGATTTAGTCTGAATTGGAATAAGTGGTCTTAATAAAAGTTGGAGCTTGTATTTCGATCTTTCCGACGCCATAAAGTATGTAATTTTTCGAGATCGGGACAAGGAGTTATGAGCGATTAAAAATTGGAAGTTGGTTAGGAAAAGCTGATTAAGACAGAATCTTTGAGTGGAAATTTGACTTCTTTGGAAGCCAATTGGATTTTTCTGTTCTTCAGGGAAGTTGTAGAGCTTCCTTTTACCTTTCCATAGACACCAAATTTGTCAAATTCCGAGTTCGGAATTAAGAGATATGATTTTTGAAAAATTCAGTTATAAGTGGGTATTTAAGGTTTTGAAAATTTTGCTTATAACTCCGACCCTTTTACAATCTTTTGTTATAAATCTTTCGTCCGACATCCGATTGACTTGATTCTTAAAGCGTTGGATTCCTAAGACAATTACATTCATTTTTATGAAGAAATATAATTTTTAGGAGATTAAATGAAAAGAGATTGATTGAACTAAAGTAAGAGATGGGTTATAGGTTGTAAGTTGGATAATTTTCTGAACATAGTTCAGTATTTTGCTATTTTCGGGAGTTATACAACTCCGATTGAGTTGATTCTTGAGGGAAAATAAAGTTAAGATATGGGGCTACAAATCATGTGAAGGGATCGAAATTTAATTTCATCCCTAAGATTGTCAAATTCTGGACTGAAGTTATGTTAAAGTTCAGTTTCGGATTTTGTGCAGGTCAGTTAGTAATTCGGCCATAACTTCTTCGTTTTAGATCTGAATTGAGCGCCGTTGGTGGAGTTGGATTCGTATGATCTAGAGGAACAATTTTCATGAAGAAAGTTTGTCCAAATTATTTTGTTTAGATGCTGGAAATCAGGACGCAAGTAGTCAGTTTTTCAAGTTCCTGCAGGGGCAAATTCGTAAATAAGCAAACAAGTGAGGGCATAAGGGTCTTTTGGCTCAAAATTTTAATGACATGGAAGAATTACATGTGTGCTGTCGTTTAAAGAAGGAAGAAACATGAGTTAGGCAAAAAAATTAAGAAAGAAACGAAGAGAGAAAAGAAGAAGAGAGGAGATAGAAGAGGAAGTTTCGGATGGTGTTGGAGAAAGAAGAAAAGGAAGGTGAGTTTGAATTTCTTTTGGGTTTTTAAAGGATTTTGAAGTAGTTTCAAGAGGAAAGAAGGAGAAAGAAGATGAAGCTACCTTTGGAGCTTAAAAATTTCGAAATTTTAGAGAGAGAAAGAGGTAAGAGTTTTGAGTTGTTCTTGAAATTTTGCTTTAGATTAATTAGAAATGACGTGAGTTTATGTGCTATGAGATTTATTTAGTGATTAATGAGTTAATTTTGGTTATGGAAGATTTTTGAGAGAGAAAGCTTAGTGAAGAAGATGATGAATAGTAAAATTTGGGGTTTTTTGAAATTGATGATTTAGATAACTTGAATTAGTGATGAATTTGAGATATCCTAAGTTAATTTTGATGTTTATGCTTTAGGTGAAGTTTAATTTGAAAAATGGTAAATTTAGAGTTTAGGCCAAATTAGAAATTTGGGATTTTTGTGAATTATTGGGGTTTTTGTGAATTAATGGTGTAGAATCATAATTAAGAGTAGGAATTGATAAAATATGAAATCAATTTTGAAGAAATTATGATTTATGACATGGAATTTGGATAAATTGGTTTAGGCCAATTTTGAAAATTGGGATTTTCAAAATTGGAGATTGAAATAACTTGAATTTATATGGAATTGGTGTTTTCTAAGTTTAATTTGAGTAAGTAAGTGATTTATGAGATTGAATTTGACTAATTCGGTTTAGGTCAAATTTGGAATTTGGTAATTTAAAAAATTCTGGTTTTAGAAAGCTTGGAAAAGCAATGATTATGAATTTCCGATAGTTAATTGTGAGAATTATGCACTTTGTGATGTGAAATTTGGATATTATGGTTTAGGTAAATTTTAATTGAAAGAAGGAAAGAAGCAAGGAGCAATTGGAGCTTGAAATCAAGTTTCGACAATAATTAGAGGTGGGTAGTATATTTATTTATTGAATTATAAGCTAAATGTGAAATTTTGAAAATTAAAGAAAGCAAAGTTTGGTTTTGATAAGTTATTATTGATAAAATGTTTGAAAAGGATGTAAATGTTTGAAATTATGATTTCAAGCGGAGTAAAATGAGTTCTAGAAAATACAAGATTTATGAAATTCATGGTTTTCAAATTATTTGATTTATGATTTAAAGAGTTAAAGAAATTAGTGCATATTTTGTCATGAATGTGATTATTATGTGATTTATTTGATGCTATGAATTGCATTAGATGATTATGTGAATTCTTGTGGATATATGCTTGTGTCATTATGACACAATTTGATGTTATGAGTTGAAAATATGAAAATCAAGAGATTTTAAAAGGTGCCTTGAGCAATCTGAATTCCGTTTTCGTTATGTGTTAAGTGGATTTGGTCAGGTCCTTTGTGAGTCATTGTCTCTACTGTTTTAGCCTTTCGCATTTGCCATTAGTGTACGGAGACTCCGATTCGGACTCTTCACGGCTATAATTGATCGCTGATGCGGACCTGATTTGTGTTGGATGCCGTGGTATAACCCGCAAACACACGCTGGGTGGGAAATGCTAGCCCAAGTGTGGGGTCCAACATTAAGAAAGTGTAGTACGTTCTGTTTGGACCGAACCAAACCAATTTTGATGTGTTATGTGTTTTTGATTTGTTTATAATGTGATGCATTCATATTTAAAGTATGCATGATTTGAAAAGGTTAGAGATTTTGAGAAATAAGACGATAAATTTATAATCATGAAATTTCGAAAGGTTTATGTAAGTTTTGAAAAGTTTGAAAATGAGATTTTGGATAAATGCTTAAATAGGAAAGGTATGGGAAAGGTATAAGTGAGATTATGTAAGTTGAAAGTCAAATATTTCCATGCTTTCAAAATTTCCAACATGTGATCTTATGTTAAGTAAGGTTTTTATGCTTTGTTTAAGGTTAAATAAGGTAATTGAAGAGATAGGAAAGATTAGGATAGGTTAAATGCAAGTTTTCCTATGCCTTAGAATTTTCCAGCATTGATGTTTTTGGTAATTGGGGTTTTATGCTTAATGAAGGCATTAAAGGAAAAGAGAAATGAGAAAGGTAATGGAGGTTTAAGAAAATCAGAGTTTATGGGTTTCTTTAAGGCATGAGATTCTTGAAAATAATTGATAAAATTGAGTTAGGCTTTGATGGTTATGGTTTAGGAATGACATAGGCAAAGTGAGTTAGGTTTTTAGTCATGTTTTTCATTCTTTAGAAATTTCCAGCTTTGATGTTTAGTGTTAATTAAGGCTTTTATGTCTTGATTAAGGTCCAATAAGTCGTGGGAAGTAAAGGAAGGGCAATTGGACCAATCCAAGATGCTAGCAAGGAAAATTCAGGTGGGTAATGTATTTATATTTTGAATTATAAGTAAATTATGTGAATTTGAAAAATCAAGAAAGGAAAACAAATATTTCTGAAAATATGTTTTCAAAGGATTGGAAAATAAATGCATTCATTTCTATGCATTTGATTGATATGTGATTAACTGATAATATGATTGGTATATAAATTGATGTGATATGTGAACCTATGAACTGTGTGAATATGCGAAGGTATCTAGTATGACATAGTATGAAAAGTTTGAAAATCAAGTTTTCAATCTGTGCCTTCGGGCAATCCGAAAGTTTCAGTTTTGAATTATGTGATTATATGGGTTTGGTTAGGTCCCCTCCGTAAGAGTCAATGCACTGTCTCCTTCTGATAGCCTTCTCCGTACGCCCAGAAGTGGCTTAGGAGTTCGATTTGGACTCCCCCGTTCCTGTTTGTTTGCATGAAGCCATTCCACGCGGAATGTGCAAGACGTTTGATAGGACCGACCCAAACCATTTGATATGTTATGTGTCTTGTTTTGTTATGTTTGTGGTGCATTCATGATGTATATCAGTTATGAGTTAGGTATGTTTTGGATTTGAGTTTGGTTATGATGAAGATTTTGAATTGTGAATTTTTATGTATACGAGTGAGTTGTGATCGGATTAAATTATGTATTATGGATTGAAATGTATATGAATGGTTTGTGATTGATTGTATTATGGATTGAACTTTATGAAGTGTTTAGAACTAAGCGTGTGTTTAGTTGCTGGTGTTGGGATTCCGGACGGGAGGTCCGATGTTGCCTTGTGTTATTGGATGGATTATGATATTAGAAGTGAGTTTGCTTTGTTTTAAATTTTTGGGCTGTCAAAATACAACCGTTATGCTGCCAAAATTTCGGTAAAATTTTGGTAAAATGGGTTTAAAGAAATGAGTTCAAGGATTTATATGAATGTATAAGAAATGATTAAGATGAATGAAGTGAGAAAGAATAGAAATGTAGGGATTGTTTATATGTAGAATGAGTTTGATTAAAGAAAAAAAAGAAATAAAAAAAAACCAGATTTTAGACCGAGTTAGTCTAAGGTTTTCCAACGCGATTATGTTCATCCGATCGTTTTCTTTGATTATTGTGCTCGGATGTCGGATCTGTTCTACTTGATTTCGTCTCTCCCTCGATTTTGTTATTCGTAATTTTTTATCCGATTCGGTAGGTTTATTCGATTGGCGTCTGCATTTTGTTTCCGATTTGAAATTTCGATCCGAAATTTCCGTTTCCCTTCGTTTCCGTTTGTTTCGTTTTCCGTTCTGCGTATGTAGTTGGGTTCGATAACGGATCCAACATGTATAGTATCGAGCCCGATAATATGATCTTACTTGGCGAATGAGTATGAATAAGGAATTGATCTGAGTTTGTAAAGATAAGAGTGAATTTGTGAGAATATGCTAAGTGATCATTTGATTTTGATGAAAGAAGTATGATTGTCTTTAGGAATTTCAAAATTGATGTGCATGACTATTTTTATTTGAAATTCAGTGATTGGTTTGATTTGGGTGATCTGAATCGAGTGATTAGAAACATGTGTTTGTGGAACTTAAGATTTGAATTTTGTGATGAATTGGGAGAAATTGATATAGACTATACTTCCGTAAGATGAAAGGATGACGAGTTGCTAAATGATTATTGAACCATATTAGGATTCTTTAAAGAATGGAACATTGATTTGTGTCCATATCTGAAGAAATAATGAGTTATAGATATAGTAAGTTAATATGATATGAGTGGTATAAGATACATATATGATGAGAAAATTAGATAAGAGAAAGTGATGTGATTATGAGTTTTAGAAAGAAATTAGTAAGACAGTGTTTGATGATTTTTGTTTAAAAAGAAATTTATGCAAGAATGAGTTACTTGGAGTGTAAGTAAGTGTGAATTTCGAGGACGAAATTCTCTTAAGAGGGGGAGAAATGTTGGACCCCGATCTTTGAGTGAAAATAAGAAGTTTTGAAAAGTGGATGAGTTGATTGAAATTAAGTTGAAGATCATGAAATAAAGAAAGAAATAGTGAAAATATGAAAATTGTGAAATAGTTGACTTTTTGGCCTTGGAGAGTTGACTCTTGATTTAGGCAAAATTTGATAAAATGGTCTTTTGGAAACTTATAGATTATGTCAAGAGCTTTCCGTAGCCATAAAGTTTGACATTTTTCGATATCGGGAGTGAGAGTTATGATCAGTCAAAGTTGGCTTGGAAGTTTGACTTTTAGGGTAAAAAGTTGACTATTTGATTTAGGTCAAATTCGAGAAAATGATCAACGTGAAACTTGTAGCCTCTGTCGAGAGCTTTTCGTGGACATAAAGTTTGCTATTTTTCGATGTCGGGATTGAGAGATATGAATTTCGGAAGATATGCTTTGTTTTGAAAATGTTATTAAGTATAGATTTGCATGTGCTATACTTCGAGGCCACTCGTCGTATGAATTTAGTCTGAATTGGAATAAGTAGTCTTAATGAAAGTTGGAGCTTGTATTTCGATCTTTCCGACGCCATAAAGTATGTAATTTTTCGAGATCGGGGCAAGGAGTTATGAGCGATTAAAAATTGGAAGTTGGTTAGGAAAAGCTGATTAAAACAGAATCTTTGAGTGGAAATTTGACTTCTTTGGAAGCCAATTAGATTTTTCTGTTCTTCAGGGAAGTTGTAGAGCTTCCTTTTACCTTTCCATAGACACCAAATTTGTCAAATTCCGAGTTCGGAATTAAGAGATATGATTTTTGAAAAATTCAGTTATAAGTGGGTATTTAAGGTTTTGAAAATTTTGCTTAAACTCCGACCCTTTTACAATCTTTTGTTATAAATCTTTCGTCCGACATCCGATTGACTTGATTCTTAAAGCGTTGGATTCCTAAGACAATTACGTTCATTTTTATGAAGAAATATAATTTTTAGGAGATTAAATGAAAAGAGATTGATTGAACTAAAGTAAGAGATGGGTTATAGGTTGTAAGTTGGATAATTTTCTGAACATGGTTCAGTATTTTGCGATTTTCGGGAGTTATACAACTCCGATTGAGTTGATTCTTGAGGAAAAATAAATTTAAGATATGGGGCTACAAATCATGTGAAGGGATCGAAATTTAATTTCATCCCTAAGATTGTCAAATTCTGGACTGAAGTTATGTTAAAGTTCAGTTTCGGATTTTGAGCAGGTCAGTTAGTAATTCGGCCATAACTTCTTCGTTTTAGATCCGAATTGAGCGCCGTTGGTGGCGTTGGATTCGTATGATCTAGAGGAACAATTTTCATGAAAAAAGTTTGTCCAAATTATTTTGTTTAGATGCTGGAAATCAGGACGCAAGTAGTCAGTTTTTCAAGTTCCTGCAGGGGAAAATTCGTAAATAAGCAAACAAGTGAGGGCATAAGGGTCTTTTGGCTCAAAATTTTAATGACATGGAAGAATTACATGTGTGCTGTCGTTTAAAGAAGGAAGAAACATGAGTTAGGCAAAAAAATTAAGAAAGAAACGAAGAGAGAAAAGAAGAAGAGAGGAGATAGAAGAGGAAGTTTCGGATGGTGTTGGAGAAAGAAGAAAAGGAAGGTGAGTTTGAATTTCTTTTGGGTTTTCAAAGGATTTTGAAGTAGTTTCAAGAGGAAAGAAGGAGAAAGAAGATGCAGCTACCTTTGGAGCTTAAAAATTTCAAAATTTTAGAGAGAGAAAGAGGTAAGAGTTTTGAGTTATTCTTGAAATTTTGGTTTAGATTAATTAGAAATGATGTGGGTTTATGTGCTATGAGATTTATTTAGTGATTAATGAGTTAATTTTGGTTATGGAAGATTTTTGAGAGAGAAAGCTTAGTGAAGAAGATGATGAATAGTAAAATTTGGGGGTTTTTGAAATTGATGATTTAGATAACTTGAATTAGTGATGAATTTGAGATATCCTAAGTTAATTTTGATGTTTATGCTTTAGGTGAAGTTTAATTTGAAAATGGTAAATTTAGAGTTTAGGCCAAATTAGAAATTTGGGATTTTGTGAATTATTGGGGTTTTGTGAATTAATGGTGTAGAATCATAATTAAGAGTAGGAATTGATAAAATATGAAATCAATTTTGAAGAAATTATGATTTATGACATGGAATTTGGATAAATTGGTTTAGGCCAATTTTGAAAATTGGGGATTTTCAAAATTGGAGATTGAAATAACTTGAATTTATATGGAATTGGTGTTTTCTAAGTTTAATGTGAGTAAGTAAGTGATTTATGAGATTGAATTTGACTAATTGGTTTAGGTCAAATTTGGAATTTGGGAATTTAAAAATTCTGGTTTTAGAAAGCTTGGAAGCGATGATTATGAATTTCGATAGTTAATTGTGAGAATTATGAACTTTGTGATGTGAAATTTGGATATTATGGTTTAGGTAAATTTTAATTGAAAGAAGGAAAGAAGCAAGGAGCAATTGGAGCTTGAAATCAAGTTTCTGACAATAATTCGAGGTGGGTAGTATATTTATTTATTGAATTATAAGCTAAATGTGAATTTTTGAAAATTAAAGAAAGCAAAGTTTGGTTTTTGATAAGTTATTATTGATAAAAATGTTTGAAAAAGGATGTAAATGTTTGAAATTATGATTTCAAAAGGAGTAAAATGAGTTCTAAAAATACAAGATTTATGAAATTCATGGTTTTCAAATTATTTGATTTATGATTTAAAGAGTTAAAGAAATTAGTGCATATTTTGTCATGAATGTGATTATTATGTGATTTATTTGATGCTATGAATTGCATTAGATGATTATGTGAATTCTTGTGGATATATGCTTGTGTCATTATGACACAATTTGATGTTATGAGTTGAAAAATATGAAAAATCAAGAGATTTTAAAAAGGTGCCTTCGGGCAATCTGAATTCCGTTTTCGTTATGTGTTAAGTGGGTTTGGTCAAGTCCTTTGTGAGTCGGTATTGTCTCTACTGTTTTAGCCTTCACCCTTTGCCGCTAGTGGCACGGAGACTCGTTCGGACTCCTTCACGGCATTTCTTGGACGCAATGCGGACCTGATTTGTGTTGGATGCTGCGGTATAACCCGTAAACACACGCTGGGTGGGAAATGCTAGCCCAGGTGTGGGGTCCAACATTAAGAAAGTGTAGTACGTTCTGTTTGGACCGAACCAAACCAATTCTGATGTGTTATGTGTTTTTGATTTGTTTATAATGTGATGCATTCATATTTAAAGCTGTGCATGATTTGAAAAAGGTTCGAGATTTTGAGAAATAAGACAGCAAATTTATAATCATGAAATTTCGAAAGGTTTATGTAAGTTTTGAAAAGTTTGAAAATGAGATTTTGGATAAATGCTTAAATAGGAAAGGTATGGGAAAGGTATAAGTGAGATTATGTAAGTTGAAAGTCAAATATTTCCATGCTTTCAAAATTTCCAACATGTGATCTTATATTAAGTAAGGTTTTTATGCTTTGTTTAAGGTTAAATAAGGTAATTGAAGAGATAGGAAAGATTAGGATAGGTTAAATGCAAGTTTTCCCATGCCTTAGAATTTTCCAGCATTGATGTTTTTGGTAATTGGGGTTTTATGCTTAATGAAGGCATTAAAGGAAAAGAGAAATGAGAAAGGTAATGGAGGTTTAAGAAAATCAGAGTTTATGGGTTTCTCTAAGGCATGAGATTCTTGAAAATAATTGATAAAATTGAGTTAGGCTTTGATGGTTATGGTTTAGGAATGGCATAGGCAAAGTGAGTTAGGTTTTAGTCATGTTTTCATTCTTTAGAAATTTCCAGCTTTGATGTTTAGTGTTAATTAAGGCTTATATGTCTTGATTAAGGTCCAATAAGTCGGGAAGTAAAGGAAGGGTAATTGGACCAATCCAAGATGCTAGCAAGGAAAATTCAGTGGGTAATGTATTTATATTTTGAATTATAAGTAAATTATGTGAATTTGAAAAATCAAGAAAGGAAAACAAATATTTCGAAAATATGTTTTCAAAGGATTGGAAAATAAATGCATTCATTTCTATGCATTTGATTGATATGTGATAAGCGATAATATGATTGGTATATAAATTGATGTGATATGTGAACACGTGAACTGTGTGAATATCTTGAATGTATCTAGTATGACATAGTATGAAAAGTTTGAAAATCAAGTTTTCAATCTGTGCCTTGAGCAATCCAAAGTTTCAGTTTTGAATTATGTGATTATATGGGTTTGGTTAGGTCCCTCCGTAAGAGTCGGCACTTTGTCTCTCTCGATAGCCTTCTCCCGGCTGCCCAAGTGGCTTAGGAGTTCGATTTGGACTCCCCTCCGTTCACGGTGCCTGATTGCCTTCTGTGCGGAATGTGCGAAGACGTTTGATTAGACCCACCCAAACCATTTGATACGTTATGTGTCTTATTTTGTTATGTTTGTGGTGCATTCATGATGTATATCAGTTATGAGTTAGGTATGTTTTGGATTTGAGTTTGGTTATGATGAAGATTTTGAATTGTGAATGTTTATGTATACGAGTGAGTTGTGATCGGATTAAATTATGTATTATGGATTGAAATGTATATGAATGGTTTGTGATTGACTGTATTATGGATTGAACTTTATGAAGTGTTTAGAACTAAGCGTGTGTTTTGTTCTTTGGTGTTGGGATTCAGGACGGGAGGTTCGATGTTGCCTTGTGTTATTGGATGGATTATGATATTAGAAGTGCGTTTGCTTTGTTTTAAATTTTTGAGCTGTCAAAATACAGCCATTATGCTGCCGAAATTTTGGTAAAATTTCGGTAAAATGGGTTTAAAGAAATGAGTTCGAGGATTTATATGAATGTATAAGAAATGATTAAGATGAATGAAGTGAGAAAGAATAGAAATGTAGGGATTGTTTATATGTAGAATGAGTTTGATTAAAGAAAAAAAAGAAATAAAAAAAAACCAGATTTTAGACCGAGTTAGTCTAAGGTTTTCCAATGCGATTATGTTCATCCGATCATTTTCTTTGATTATTGTGCTCGGATGTCGGATCTGTTCTACTTGATTTCGTCTCGCCCTTGATTTTGTTATTCGTAATTTGTTATCCGATTCGGTAGGTTTATTCGATTGGCGTCCGCATTTTGTTTCCGATTTGAAATTTCGATCCAAAATTTCCGTTTCCCTTCGTTTCGTTTGCCGTTTTCGATTCTGCGTATGTAGTTGGGTTCGATAGCGGACACGAAAGACTCGCTCGACGCTTACTAAACCTCTCTTTCGACTTGCCTTGACTATCAATGGGCCTCTTGCCCCTGGACCCCTGTCCAGTCTCAGCCTGACCCTGTCTCAACAACTGCTCTATCCTCACGGCAGCAGCTCTCAACTCGATAAATATACCCAAGTCCGATCTAGCCAATAGGGTACGGATCTCCAGATTGAGTCCGCCCTCAAAACGTCGACACTTGTCAGCCTCAGAAGCCACCAACGAAGAAGCATAAACCAACAACTGGTTGAACCGAACCTCATAGTCGGCCACAGACAACTGCCCATGTCTCAGCTCTAGGAACTCCTATAATTTCATGTCCAGATAGATCTTGGGCATGAAATTGTCCTTGAACGCCCTCAGAAAATCCTCCCAAGTCGAGTGCGAGTGCGGTGGTGCTTGCCGAACAGTCTTCCACCACTGATATGCAGAACCCTGAAGCAAAGACACTGCATAGTTGAAACGCTCCTCAGAATCACAGTCCATCTGATCGAGGACTCTCTCTGTCCTCTCTAACCACCCCTCAGCCTCCGCAGGGTCGGTGCTACCATAGAAATCAACCGCCCCCTGCTTACGCAGTAAATCATACCTCCTCTCCCGTCTCACGGGAACTCTGTGAGGCAACTCATCAGGATGAGGCATAGGGGACTCTCTACTAGCTCCCACGGATCCTAAGTCAGCTGGTTGATCCACTTGCTCTCTAAGAACGGATGACCTACAACAATAAGAATCTGATCAATTTTCGCTTTTCTCACTGAAATTCAAGCTTAGAAGATACTATGCCCAAAAGATGTCAAACCATGCTCTGATACCACCTAATGTAGCGCCCCCTTACCATAGGGTACACACCGGGACGCCCGTGGGCCATTCCGGCTCATATCCCACAGCAAGGAAGTGCTACCACTTGCAATTATCACTAAATACCCGCATGGCATCAATAAATAAACCACAATAAAAATCTTTCATTTCATAACATCAATCCAAATATAGACAGTCTATCAGTCCCCTAAAGTCTCAATACAATAACCCAAAAAGGAAACTGATAAAAAAATGTCTATACTAGGTCATCCTCAAAAGAATCGCCCCAGCTGACCGACCTGTGTGCCATTGCTACGCTTGCCCAAAATTCGCACAGCAGGAGAACGTCTATCTCGGGAGCTAAGTCCTACTAACGCTGCCCTGAAAAATATTAACAATGTTGAGTGAGTTTACGAACTCAGTGAGAAACCATCATCGATGGTTCACCCAACTCATGCATATACACATAATATATCTCATATATATATATTAGCACAATTTAGCACATTATAGGACAATTTACACATTTTTAAATCACTAAAACACTTTATACATTTATATTATATCACAGCTCAGACATATGGATTCACAACTTAGCACTTATTACATGCATTCACAATTTCACTACACAATCAGATGCATAATGTATGCAAATTCTCTTTTTATGTTATTGTTGTGACTGAGCGTTAACACTATCCCGATTCGGGCACTTTTCGCATTAATTACATTTTCGACAAGTAGGAGAGCCCTCAGGGTATGCACTACTGCTCACTCTCATTAGGGATAGGAGAGCCCTCTGGGTATGCACTATTCCCTTTTTCACTAATACCGAGCTTAAAGCTCTGTTCACTAAGCTCCAGTCACAACTGTTAATTACCTCTTATTATCATGCCCAGCATGCACTAACACTTACACAGTCACTAGCACATATATTATCACTTCACTCGCTGATCACGATCAGAACACTTACTCGTAATACTATACTATGATTCACAATCACAAGTATGCACATTCGCAACACATTTAGTACAATCACTCACAATCGGAACACTTACTCATAATCGCAGCACATTTATATCGCTCACATGACAATTAATTCACATATTCATAACACATGTTATCACACAAAGATCGAGGAACCAACTAGGTTACTCACCTGTAAACTTTCGAGCTACTGCCTGGAAGTCCCAGCAATATCCGTGGTCTGACGATCCAACGGCGCGTCTATAACAATTCAAACGCATTCTCATCACTATATGCTCAATCAATATAATTCACTAATGCACATGTCTCAATTCAAAGCTATATGATGCATGATCACGATTTCCCAACACTTTAATCCCAATCCGCTATCTCTCGCTTCACAACCAAAATTCACTATTCACTAGGTCAATCGCTTTCTCGAATCTCTATTTTACTCTCAAATTAGTCACAGCCTAACTCTTAGATCACACTTGGAACTAAAACTGATTCACTTTCTCAATAAATGCTATCTCCATAATTAGAATTCAAGCTCTCGTCTATACCACACTTATAGACCTCTTTCTGAGTCACAACAAACTGAATCATCTCGATTGGAAGTCTATATCCCAAGATATGCCCAAAACTTACTTATTTCTCTTCAGAAAATCGCCGCTCGTCGCGACCATGGAACCCACGTCATGGCGAGAATCAACTGGCTCGTCATGACACTACTCGCTTTCGTCGCGACGAGAGTTTAATTCATTCGTCGCGACGAGGCGGTCCGCTCGTCGCGTCGAACGCGAGCTGGTTCGTCGCGGCGAAGCCAGACGCAGACGTCGCGACGTGCGCCCGCACTTTGTCTTCTCCACGCGACTTTTCCGCCATTAATACACTTAAAACCTCCATTAAACACACTCAACTACCCCATCTAACACATTAAATACCATAAATGCCATAAACAACCATAAATACAACATTAAACACAATAAAACTTACCAAATCACTGATCGATCGAAACCCTAGAATCTCCAAACTTCTCAAGCTCTCTCTCAATCACGATAACTCCTCAATCCAAGCCAACCATCATCTATCTCAAGCTGCTAGCAACTCTCCAACCACAAGGAAAAGGAAGCTAGAAAATCTCCAAGGAAAGAGAACCACGATCGACGACGGAAAGAGGAAGGAAAAGGGAAGATTTGGCTTCTTCTCCCAAAACAAAAACCTAACTCTTATATATATATATAGGGTTTACTTTAAACCTATAAATCACCGCCCTCAAATTCATTTAATCTCAGTCTCTAAATTTCAATGGATCATCACAATAATTCCTAAACTCTTAAATCTAAATTTTCTCAGTCATTTTCCACTCACTTTCGGAACCGGAATCACAATCATCAGTCTCTAAGTCATTTTTCCAGTCCGGACACATAACTCTAAAAATTCCAGAAAAATTCTCATAATTCCTCAAAATATAAAACACTCAATCTCATGCTCAATTTCAATTTTCACTTCTCTGAAATTCAATTCTCACTCTAATTCCACTATTCCACTCAAATTATCCCTAATTCACTTTAAATCAAATTTAACTCAATTGTCTCAAAATTCACAATTCAACTCATAATCACAATTTAAATGCTGGAATAATCATGAATGCATGTCACTATGTATGCATGTGCAAAATACTCTATCTCAGAGGCCACAAACCACTCGATCACTAAATATGCAATCACAACTCTACCCGTACCCATATGCTCATCGCATCGGTAACGGGATGTTACAAGGTAAGTGCTGCCAAATTATGGTGTTTATTCCTAGTGAATGTAGGCATGATATAGGGACTGATTTTGTGTCCAATTGAGATGCTTATGGATGTAGGAAGGGTGTTGGAATGAAAGGAAGTGAATGGAGAAGTAAAGCTGGAAAATTGATATTTGACCTACTGTACTGTTTTGAGCATAACTCATTGTGTGGTTATGAAAATGAGGCAATGTTTGTGCCCAAATAAACTTTGGTTTGTTGGCTACATTTTTGTGTGAAATAGGTATTGTTTAATTTTAACCTTAAGGGGTTGAAATTTCGCTTGGAAAGTTACTGCTGGAACTTATGTGAGCGAGATCCGGATTGTTGACCTATGAGTTTTGATGATTTTCTAAATTAATTGAGAAGGAGTTAGAGAAAATGGTTTAAATGAAAGTTGAAGCCTATTAAATGATATTTCCATTGCCAATGATTTTGCAATTTTTCTATCTGTATATTGGGAGATATGCATTGTGAAATATTGACTGATTTTGAGCAATTGGTGAAACCTAGCCATCAGTGTAGGTTTTGTGAACATCCTGATTAGAAGTAATTTTAGCAATTTATGTGAATTGAATTGGTTTGTGTAATCTTCTCAAAAATTGCAGAAGAAGTGATTATCTTGAAAATGGTATATAGCATGCTATTTTTATATAACAGAATTGGGACTTATGATTTTTCAAAGATTGGACTGAAGTTAGGTCAGAGGCTGTTGAGCAGGCGATAACTTGGAGGACTGTTTTAAATTGGTTAATGATAGAATTTGATTATAAGCCCTTCATGAGAAGTGTAGTAATGTGTTTCATCTTTTCATGGGTATAAAGTATGCAATTTTTCAACATTTGTACGAGGAGTTATACTGTTTGAAAAATTATTGTCCAATTTGAGTACTTTCAAGGGCAGCAACCTTCACTGAATTGTTTGACCTAGGTAGCCATTGAATTTGAATTTAGACTATTCCTGAAAGTTGTAGATCACATTGTGATCTTACTGAGAACATTTATGGTGTAATTTGTGACTAAGGAAATGGGAAGTTATTGAATTTACAAAATACTGCACTGGTTAGGAACTCTACTGCACTGGTTAGGAACTCATTGACTGGACAGAAACTTTGATTGGATATTTGACACCCTTTGTAACATCCCCTCTCCTATAGGAAGGGTATTTTGGTAATTAGGTTGAGTTCGGGATATTAAATTATATCTCGGCATGCGATCTGACATATAGCCTTTCGACATTCTTGTTGGTTGCACATGCACGTAGTATATATGCATTCATGTCATATTCAGACTTAGGGTTGAAATTGAACTTCTGTGTGAAATTAATGGGGTAATTGAGTTTGGAAAATTATTTCGATTGTGCCATAATTAGTTTTACATTTTAGAGATTTTAGGAATTTTCTGGATTTTTAGGAGAAAATTCCCGGACCGTAAAATCGCCAAGTGGCCAATCGATCAATTCTCGGTAGCAAAAATCGCTACCCAGTGGCACAGTAATATTGGGTATATTATTATGGGACTGAAAGTAGGGTCATTAGAGTTAAATGGAGTAAAATTTTGGATCTGGATTAAATAACTATAATTTGACTTTTCAAATTACAAAGCAACCAATGAGATTTTGCCATTTATGAGAGACATTAAATGCTTCCTTGAATGCTTACGGATGGATATGTTTTAAAGCCTTTAAAGATTGATTTTTTAGGCTTTTGTTATATCTCATCCGAAAACACCAACTCCTCTTTAAAACCATTGAAATTTTCTCCTTCTCTCATCTTCTTTGCAACTTTATGCTACCATCTCTTACTCCCATCAAAGCTAGATGATGATGAGTTTGGTATATGTTTGGGAAGGAAAGGTGGTTGGTATTTTGGTGTAGGAGTTAGAAGTTGGAAGTTAGAAGTTGAAGCTTTGAAAGGAGGTCTTGTTTTAGGTAAGTTTTCATTTAAGGGTTGAGTTTTTGAATGAGGTTTGCATATGGAATTTAATGCTGCCAATTTTTCAGTGTTAGCCCTAGTGTATGTATGACTGTAGTGATATTTAATTTGAATTTATTTTGATGTCTAATGAGGTGAAAAGGTATTGAAAGTGATTGAACTAAGGTTAGCCTTGAGTCTGGAAAATTGGAATTTGAATTGATGTTACTGTTTTATTCATAACTTATAGTATAGAAATGCAAATGAGGTAAAGTTAGTGGCTACTGAAACTTTGGGATGTTGGCTTCAATTTAGTGTGAAATAGGTATTGTTGAATTTCAATGATAGAAGGGTGAATTTTTGCATGGAAAGTTGCTGTTCCATTGACCTATGAACAGTAACCGCAACATAATATCTGAGTTTTGTTGATTTTTATGAATTAATTGAGATGGAATTAGGGAGAATGATCTTCATGGAAGTTGTAGCATATATGATTATCTTTCCATTGCCTCTGATCTTGCTATTTTCGAGTTGTATGTTAGGAGATATGACCTGATTACTGATGACTGTTTTCATGCATTGGCTGAAACCTAGCTGGATTGGCACATTTAGTGCATTTTCGGGTTTGGAGGAATTTTAGGAATTTTGTGACTTGATTTGGGGTTTGCATTGTACTGAAGAGTTTTAGATATCAGATTGATCTTGAAAATGGTATATGGCTTATAATTTTTGGAGGTCAGATGTGGGAAATATGGAATTTCAAAATCTGGACCTACATTGTGATATTAAGTGTTGTTTAGGTCAGAAACTTTCATGACAGATTTGAAAATGTTAGAGGCTGAATTGGAGTTTGGTTATTTCAGGAAGAATTGAAGTTTGGGATTCTATCTTTTCAGGGGTATAAAGCTCTGATTTTAATGACTTGTCTACAGGGAGTTATGTTGGTTATAAATTTACTGCTCAAATTGCATGGTTTCAGGGACAGTAACATTGAGTGAATTAATTGACTTGGTTTGCAATAGAATTTGAATTTGGGTTGTTCATGAAAGTTGTAGAGGACATTTTGAACTTATTGACCATATTTTTGTGGTAATTTATTACTGAAGAATCAGTGAGTTATGACATTGTTAATGTACTGCCCTGTGTAGATGAAAATTGTGAAGGCAGAAGGTTTGATGGATTATTTGACACCCTTAGGGTTGGAATTGATTTTTATGGTCTTCTTGAGAGTTGTAGAGCTTTTCATAAGCTTTCCAACAAGGTGTAGTTTGCATTGTTTAGAAATGTGTAGAAAGAGTTATGGGTGTTGGAAGTTTGGTTGAAAATCAGAAATTTAAGAAGGGAATAAGGGTTAGGTATTTATATAGATATTAATTGTTTAAATTGACTTTTGGTTTCTTTTGTCAATTACTTTCCCGTCCGACGTCCGATTGACCTGATTCTAGAGGCATCGGATTCGTTGAATATTTAATTTCATGTTATGAGAAAGCGGGAATTTTAAGCGAGAATTTGACGTAGCCCCTATTAACAGACGGTGAATCAACATTTTATTTAATTGGGGACCTATAGAGGTCCCAATTGCGCACCGTCGGCGCCTATGGATTTCTAATTTTAATAGAATGTTATTATGAGGAAATATTGGATTAGGGCGGGATTGCCATGAACATGCATTATCGCATTTCTTGATTTCATGTGCATTGTTTAATCATTTACATCAATGGTAATGGTTATCCATTTAATTTGTTATAGAGGCTCAAGTGGACCGTCGTTCCACGGTTTGGCAGAGACTTCCGGCACTAGCGTGGAAGTTATTAGGTGAGTAACCTAGTTGGTTATTCCAATCCACGTGGTTCTTGTGAATTGATTGCCTACGGGAATACATGAATTATTATTGTGACTTCGCGCCTACGGGATTATATGGATTATGACCGTGAAGTGATTGCCCTACGGGATTATGTGGTTTTATTGACGCTCAATGAGACTTTATAATTGGACTGAAAATTGAACTATGTAATACCATGTATATCGCTATGGGACGTGTGCATTCATGCACAAATGCATCACATCGTTAAAGGAAAATTGTGAACCGAGACGCCATCAGATCGAACCGAGCCTAGAGCTCGATATCTTTGAACCGAGCCTCGAGCTCGACGGAGATGATTCTCCCAGACGCGTCTATCTTGATCAGCGATATGCGCTCGGTCACAATATCTGAAATGAATGGAAAAGGGTCACGTGTGCATTGCATCGGCTGAACATTTGACAATGTTATTCGATGGATGAATATTCTTATGCGTGATCTGTAATGTCTTGTGACTGAATTACTATTGTGTTTTGTATAATTCTGCGTGTATCTTTGTTTCATGCTTATATGATGCATGAATTGGGAGAACCATCGATGATGGTTTCTCATTGAGTTCGCAAACTCATCCAAAATTGCAATTATTTTTCAGGCATAAGCATAGACAGATAGCTCCTCAGGAATGTAGAGCCCGTATACTGTGGATTGGCGAGAGAAGCGATGGCTCAAAGGTCGGTCATTTGGGCTTTCTTTTGGAGACTTATAGTTAGATCATTTCTTACAAGATCAAGTATGTTACTTAGCGTCACATGTGTGAAACATGTGTAAATTAAAAATCTTGTGATTGTAAATTCTCGAGTTTTAAGTGAATGAAATGGAATTCAATTTGGTTTTAAAAGTGGTCAATTTCTTATTCTTGTTTTATGATTGTGATGCCATGAGGAGTGTAGTAGGTTGTTGTCGATAGTGGTCTCTTGTCGTGGGATATTTATCGGAATGACTACTGGCGTTCGGTGGATACCCTATGGTAAGAGGCGCTACATTTGGTGGTATCGAGCATGGTTTGGCATCTTTTGGGAATAGTAACAATATAGGTAGGAATCGGATGAAATTGTTGGAACCGATCGTAACTTTTGTTTTGTTTTAGGTCTTCGTATTAGGTGATCGGGTTGGCGACCCGGTGACCAGGATCAAGGTGGGAGCAAGTAGGAGTCTTCTATGCCTCGTCTTGAGGTTGCCTCCTCGAGTTCCGTGAGACGGAGAGGAGGTATGATTTCTTTGCAATGGGGGTCATGAATTTCTATGGTAGTCTGAGACCTCACCGAGGCCGAGGATGGTTGGAGAGGACGGAGAGAGTCTTGACGGATGGATGCGAACGATGAGAGGTTCGATTATGCGATATCACATTGCTGGGGCCCAAAGATATAAGTGGTGGAAGATCGTGCAGCGGTACCACCGTGCCTTGCTTGTTGACGTGAAATTTGAGTTTCGAGGGCCTTGAGGATAATTATATGCCCAAGGTCTATCTTGATATGAAGATGCAGGAGTTTCGAAGCGAGGGACGGATGTCGGTGGCGAGTATGAGGTGCAATTCAATGAGTTGATAGATTATGCCACGTTGATGATCCCGTCGAGGCCGATAAGTGCGGAGGTTCGAGAATGGCCTCAATCTTGAGATCCGTGCAGTTGGCTCGATCGGACATGGGTACATTTATTGAGTTGAGGCTTCTTAGTTAGAGTGGAAGCGGTGATGAGACGAAGACAGTGAGATTGGGTCCCGGCAAGTGCCCATGATGATAGTCGAGGCTCTGGCGGGAGCTTTAGTAGCGCCTGAGCGAGGACTTCGAGTCTCCGGGAGGTTCGAGACGATCTGGTTTTAGGCGAGGGGAGATTTGGACCGACCGGTAGTGGTAGTGGCGGGGGCTCGGATGATTTCTCCGGTGTGCCCATATTGTGAGAGGAGACACAGATGGGGAGTGTTGGTGGATTCTTGGAGCTGTTTGAGGTGCGGTTCGACGGAGCATCAGTCGTGGATTGCGGATACTTTGAGAGTTCAACTCTTTGGTAGTGGGCGAGTTGGGAAGCGATACTCTTGTCTGTGAGTAGAGTGGGTGGATCCGGACGAGAGGGCCGAGGTAGAGGCCGTGGCGGTGAGGATCCTTTAGGCGGGACCGAGGGTCAGGCGACCACCACGCCCGAGCGAGTGTATGCCATGACGTGGCAGGAGGCTCGAGATTCCCCGATGTTGTAGTGGTATGCTTCTCCTTTCGATATTGAGGCATTTGCATTCTTGGATCTGGATCCACGATTCTTTATTGCACCTCATATGGCATGTAGATTGCATGGGGATAGGGAGATGTTACAGTATGGGCTAGAGGTGAGTACACCTCTAGGTACTACTCTTGCATTAGGAGAGGTGCATGGGGATGCTCGATCCAGATTGATCAGCGATATTGAGGCGGACCTTATAGTATTGCCGAGAGAGATCGATGTGATTACGGGGATGGATCACGCGGCCCATAGGGCTATCATGGACCGCTATACCAAGGAGGTTGTGTTGGAGTCTCTGGTCGACCCTAGGCGGTGTTCGGAGGAGTTAGTCGGCGGTGCCGGCGGATGATCTCTTTCCTTAGTGCCACGAGGTTGATCGAGGAGGTTGTGAGGCCTATCGGCTCGTGTGATTGACACAAGAGTTGAGCAGAGGCTTGAGGATATTCCGTGGTTAGGGAATTTCGGATGTGTTTCTGATGAGTTCTGGGTTTGCGGATCGGAGGCGAGTTTACTATTGACCTCGTTCGGTACCGCTCTATATCTATACCTCCATATAGGATGGCTTTGTGGGCGAGGGAGTTGAAGGCTCGATTCACAGGAGTTCTTTGGAGAAGGGTTTATCGGACCCGGTGTCTCACCATGGGAGCTCCAGTTTTGTTTGTGAAGAAAAGGATGGGACTTTGAGGTCATGCATCGATTATAGGCGGTGAATCGGTGGTTGTAAGAACAAGTACCCACTGCCTAGGATTGATGACTTGTTTGATCAGTTACAGGGAGCTCAGGTATTCACCAAGTTAGATCTGCGATCTGGTTATTATCAGTTGAAGATTGCAGAGACCGATGTGCCTAAGAGTGCCTTTAGGAGCAGGTATGGGCATATCGAGTTTCTAGTGATGCCGTTTGGGTTGACTAACGCCCCGGCAGCTTTTATGGCCTTGATGAATAAGGTATTTCAGCCCTACCTGGATCAGTTTGTTATTGTTTTCATTGATGACATCCTAGTGTACTCGAGGGATAGACAGGAGCATAGTGAGCATTTGAGGATTGTGTTACAGACGATGAGGAGAGCGATTGTTCGCCAAATTCAGCAAATGTGAATTTTGGTGGATCGAGTGTTCTTTTGGGGCATATAGTATTTGGAGAGGGTATTGGTGGATCCGAGTAAGGTAGAGGCGATCTTGAAGTGGGAAGCTCCTAGGAATGTCGAGATTGGAGTTTCCTCGGATTGGCTGGTTATTACGGAGGTTTGTCGAGGGTTTCATTGATCTCACCCCTCGACAAAACTTCGAGGAAGAATATGCCATTCGGATGGACCGAGGAGTGTCGGAAGAGTTTTGAGGAGTGAAACATCGGTTGACTCTTGCATGTGTTGGCTATTCCATCTGGGATGGAGGATTTGAAGTGTCTGATGATGCATCACATCGAGGATTGGGATGTGTTACGATGCGGCATGGTAGAGTCATTGCCTATGCCTCGAGGCGATTGAGGACTCATGAGGTAAACTATCCTGTTCATGATTTGGAGTTAGCTGCGATAGTATTTGCATTGAAGATTTGGAGGCATTACGTATGGTGAGACCTTTCGGATCTTCTTGACCATAAGAGTTTGAGATACCTCTTGAGCCAGAGAGAATTGAATTTGAGACTGAGGAGGTGGCTGGAGTTATTGAAAGATTATGATTGTACTATCGAGTATCACCCGGGGAAGGCTAATGTGGTGGCAGATGCTCTGAGTAGGAAGTCACATACTGGTACAGCTCAGATTCAGGCAATGAGGTTGCCTAATTTGATTCAGTTGAGAGCCTTGAATGTTCAGATGAATTTGAAGCAAGATGGTGTGTTATTGGCTACATTGAGACTGAGACCGATGCTACTGGACAGGATCAGGAGAGTTCAGGATAAGGATCCTGTTATGGTGAGACTGATTGAGAAAGTAAAAGCTGATTCGAGTTCTGAGTTTGTTGTGAGAGATGAGACCTTATGGATGGGACAGAGGCTTTGTGTGCACTGATGTGGATGATCCGAGGCGAGAGATCTTGGAGGAGGCTCACATGGCCACATATGCTATGCATCTGGTACTACCAAGATGTATAACACTCTCAAGCAACATTTACGGTGGCTGGTATGAAGAAGCGGTGGTGAGTTTGTCTCTAGATGTTTGACGTGCCCGTGAAGTTAAGGTGAGCACCAAGCTCCGATAGGGAAGCTTCATTCGTTGCCCATTCGGAGTGGAAATGGGAGCGGATCACCATGGATTTCATTATGGGGTTGCTGGGGCGCCGAGGCAGCATGATGCTATCTGGGTCATAGTGGACCGGTTAACTAAATCGGCTCATTTCTTGGCAGTAAGGGAGAATAATACCATGGATCAGTTGGCCCGAAGTATCTGGCGGAGATAGTGAGGCTGCTGCGGGGTTCCGATGTCGATAGTGTCGACGAGGATCCCGATTTACTTCGAGGTTCTGGCGAGTTTGCGATGCGCTATGGGTACTAGGTTGAACTTCAGTACAGTGTTTCATCCTCAGACAGATGGGCAGAGTGAGAGGAATATTAAGACTGTTGAGGATATGCTTCGGGCATGTGTATTGGAGTTCAGAGGAGCATGGGATCAGTACTTGGCTTTGATAGAGTTTGCATATAACAATCACTATCATAGTAGCATCGGGATGGCTCCATATGAGGCACTGTATGGGAGACCGTGTAGATCGCCTGTGTATTGGGATGAAGAGGGTGTGAGGATGTTAGAGGGTTCTGAGTTGATTCAGGATCGTTGATAAAGTGAAATCGATTGAGTCGCATCAAGCTGCTCGGGATAGATGAAGAGCTATGTTGATCAAAGATAGGAGGGACATTGAGTATAATGTGGGCGACGAGTATTCTTAGGGTGTCACTTAGTGGCGTGGTGTCTTGAGATTTGGGAGAAAGGGTAAGTTAAGCCCTAGGAACATTGGTCCATATGAGATCACTTGAGAGGATCGGACCTTTGGCCTCTGAGCTAGCTTTACCGAGTGAGATGTCTCGATTACATGACGTCTTTCATGTGAGTATGCTCCGCAGATATCGGTCGGATCCCACACATGTGATACCGGCTCAAGAAATTGAGGTCTCTAGTAATTTGAGTTATGTGGAGGAGCCGATTCAGATTATCGGGTCTCAGGTGAAACAATTGATGAATAAGAGTATTCCACTGGTGAAGGTTCTCTGGAGGAACCATTCGACTGAGGAGGCTACCTGGGAGACCGAGGAGCATATGAGGAGACAGTATCCTCACCTTTTCGATCAATCAGGTAAGAATTTCGAGGACGAAATTTTTGTTAGGAGGGGAGAATTGTAACATCCCCTCTCCTATAGGAAGGGTATTTTGGTAATTAGGTTGAGTTCGGGATATTAAATTATATCTCGGCATGCGCATACAGCATATAGCCTTTCTGATTACTGACTGGTTGCACATGCACGTAGTATACATGCATTCATGTCATATTCCGACTTAGGGTTGAAATTGAACTTCTGTGTGAAATTAATGGGGTAATTGAGTTTGGAAAATTATTTCGACTGTGCCATAATTCGTTTTACATTTTTAGAGATTTTTAGGAATTTTTCTGGATTTTTCCGGAGAAAATTCCCGGACCGGTAAAATCGCCAAGTGGCCAATCGATCAATTCTCGGTAGCAAAAATCGCTACCCAGTGGCACAGTAATATTGGGTATATTATTATGGGACTGAAAGTAGGGTCATTAGAGTTAAATGGAGTAAAATTTTGGATCTGGATTAAATAACTATAATTTGACTTTTCAAATTACAAAGCAACCAATGAGATTTTGCCATTTATGAGAGACATTAAATGCTTCCTTGAATGCTTACGGATGGATATGTTTTAAAGCCTTTAAAGATTGATTTTTTAGGCTTTTGTTATATCTCATCCGAAAACACCAACTCCTCTTTAAAACCATTGAAATTTTTCTCCTTCTCTCATCTTCTTTGCAACTTTATGCTACCATCTCTTACTCCCATCAAAGCTAGATGATGATGAGTTTGGTATATGTTTGGGAAGGAAAGGTGGTTGGTATTTTGGTGTAGGAGTTAGAAGTTGGAAGTTAGAAGTTGAAGCTTTGAAAGGAGGTCTTGTTTTAGGTAAGTTTTCATTTAAGGGTTGAGTTTTTGAATGAGGTTTGCATATGGAATTTAATGCTGCCAATTTTTCAGTGTTAGCCCTAGTGTATGTATGACTGTAGTGATATTTAATTTGAATTTATTTTGATGTCTAATGAGGTGAAAAAGGTATTGAAAGTGATTGAACTAAGGTTAGCCTTGAGTCTGGAAAATTGGAATTTGAATTGATGTTACTGTTTTATTCATAACTTATAGTATAGAAATGCAAATGAGGTAAAGTTAGTGGCTACTGAAACTTTGGGATGTTGGCTTCAATTTAGTGTGAAATAGGTATTGTTGAATTTCAATGATAGAAGGGTGAATTTTTGCATGGAAAGTTGCTGTTCCATTGACCTATGAACAGTAACCGCAACATAATATCTGAGTTTTGTTGATTTTTATGAATTAATTGAGATGGAATTAGGGAGAATGATCTTCATGGAAGTTGTAGCATATATGTTTATCTTTCCATTGCCTCTGATCTTGCTATTTTTCGAGTTGTATGTTAGTAGATATGACCTGATTACTGATGACTGTTTTCATGCATTGGCTGAAACCTAGCTGGATTGGCACATTTAGTGCATTTTCGGGTTTGGAGGAATTTTAGGAATTTTTGTGACTTGATTTGGGGTTTGCATTGTACTGAAGAGTTTTAGATATCAGATTGATCTTGAAAATGGTATATGGCTTATAATTTTTGGAGGTCAGATGTGGGAAATATGGAATTTCAAAATCTGGACCTACATTGTGATATTAAGTGTTGTTTAGGTCAGAAACTTGCATGACAGATTTGAAAATGTTAGAGGCTGAATTGGAGTTTGGTTATTTCAGGAAGAATTGAAGTTTGGGATTCTATCTTTCAGGGTATAAAGCTCTGATTTTAATGACTTGTCTACAGGGAGTTATGTTGGTTATAAATTTACTGCTCAAATTGCATGGTTTCAGGGACAGTAACATTGAGTGAATTAATTGACTTGGTTTGCAATAGAATTTGAATTTGGGTTGTTCATGAAAGTTGTAGAGGACATTTTGAACTTATTGACCATATTTTGTGGTAATTTATTACTGAAGAATCAGTGAGTTATGACATTGTTAATGTACTGCCCTGTGTAGATGAAAATTGTGAAGGCAGAAGGTTTGATGGATTATTTGACACCCTTAGGGTTGGAATTGATTTTATGGTCTTCTTGAGAGTTGTAGAGCTTTTCATAAGCTTTCCAACAAGGTGTAGTTTGCATTGTTTAGAAATGTGTAGAAAGAGTTATGGGTGTTGGAAGTTTGGTTGAAAATCAGAAATTTAAGAAGGAATAAGGGTTAGGTATTTATATAGATATTAATTGTTTAAATTGACTTTTGGTTTCTTTTGTCAATTACTTTCCGTCCGACGTCCGATTGACCTGATTCTAGAGGCATCGGATTCGTTGAATATTTAATTTCATGTTATGAGAAGCGGGAATTTTAAGCGAGAATTTGACGTAGCCACATTAACTAACGGTGAATCTTTGTTTTATTTAATTGGGGACCTATAGAGGTCCGAATTGCGCGCGTCGTCAGCTTATAGATTTCTAATTTTAATAGAATGTTATTATGAGGAAATATTGGATTAGGGCCGGATTGCCATGAACATGCATTATCGCATTTCTTGATTTCATGTGCATTGTTTAATCATTTACATCAATGGTAATGGTTATCCATTTAATTTGTTATAGAGGCTCAAGTGGACCGTCGTTCCACGGATTTGGCAGAGACTTCCCGGCACTAGCGTGGAAGTTATTAGGTGAGTAACCTAGTTGGTTATTCCAATCTACGTGGTTCTTGTGAATTGATTGCCTACACGGGAATACATGAATTATTGTTGTGACTTGACTGCCCTACGGGGATTATATGGATTATGACTGTGAAGTGATTGCCCTACGGGGATTATGTGGTTTTATTGACTGCTCAATGAGACTTTATAATTGGACTGAAAATTGAACTGTGTAATACCATGTATACTGCTATGGGACATGTGCATTCATGCACAAATGCATCACATTGTTAAAAGGAAAATTGTGAACCGAGACGCCACTGTACTGAACCGAGCCTAGAGCTCGATATCTCGAACAAGAGCCTCGAGCTCGACGGAGATGATTCTCCCCGACGCGTCTATCTTGATCACCGATATGCGCTTCGGTCACAATATGAAATGAATGGAAAAGGGTCACATGTGCATTGCATCTTGAATCGAACATTTGACAATGTTATTCGATGGATGAATATTTTACCGTCTGTGGCTGTAATGTCTTGTGATGAATTACTATTGTGTTTTGTATAATTCTGCGTGTATCTTGTTTCATGCTTATATGATGCATGAATTGGGAGAACCATCGATGATGGTTTCTCATTGAGTTCGCAAACTCATCCAAAATTGCAATTATTTTCAGGCATAAGCATAGGCAGATAGCTCCTCGGGATTTGTAGAGCCAGTATCTCGTGGATTGGCGAGAGAAGCGATGGCTCAAAGGTCGGTCGGTGGGCTTTCTTTTGGAGACTTATAGTTAGATCATTTCTTATGCGAGACAGTATGTTACTTAGCGTCAAAGTGTGAAACATGTGTAAATTAAAAATACCGATTTGTAAATTCTTGAGTTTTAAGTGAATGAAATGGAATTCAATTTGGTTTTAAAAGTGGTCAATTTCTTATTCTTGTTTTATGATTGTGATGCCATGAGGAGTGTAGTAGGTTGTTGTCAGTAGTGGTCTCTTGTCGTGGGATATTTATCGGAATGACCTACGGGCGTTCCGGTGGATACCCTATGGTAAGGGGGCGCTACACCCTTAGAGGTGAATTTGGCTTCTGTGTTCTTCATGAACATTGTAGATCTTTCTTTTCTCTATGAAATAGACATTAAGTTTTACCCAATATGGAGTTCGGAGTAAGGAGTTACGACCTATGGAAGTTGGTATGTCGGAGAATATTTTGTAGATCTGTCATGGGAATAGTGTAAGTCGACTTGTATCCTCAGATAACTCGACTTATGCATACACAGTAGCATAAGTCGACTTGTTTTCTCATGTAAGTCGACATGTACTGACCTTTTTCCATTCTTTTGCTTATAACTTGTTCGTCCGGCGTCCGATTGACCTGATTCTTGAGGCATCGGATTCATTGATTATTTAATTTCTTTTTTTTTGAGAATTTGAGGATTTGTGGACGGAAAATTGACGTGAGCCCGGGTAATGGAGCCTTTACTCACCGTTTTATTTAATTGGGGACCTATAGGGGTCCAAATTGAGCGTCGTTAGCGCCATTGGATTTTTAATTTTAAACAGATTTTTTTGATGGAAAAAAATGGGATTAAGGCCGGGAATATCATGAACATGCATTGTGCACCTGCAAACTGCTACATTTGCATTATTAAATAGTTCTGATTGAGTAGTTGGTAATGTTTATATACTGTAACTATTTTAGATGTACATTTGGAGCGTCGGTCCACCGATGTCACTGAGACTTCCAGATATTAGCTCGGAAGTACAGGTGAGTAACCTAGGTGGTTATCTCAATCTATGTGGTTAATGTGAATTGATTGCCCTACGGGGATTACTGTGCTTGTGAATTATAGACTGTGACTTGTAAATTATGGATTGTGAATTAGGAATTATGGACTGTGAAATAGGACTGGTTATTGAATTCAATTGGGCATATGCATTCATACACCGATGCATAAACTGATAAAGGAAAAATTGTGAACCGAAGTCGCCATCGATCATCGTCTCGCGAGCCGAGCTCAAGGAGTCTACTCCTGACGCATGGCGCCCATCGACTATCTTGAAAAAGAGCTTGAGCTCGAAGGAGTTTACCTCCTGACGCTAAGCGCCCATCGCCATCGTTTATGCTTTCGGTCACAACATCGAAATAAAAGAAAAAAAAAAGAGTCACATGTGCATTGCATCTTATCTTGGATGCCCGAAATGACCGTGTGTTGTCTTATTTATTTTTTCGTGGCTGAATATTACCGTGAAATTTGGTATGTAAAATTGATCGTGAATATTGATGTGTAATCATTGATTGTGAATATTGACTGTTTAATCGTTGACTGTGAATATTAACTGTATTATTATTATTATTAAGACTGTCTTATTACTGTAATTTGTTATATGATGCATGAATTGGGAGAACCATCGATGATGGTTTCTCATTGAGTTCGCAAACTCATCCAAAATTGCAATCTATTTTTCAGGACTAGAAGAGTACCCCGTTTGACACGGGAGTAGGTCTGGGTGCAAGTTGAGATAGAGGTCGGGATCAGTTCGCGTCTGCATTAGTGTTTCCAAATTTTGTAATCCGCAATTGTTGTAAACTGATTTATAATTGTACTTTATGGTTCCTTTAAAATATTATTAAATGATTGTATCTACTATAAATGTTTTCTACTGTTTACTGCTTATTCCGCGTGATTGTGTTGATTGAAACTATTTCCTTTTAACGTGGAATGAATGGTTCAAAAACAATATATATATACTGAGTTTTAACCGACCGACTGATGTAGTACGCCACCCTCGCGGGACACGGACTCGGATATCACCATCGATGTTGGGTTCGGGTCTTGCGAGAGTGGGGTGTTACATTTAGGTGGTATCAAAGCCAATGATGCGTAATGTATCGGGGCGATGCGGAACATAGGTTGCATGCAATTGAGTCGTGTCGATGCGTGAGCGTGGCAACTGATCCCTAGTCTGAGTTGCACGAGTAGAAATCCTACGTGTGCATATGTGTCAAGTGACTAAGTGAGAGAAAAGTGAGACTGTATTAGAGTGTAAATCCCTGAAAGTGTATAAGCAATTAGGAAAGAAAAAAAAAGGGATAAGGAGATTGATATTGTCTTTGTGGTTAGAAACCCTAAATGCGTGATAGTAGTATGACTATGTTGGCTAGACCGAGTAAGGAAAGAAGTGATATCACAATGAATTCTCGGATTAAAATGGCAAGATTTGTGGTGACAGAAAAACGAATATGTCTAGAACTTGGAGAGGTCCACTGGAGATATGAGAAGCATGCCTAAGTGTGATTAAAAGTTCGGGATGACGAAGTAATTAGAGCTCTGACTGTATATGCGATGAAATTGGAAACATTGGAACTGAGTAAAACGTAGATAGTCCGATCAGGTAGATATTGATTCACTGCATTTGTGTGAGATATCAGTAGATATCATAGATGGATGATGATAACGAGATTGTGATAAGATCAATAGTGTACCGTAACGGTCTACCTAGAACTGAAAAAAAACTGAAAGAACTGAACGAGTAAGGTGCCTAGTGCCTAGTGCCTAGTAGGGTAAGTAGAAATGGTGAGATAAAAGTGTACAGATAAACTGAAATGAACTCGTTAAGCGATTATGATTATGGTAGCATAAGCTTGAGACTGAAATGGGTATGCGAATATTGTGCTAAGAGTTTGGAAATCAGTATAATAAGATCGTAAGGGAAAAGAGCAGTTGACAAATTCTACTGATTGTATATCGGGAAATTCTTTGAAAAGATGTATATGGACATAGAAATGGTAAATGGATAGGTAAATAGATAGAGATACAGTGGAGTATCTATGATCTTGTTGTGGTTGGGGACATATCCCCGAAGGTACTATCAATTTGAGTACCCTATCGTGGATTGTTTGAGGAAAATAAAGAGAGACGTAGCAATAATGCGATGACATTGTATAAATCAAATGGATATGACCTTAAAAGGTTAAGCTGATACATGAATGATATGAGAATGAAACTAGGAAAAAAAAAGAAACAATGATAGTGATATATGAAAAAGTTGTCGCATTTAAGTCGATTTACCGTTGGGAGTATCTATTGGACAATAAAGTTGATCATGATTAACGAAATGTATGTAAAAGATACATGGAAATCATAGAGGAGATGATCGGTGAATGATTAGAGTGGCTATAAGTGTAAAGTTCCTAATGGGTTAAAGTAAGACATAAGATGACCAAATGTACCTTTATGAGAGGAAATAAAAAAAAGGTATATATTATGGCATCAGTCCTCTATTTGAGGATTAGCATAAACGGAAAGGAGTTTTATGGAAGTCAGAATTGTGTAGGTTACTAATTGGCTTCCGGATAAGATGAAATAAGTTCTAGTGAGGTGTAGATTACGGAATAAGTGTTAAAGAAAGTGTTTATGTGACTGTCACATGAAACCTTAGTGCAAGGACTGTTCTGATCTTTAAATTATGGCATAAAATTGTTCTGATTGAAATAGTGCGTATAGCTAAGAATGATTGAAAAGCAATTAGGGACACTAATTGGTTGATGAGAATTTGGTGAACAGTATAATGACGGTAGCAAGACTAATGGTCAAACGAAAAAAAGTACGGATGAAAACAAAAGTGAAATATACGAATGAGGTTATCTGCATTGTGTATACGGAAATGTAAAGTATCCAACTATGTAAGTGAAATTTAAGGAGGTCCAAGTATGGATGACTAGGCATTGGCATATGTCGATGAGAATGACAGGAAAGCAATTGATAAGAGAAAGTTCATAGCAATAGGAAGTCATTAAGGGAAACTGAAACTGGCGTGATGTAGTGTTACCTTGGATTCAATGAAAAGTTTGGTGATGTCATTAAAAACAACGATGAGTAATGTCTAGAAATTGATATGAGGTAAATAAATGGTATCAATCGATATTTGTGTTTGCAAATGTTGCAAAGTAAAAGAGTTATATGAATAATGGAAGAAACGACTTTGGTAAGAAGCATTCCTTTGGAAATTGAAGCGGTGTGGGATGACATGTTAAGTTATTAGAACGGTATCTGAAGAACTGAATTGTTTTGATAAATGGTATCGATCTTATGAGTGAGATTGTTTCAAGCCTTGGAGACTTTAGATTCCTATAAGAATACATTGTGTTAATTCGAGGAAAAAGACGGGCATAAATGACTACTATACAGCTAATTTTGAAATGAACAGACAATTCTTCCTACTAAATTCAAATAGTGAACAGATAATGTTGCAAGGAACAGACCAATTACAGATATAGGGATTTCTAAAGAATGTCAAGTAGATTATGGGTAATTGTGAAGTGTTTCTGGAAAATTGAGATACTAGATAAATGTAAGAAAGGTTAAGAGTGCAGGAGTTAAAGTGGTGAGTCTGAATATGTCAGTGAAATCGGAAAAAAAAATTGAATGATTCAAAGAAGAAGTATGGGAACCCGATTAAAAGTGCTAGAACAAGAAAGTGAACAGTCGAAGCTAGACATTCTAGTAATCATATGTGAAAAGTGAAATTGAATAACTGTGGGTATAGAATGAAGTGATTATTGATTCAAGTGCTTATAGGTTTGAATGTTCAACAGGAAAAATGCTTGATTATGATCGTGTTATAGAGTTCTGATTTACTGTAGGAATATACTGCTACACTGCACAGTGCCTAATGGGAGTCAAAGAACCTAATGGATTTGAGATTATGATGAGAGAAACAAAGGAAAGTGACTCAGGAAAGCTGAACGGGTTAGTGGAGGTGGAACCGGATTGGACAAATGAACTAGAGTAAAGTACATATCTGAGTTAAGTGCGTTAACACTATAGAACAGTGAATTGTCTAAAGAGAGTTGAATTTGAACAGAGAGTCAATGGTTTATAAAGAATGACTGCATTAGGTATATTATCACTGGTTATAGCGAAATGGATCTAAATGTCACTGTATTGGTACCAAAGGAAAGTGAGTCATCAGGGACGAGATAAAGGAGGTTATGATAAGTATCACCTTGACAAGATGTACTCAGAAGTGATAAAAAGGGGTATCAGTGGAACACGAATTAGTGTACATGTTACTGGCGAAAAAGGTTGGATTGAGAAAATATGATAAGTGAACAGGTTAAAAAAAATGAATGATAAAAAATAAAAATGAAATGAAATGAACTGATTCATAGCATCGGAACTAAAGGTAGTGGTTACTCTGGAATTGACAAGTGAGATAGTTAAGATAGTGAGATCGCCAACTGACGGCATTGTTGAGTCTGTCTACTGTGAATTATCCAAAGAAGTGACTGAACAACTGACTAAATGTGGTTACTGTGACCTTTCGAAAAATGAATCATTGAGTGGAAAAGTGTATGGGACATGTAGGGTCATTTGATAACGGTCATAGTGAACCGTTGACTGAGAATTTCGAGGACGAAATTTTTATGAGAGGGGAATTGTAACATCCCACCTCCTACTGAAAGGGTAAAATAGGAAATTTGCCATAGGATTGGATTGATAGGGAATAATTAGTACTATTCATGCATAATAGGATTGATACACAGTATCAATTGTGCACATGGAATTATTGTATATGCTTTCATGATAATTCCTGGGAATTGGGCCTAATGCAATTTTATTGAGATTAACATGGTTATTGGGTTTGAAAAATTATTTTGACTGATCCATTGACTATTTTATATTTTACGGGATTTTTAGGAATTTTTTTGGATTTTTCCGGAGAAAATTTTCGGACAGGAAAAAAAAATCGCCAAGTGGCGAACCGGTTGATTTTCTACTGTTATTTGGGACTAAACTATTAAATATCTTGGTGGGACCCATAAATGGACCCACAAAACTAGTGGAACTGAAATTAGAGTGCTAGTTGTGTTGGGACCCGATCCGGGAACCGGATCCCAACCGGAAAACGAAGAGAACGAAGGAAACGGAATCGAATGGAAACGGAAGCATAACAAATGTGCTGAAGCAAAATGAAACGAAGCGGAATCGATACTTAACAAATGTCCGACATCCGAGAACAACTAATCAAAGAAAACAATCCCGTTGGAAACTCTAAGACGTTCCAAAATCCGGTATGAATTTTTTTTCTTTCTTATTCTTATTCTCATTTTCTCATAAATTTTTCTTAAGTTCATCAGATTTCCTTAAATTCATTCTCATTCTCACCAATTCTTTCTCACTTTAAATTCATTTTAATATTTCTAATTTTCATCAAAAGTTCGGGTCCAACATTTCTCCCCTCTTAAAGAATTTAGTCCTCGAAATTCACACTTATAAACTCAAGTAACTCATTCTTGCATAAATTTCTTTCTAAATAAAAATCATCAAACACTTTCTCACTAATTTCTTTCCAAAGCTCATAAGCAATTATTTTTTCTTACCTAATGTTTTCATCATACATATTCTCAATCTTTCCCAAAATTCTCAATTCTTGATTCACATACCAGCCATATCATATATTCCTATCATCAAATTCATCTTTCCAATATTTCTCAGTATCAAAATCAATCATCCTAATTCATCATGCATTTCTAATCTCAATTTCATGAACTCTTTCCTTAAATTGCTCAAAATTCTTATCATCTTCATCAAATAATCACTTTTATTCATCACATAATTCATGACAAATCATTCATATCAATTTCACATTCCTAAAGTCATTCATACTTATTGTCATCGAAATCAAACGATCACTTAGCACATTCTCACAAATTCAATTTCTCCTTACACACTCTTCTTAATCTTGTATGCCCAGTTAAGATCCTAATACTGGGCTCTGATACCATAAATGTTGGGACCCGATCCGGGAACCGGATCCCAACCGAAAAATGAAGAGAACGAAGGAAACGAAATCGAATGGAAACGGAAGCATAACAAATGTGCTGAAGCAAAACAAAACGAAGCGGAATCGATACTTAACAAATGTCCGACATCCGAGAACAACTAATCAAAGAAAACAATCGCGTTGGAAACTCTAAGACGTTCCAAAATCCGGTATGAATTTTTTTTCTTTCTTATTCTTATTCTCATTTTCTCATAAATTTTTCTTAAGTTCATCAAATTTCCTTAAATTCATTCTCATTCTCACCAATTCTTTCTCACTTTAAATTCATTTTAATATTTCTAATTTTCATCAAAAGTTCAGGGTCCAACACTAAGTGTTTTGTCATTATCAAAAAGGGGGAGATTGTTGGACCAATGGTGGTTGAGAAATTAAATCCCACTTATGTTTTGATAATAATAAAATGTATAGAATTGGTTAAGAAATTGTTTCAGGTATTTTGGGATTAGTATGAAATAATTATGCAAATCAAGATGGACAAGTGATAAATCATTGAAGAATCAAGATGGAAGTTCCCTTATAAGTGCAAGAGACATTAATAAAGAAGATTATAGAAGATTTGGTTGGATGTTACCGTTGAAGCCAACATAAGTCGACTTGCACAGCATAAGTCGACTTATACATCAAGATCCGAACAACATAAGTCGACTAGAACATCATAAGTCGACTAATACATGAAGATCTGTCAACACAAGTCGACTAATAGTCCTTAAGTCGACTTATCGAGGAGCACAAATCGACTTACACAGCATAAGTCGACTTATTGAAGAGCGGAGATGAAATTTTACGTAAATCGTTGATACAAGTTGACTTATACATTCGACAAGTCGACTTATGGGTACAACAAATTAATTCCAACGATCCTATTAGCCACAAATGGAAAGGAGGATATTAAGGAACGGTCATATCAATTATACAACGGCTAGAAAGGCTTCCAACAACTATTTTCTTTAAGTATAAAGAGTGGATGATTGATGAAGAGTGTATGGAAGTTCTATAAGCGAAAATACTCTTCTATTGCTCCAAAATTGCTCATTATTGTTTTTATCTTATTACAAAACTGTATTGAGCATTTGTTCTTCAATCTTTATCTTATTTCTCTTACAATTTGAGTGACTAGTGAAAGGTCACGTGTGAGGTAGCTTGAGCCAGAAATCAAGTGGTGTTGGTAGGATTTGTGCCTGAAGACAAATCATTTGTAAAGGTAGCTTGAGCCGGAAATCAAGTGGTGTTGGTAGGATTTGTGCCGGAAGACAAATCATTTGTAAAGGTAGCTTGAGCCAGAAATCAAGCGGTATTGTAAGAGTTCACACTGAACTACAAAGTGTGTAATAAAGTGGTTTGCAAAATCCTAAGTAGGAGCTTAGGTAGAGGACGTAGGTCTTAGCACCGAACCTCTATAAAAACAGTGTTTGTTCTTCTTCCCTACTCTTTACGTTTAGATTTGATTAAATTTTTTTGTGTGAATTAACTTCTGATTTTATTGTAGAAATTTACAAAAAGCTTAAAGATCTATTTAACCCCCTTCTAGATCGCTAACAATTGGTATCAGAGCAGAAGTATCCAGGGATGGCACACAACAAACTAGCGGAAGAAGGTATTACAAATTATCGCCCTCCTTTATTTAATGGCACTAACTATTCTTCTTGGAAAAATCCTATGAAGTATCACATTATAAGCGAAGGAGTGGAATACTGGAAGATTATCATTTTTGGTCCTCAAGCTCCTCTAAAAGAAAACGATGAGTTAAAAATAGAGATGGAGTATGACGAAAATGATTGCAGGCAAGCCTACATCAATGCGAAGGCTATGAAACTAATATACTGTGCTCTCACGGTCGAGGAAAGAAACCGAGTTAATTCTTGTACCAGCGCTAAAGAAATGTGGGAAAGACTTCACATCACCCATGAAGGAACTAATCAAGTTTAGGAAACAAAGATCAGCATGCTTCTCCATGACTATGAAATGTTTGTCATGAAGGAAGGTGAGTCTATTTCTATTATGCTCGATCATTTTGCAGAAATCACAAATAGATTAGGAAACCTTGGAAAGCATTTGACGGATAGCGAAAAGGTGAAAAAGATTCTACGATCACTACCGAAAGAATGGGACTCTCAAGTCACCGCTATTATGGAATCTAAGGATCTCAATCAGTTAGAATTCAATGCCCTGGTGAGATCTCTTATCAACTATGAGATCATTCTAAAATCAAGAGGAGGAAGAGGTAAGTCACAAAAGTCAATTGCTTTTAAAGCTAACACTTCTTTTGTGGATGAAAGTGATAAATAATTAGATGAGGAGGAAGAAGATGAAGAGTTAGCAATGTATGCTAGAAACTTGAGAAAATTCAAGAGACTACTCAAAAATAGGAAGAGAGAATTACGTGGCGGAGGAAATGATAAGTATGAAAAAGGGAAAAAGAAAGCTAGCCTAGTAGCCACTTGGAGTGATGATGAGGAAGCATACCAAAGCAATGATGAAAACAACCTTGCTCTTATGGCAGATAGCTTCTTAACAAGTGACGATGAGGATGAGGTAATAATCTCAGATCAAGAACATAGAGATTCTTTTAATGCTTTACAAATCGATTTTGAAGAAGCTATTGAAATCAACAAGAAATTGAGAAAGAAAATAAGAGAGCTAGTTGCTGAAAATAGTGTCTTGCATGAGACTATTGATGATTTAGATTGCACTAAGGAAGATCACTCTACATGCCTTGCTGAAAAAGAAAATCTTACTTGTGAGCTTGATAGACTTAGAAAGGAATTTTCTTATGTGGTTGAAAAATTTGCTGGTGGGAATGAAAAGTTTGAAAAAATGTTATCTTTACAAAGATATTCAATTTCTAAACATGGTTTAGGATATGATCCATTTGATAGAGATTGTTCCTTGATTCTAAATTTACTAAAATGGCAAAGTTGCTAAATGTGCTAGATGCTTAAAAGATGGTCATATAGAAATTGCATGCAAAAGTATTAGAAGATGCATTATTGTGAAGAAAATCTGGGTAGTAAAAGGTACAACTCCTCCTAATGTGGTTTATATGACTAACCAAAATGGACCCAAAATGGCCTGGGTACCAATGAGTAGAAAGAATGTTTCAGTTGTAGATACAAGCAAGGAATGAAAATCCACCAAGCACATGGTACATTGAGAGTGGACGTCGACTAATTGGTGACAAGTCTGCTAACAAGTCGACTTGTGTAGGTTAATAAGTCGACCTATGATATACACAGCACTATGGAAATGAAGAAATTTCAGGATAAGTCGACTTATAAAAATCGACAAGTCGACTTATGATGGTCGATAAGTCGACTTATGGAGGTAAAACAAGTCGACTTATGTTTACACGGGTTCCATTGTTGGATTGTTATGTTATGTAATGACTTTGCATTTTCTTTGTGTTTGCTTATAAACTGCAAGTCGAATATAAGTCATCTGGGTCTTCTTTAAAAATTCTTTTTAATTCCAAAATCTCCGAAAACATATTCTCTTTTACTTTTGAGATTTATTCATGATGATGTTTCTCCACCATGATGGTTTTAGTATATAGCCAAGACCAACATTTCATATTATTTGTATTTGCTTGCTACTTGAGACTATTTGTGTTTGATAACTTGCTTCTCTATTTAACGTGATTGCGATATTTCATCTATTGTTGGTTTGTATTAGTTGTTTTGATTATGACAAAAAGGGGGAGAAAAATGAGAAATTGGATATTCTTTAGTTACTTGATTAAGGGGGAGTATGTGATAATTGTCTTTAATTTAAGTCTATCATGATTTCAAATTACTTTTATGAATTTGATCTTACAAGGTTATTAAATTCAATGATTTATATGATTGAGGGGGAGACTTCTAACCAAAATGACAAGGTATAAAAACCTTGATCAATTTTTCTTTGTTTTCATTTCTTAAACAATTTCTAAGTGTTTTGTCATTATTAAAAAGGGGGAGATTGTTGGACCAATGGTGGTTGACAAATTAAATCCCACTTGTGTTTTGATAATAATAAAATGTATAGAATTGGTTAAGAAATTGTTTCAGGTATTTTGGGATTAGTATGAAAGAATTATGCAAATCAAGATGGACAAGTGATAAATCATTGAAAAATCAAGATGGAAGTTCCCTTATAAGTGCAAGAGACATTAATAAAGAAGATTATAGAAGATTTGGTTAGATTGTACCGTTGAAGCCAACATAAGTCGACTTGCACAGCATAAGTCGACTTATACATCAAGATCCGAACAACATAAGTCGACTAGAACATCATAAGTCGACTAATACATGAAGATCTTTCAACACAAGTCGACTAATAGTCCATAAGTCGACTTATCGAGGAGCACAAGTCGACTTACACAGCACAAGTCGACTTATTGAAGAGCGGAGATGAAATTTTACGTAAATCGTTGATACAACTCGACTTATACATTCGACAAGTCGACTTATGGGTACAGCAAATTAATTCCAACGGTCCTATTAGCCACAAATGGAAAGGAGGATATTAAGGAACGGTCATATCAATTATACAAAGGCTATAAAGGCTTCCAACAGCTATTTTCTTCAAGTATAAAGAGTGGATGATTGATGAAGAGTGTATGGAAGTTCTATAAGCAAAAATACTCTTCTATTGCTCCAAAATTGCTCATTATTGTTCTTATCTTGTTACACAATTTTATTGAGCATTTGTTCTTCAATCTTTATCTTATTTCTCTTACAATTTGAGTGACTAGTGAAAGGTCACGTGTGAGGTAGCTTGAGCCTGAAATCAAGTGGTGTTGGTAGGATTTGTGCCGGAAGACAAATCATTTGTAAAGGTAGCTTGAGCCGGAAATCAAGTGGTGTTGGTAGGATTTGTGTCGGAAGACAAATCATTTGTAAAGGTAGCTTGAGCCAGAAATCAAGTGGTGTTGGTAAGATTTATGCCGGAAGACAAATCAAGTTTAAAGGTAGCTTGAGCCAGAAATCAAGTGGTATTGTAAGAGTTCACACTGAACTACAAAGTGTGTAATAAAGTGGTTTGCAAAATCCTAAGTAGGAGCTTAGGTAGAGGACGTAAGTCTTAGCACCGAACCTCTATAAAAACAGTGTTTGCTCTTCTTCCCTACTCTTTACGTTTAGATTTGATTAAATTTTTTTTGTGTGAATTAACTTCTGATTTTATTGTAGAAATTTACAAAAAGCTTAAAGATCTATTCAACCCCCCCTTCTAGATCGCTAACATGTGTCTTTTGGAAATTGCCCATAATCCTTCTGGAATTGTAAAGTACTCTCCTGCAACTGCAACATTAACTCTTTCAACAATGGACCGGAGTTGTGATAGTAAACTTCTGGTCTGTACGACAATTGTTGTGTATCCTGCAAACTATCATGGAAGCAATTCTGCTGATTATTCCATCCATAAAAAAAGTTAGGTTGATCAGTCTAAACATTGTTATAGGAATAAGAATATGAATTATAAAAGAAATTACTTCCGTCCATATCGATTTTTTTTAACACAAAAATATAAAATGAAAAGATCACCAAATAGTAGAAAAGAAATTAATCACGAAAAAATATATACAAAACACCAATTAAATCACAAATAAAAAAACTAAAAAGAAAAAAATGATTAGCAACAAAAACAAACAAAAACTTAAACACTGGTCCCCGGCAACGGCGCCAAAATTTGATAGCGTGTCAAACTAACAAAAATAAATTCCTACTCTAGAACACTTAAGTGAGTAAAGTGGTGAATATGGTCGAATCACAAAGACCAATGAAGTAATTATTTATTTGTGCGAAATCAAAAATAAAAATAAAATAAAAATATAAAGAGAGTTGATTTGGGAATAATTAATTTTAAAACACGAAATCACGTAGGAAGAAATTAAAAATAAGATTGAAAATAATATGAATAAAAGCCTAGCTAAGGTACTCTCCCGTTTGATACCGTAATTTGATCATAGACTCAAAAATATAAATTTCGTTCATTCCTATGGACAAAGTTATAGCAGACCGTGAACAGCACAAATCTACCAATCCATTCGTAATTATTCGATAACCCCGAGTAAAGCTCCGCATATTATTACCCTAACTAATTAGACTATTCTCGAGTAAAGCTCCGCAGAATATAATCTATGGCAGCGATAAGCTCTAATGGACCCTTATCTTAGCCAACAGAATCGAAAAAACTGCAATCTATTTAGACCAAATGATTTAATCTCATTAATCTCTCAATTGAAATTAATTCGCCACTTCAATAGATAGCAATCACGGATTAACTAATCTATTCGGCAATTTATCACCAAGTCAATCAATTAACAGGCCTCATTAATCATCAAACACGACAATAATAAATCAATTAAAGTGCATAGATCAAATAAACATAAGAAATAAACGAAAACAATTAAATCACGAGAGTCTCACGAACTACATGCATCAAACGTGAAGTACCTTGTCTAGATTTAAAACTTAGCCATACAAAATACTATTTACTATCTAATAAAACTGAAAATGAAAAATTAAAAATAAAAATAAACCTTCCCTAAAACTGTTGCCCACTGCCGATTCCTTGCTCCCACGCTGCCCTCACTACCAAGCTCCCTCTACTGTTGATGATGTGACCAATAAAGGTCACACATCAACTAAAACCTTTTGCTCTCCTCTCTTGTGTCTGCTGCATGCGTTGTTCTCCACGTGAAGCTCTCCAGCGTGCGTTTCCCAGCCTAGTCGACTAGCTCCAAGCTGCAGCAACCTTCAAGCCTAAAGCGCCTCCAATGTTGTGCACCGCCTGCGTGTTCCCCCAGCCTGCTACTGTTCCTCCTGTCTCCTCTTGCTTGATTGGACAAATAAGGGTCACTTATCAAGTTAAAACCTTTGCTCCTCTCTTCTCTTTGTGTTGCTACACGCTGTGTTTTCCCTGTGGCTTCCAAAAATGACGCTGCATGGTTGCTTCCTAGTGTTTCTTCTGCCTTCAAAACAACGCTCCCTCTTGCTGTTTTATGATTTATTGCATCACAAACGTTCCCCAACTTGATGCGTCATCGTTCAAGTCTCCTCCCCATTTGATGATTTAATTTTCCTATCCCCTTATACTATGCGTCTTGAGTAAGACGCAGACGTTGTCTGCGTTTTACTCAAAACATTGTGTTGCTGTTGCATCGCCCCACTCCTCTATTCATGTGACAATTGAAATGCTTGCTTCCTATTGTTTCTTGTCTTCCAGCTACGAATTCATTGGACCAAGCCGCGTGTTTTTCTTAAATTTGCTGCCTCTGATTTGCGCGTCTCTAGTGTAGCCTCTCTTATTTAATTTCTGTCCTCTATTAAAAACGCCACATTCTTGTTTGCGTCTCACTCTTTAATTACGCTCAAGTCCTCATTTAATTTGCTCTTTCAAAAACTGAAAAACAGTATTAATTTCAACCTATTAAGGACTTTTTTGTATTTTATATGTCTAAAGCTCTAATAATTATAAAACATGATAAAAAGGCCTTAGACATCCACAAAACACATGCAAGATGCTAAATATAAGGTTCTAAAAACAGATAAAATATAATTGCATCAACACATCCTGGTCATCACCCCAATCAGCATCCGAATATCCTTTTAACCTAAAGTCTCCACCCTGGTAGCAGAGGACTAGGTTACTTGTACCACGAAGGTAACGCAAGATTCTCTTGACAGCTTGTCAATGAACAGGTCCAGGGTTACTCTAGTAGCGACTCACCAGGCTAACCGCAAAGCATATGTCTGGCCTTGTACATAACATGGCATACATAAAGCTTCCTATGGCACTTGCATAAGGAACCATACTCATTTTCTTCCCATCTTTATCTGTTTTTGGGCATTGATCAAGGCTTAAGGTTAGACCCTTCTCAACAGGAGTGTCAACAGGTTTAGAATAGTGCATTCTAAAACGTTCCAAGACTTTGTTGATGTATGCCTCTTGACGCAAACCAAGAAGTTTCTTAGGAGGGTTTCTCACTATTTCTACATCTAGGACATACCTGGCTTCACCCATATCCTTCATCTCAAAGACAGAGGATAGCCACTGTTTAGTGGCATTAATCATCTCCAAATTGTTTCCAGCCAATAGTATGTCATCAACGTATAATGAAAGAAACATAATTCCTTCTTTAGTTTTCTGGACATACACACAATGGTCTTCATCCACCATGGATAAACCAAACGACGTAATGGCTTCGTGGAATCTGAAGTACCATGCTCTGGAAGATTGCTTAAGACCATATATCGATCTCTTAAGACGACAAACTTTATCCTCTTGACCTTTTGAGACAAACCCAATAGGTTGATCCATATATATCTCTTCCTCAAGGCTACCATTGAGGAAAGCATTCTTTACGTCCATTTGAAATAGCTCTAAGTCCAAATGGGAAACTAGGGCTAGAAGCAAGCGAATTGAGGAAAATCTTACCACATGGGAAAAATTTTCCTCATAGTCTATTCCCATAATTTGGGTAAAACCTTTCATTACCAATCGGGCCTTGAATTTGTCAATTGACCCATCCGCCCTACGTTTAATCTTGAAAATCCACTTATTTCCAATTGATTTACGTTTGGGTGGAAGATCAACAAGTTCCCAAACCTTATTTCTTTCCATTGAGTCCATCTCATCCCTCATGGCATCCATCCATTCTTGATAATTTGGTGAATCAATAGCCTCTTGAAAAGAGGTGGGTTCCTCTATTTCTAGAGAAGTGCATAGGAAAATTTCCTCTTCAATTGGGAAAAATCGTCGAGGAATTCTTCCATGCTCACTCCTTCTAATACAAGGATCCTCATTGTTTGCTTGTTCAGATGAATAATCTCTCCCACTTTCCCTCTGAGGTGTGGTACTTTGAACATTTGGACTGATCTCACGTTCAGGGACTAATGGTTGAGGACTAACCTCATCTTCATTTGGATTCTCATCAATAAGCAGGTTTCCACCTTCTAAGATGGTAGGACTACTCACACCATCTACTTCATTTGGAGGAGTTGTGTTATTATCTTTGGTGATATTCAGAAGTCTTAAATCCCCTACCTCACCAACAGATAATTGCACATCTTGTTGCAACTCATACAAAACAAGGTACTTTTTTATTTCACCAATACTTGGGAACTCATCCTCAAAAAATTCGACATTACGGGAGTCAATTTCAGTCATGCCACTATTTGGATGTTCGTCAAACATCACATACCCTTTGGAATATTTGGGATACCTAATGAACACCATTTTAGTAGCTCTTGGACCAAGTTTCCCATGTTTATGGGTTAGGTTGTGCACATAGCCAGCCGAACCCCATGGACTCAAATGGTCCAAAGATGGCTTTCTTCCATTTTATAACTCATATGGAGTGGTGGATATACTTTTACTCGGCACACGGTTAAGGATATAGATCACCGTAAGCAATGCATCTACCCAAAAACTAATCGGAAAACTAGCCTGAGCCATCATTGATCTAACCATATCAAGTAAAGTTCGATTCCTCCGTTCTGCAATACCATTTTGTTATGAAGTACGCGGAATCGTGAGTTTTCCACGTATACCGTTTTCCTCACAAAACTCTTTGAACAAATTAGAGAGATATTCACGTCCACGATCGGTTCAGAGAGTCTTAACTCTTCGCTCCTTTTGGGTTTCAACTTCCGCCACAAAGCGTTTAAACACATTGAGTGCTTCATGACGATGAGATAGTAGGTACACATACCCATATCGTGAATGATAGTCAATTAAGGTGAGGAAATACATAGCACCATGACGAGCTCTGACACTCAAAGGCCCACATATGTCGGAATGAATTATTTCTAAGGGACTTAATGCTCTTAAAGCCTTACCAAAAGGTTTCATACTCATTTTGCCAGCTAAACATGGCTCACACTTAGGTAACTTGACCTTAGTGAGCCGGTCTAAAAGACCTTCTTTAGCTAGTCAATTCATTCTATCCTGGCCAATATGACCAAGTCTAGCATGCCATTTAACAGTTTCAGAATCAAGATCACAATTAACAACTAAGGCAAGCGATGAATTATTATAAACATCATCCAAATCAAGAACAAAGAAACCATCTCTTAAAGATTCACGACCGAAAACATGACCATTATATAAAATCTCTAAGCAACTAGAATGAAAATTGAAACAAAATCCAAGTTTTAATAAAGAAACTACTGAAACTAAACAGCTTCGCACCCCAGTTGCATAGAGAGTATCATGAAGAAGTAACGTATTCCCTCCACGCAATTTGAGCTGATAGGTCCCAATTCCGAGGACATCTTCCTCGCTGCCATTCCTTAAAGCGACAGTTTTTGAACCCATCGGATATCGATGAAAGTCCACAAAACCAGCTCTATCTCAAACTACGTGCTTGGTTGCTCCCGAATCTACAATCCAATTTGGAAAGGAGTTAGCAACTAATGCATGGGAACAAACGTATAGTTCGATTGAATCAGTGAAAGTAGATACCTTCTTTGGCTTAGGACAATCCCGAGCATAGTAAACTTTGTTTCTACAGTTGTAACACTTCAATCATGCTACTTTATTCTCTCCATGACTGTTGGACCCCGATCCTTAAGTGGCAAATTAGAGATATGAAATGAATTCAATGAGTATTTTCGGATATGAATTATATTATAGAAGTTTTTACGCCTTGAGGAAATTGATGAAAAAAAGGAATTTATTGGTTTTGATGACTTTGAAGATTAGTCTTGGTTATGAAAGTTTAGGTGGATGAGATGATTGAAATGGAAGTTGAAAGTAAGAAATAATTAGTGAAAGTGTTATATTTTGAAGAAAATTAGAAAATTTGACTTTTTGGAGTAAAAAGTTAACTTTTGGTTTAGGCAAAATTTGAGAAAATGATCTTCATGAAATTGTAGCTTATGTTGAGAGCTTTTCGTAGCCATAAAGTATGCTATTTTTTGATATCGGGATTGAAAGTTATGATCTTTGAAAGTTAAGTGTATTTTGTTTTGGTTTTGGAAAATGCTCTAAGTGTAGGATGGTATATGTTGTGTTTTGAGGCGATTTCTGTACTGATGTGATTTGAATTGGAGTAAATAGTTACGTGAAAGTTATAGAGAATTTGAATAGCTTTAAAATGATGTATGATATGTGATTTTTGGTTGTGGAGGTTGAAAGATATGATAATGTGAAATTTGGATATTGCGTAGGTGATGGATATCAGGGCAGAAACTTCGATTGAAAAATTAACTTAGATATAAGTTGAAGTTGTTTTGGAGTTCTTCATGAACATTGTAGAGCTTGTTTTTATCTTTCTATTGATATAAAGCAAGAAAATATTGGATAAGGGAGTAGAAAGTTATGATTTTTAGAAGTTCTGATGCTGTTTAGTGTAAAGCTGATCGACCAGTCAGCTTTGTGTGGAGTTTTTGACCCATTTAGAGGTCGATCTGATTCTTAAGGCCTTCATAAAAGTTGTAGAGGGTTCTTTTACCTTTCCATAGACACCAAGTTTGTCAAATTTGGAGTTCTGGATCTAAAGTTATGATGTTTACAAGTTTTGGTACTGTTGAGGAGTTTATCGATCGGTCACCTTGTAGCAAACTTTTGATTCCTTTAGTGTCCGAGCTTGCCTTTGAGTCCTTAAAAATGGTAGAGTTATCTCTTAGATTTCCAACGAAACAAACCGCGTGTCATTTGGAGCTCGGAGTCAAAAGATATGAAAGTTTGAAGTTTAGAGGTCGGATCGCGTGGTTGATCGCTCGAAGCGAGCGACCGCTAGGCAGCCAGCGCCCCCGCAGACCCCTCGGCAGCGAGCGACCCGCTCGGCAGTTGGTCGATCGGCCCGCGGGGTAGAATTTCAGCCGACCGACCTCTCTTCCTTGTTTTGGCCATAACTTCTTCTTCCGACATCCGATCGACCTGATTTTCAAAGCTTTGGATTCCTAAGAAATTTTTCTATCTTTTCATACTAGATAGATTGATCAGTTTTGGAATTAAATTGAAAAAGGTGCATTGAAACAAAGTGAGCTGATCAGTTGTAAAAGTTTGAATAGTGTTCAGTATTTTGGATATATCTCGATATCTAGAGCTTGGATTGAGTTCATTCTTATTTCTAATTAAACTAGAGATATGGGGCTACAAATGTTATGAAGGAGCCGATCGACAATGTAGCCTCTAAGACTTTCAAATATGGGTCGGAAGTTAGGTATAGAGTTCAGTCTCAGCTTTGTAATGGTATGAGCAGTATTCAGTATTTTGGAGTTATATCGGTCGCTAGAGCTCTGATCGATCTGATTCTTTTTGTAAATTAAACTAGAGATATATATCTACAAATGTTATTAAGGAGCCGATCGACTATTGAGCCTCTAAGACTTCCAAATTCGAGTCAGAAGTTAAGTATAGAGTTCAGTCTCAGTTTTGTAATGGCTGAACCGACTTCGGTATTTTGGATATATCTTGAGCTATAGAGCTCTGATTGAGTTGATTCATTTTGGAAATTAAAATAGAGACATGGGGCTACAAATTTTATGAAGGATCTGAGCTATAAGGTAGCCTTCAAGACTTTCAAATACGGGTCGGAAGTTCGAGGTAGTGTTCAGTCTCGGTGTTGTAATGGCTGAACAGTGTTCAGTATTTTGGAGATATATTGATCGCTAGAGCTCGGATTGAGCTGATTCTTTTTGAGAATTAAACTAGAGAGATAACAATCGATCGACAATGGAGCCTCTAAGTCTTTCAAATATGGGTCGAAAGTCATGTGTAATGTTCAGCCTCGAGTCTGAAGAACAGACTTCAGTATTTTTTAGATATCTTGAGTTATAGAGCTCCGATCGATCTGATTCTTGAAGCGATGGATTCTTAAGACATAGAGGGGCATTGCTCTAAAGTTTTTAAGGCAAAAAGAAGGGACAATTTTGAAAGTTTACTTAAAGGGGTTAAGTTTATAGGCTTAAATGGAGGGGCATATGGGTCATTCCCCATTCATTAAATGACATGACAATATAAAAGACAGTGGTTGTCGTATAAGGCATAAGGAAACACAGAAATGAAAGACTTAAGAAAATAAGAGAGAAGAGAGAAGGGAGAGCAAACTTCGGAGAAGAAAGAAGGGAGAGCTTAGGGTTTCGGATTTTTGGGGGTTCAAGCTCAGTTTTTCGTTGATTCGTGAAGGAAAAAGATGGAAGGAGAAGAGAGCTTCCTTCCAAGCCTAATAAATCCGAAAATGGTGAAAAGTTTGAGGTAAGAGAAAAGTTGAGCTATGTGCTTTTCTTCGATTTATGGTTTAGAAATATGGAAAATGGTATGGGTTTGTGGAGTATGAAGTCAATTATGATGATTGCTAAGTATGATGGGTTTAATTTGGGATTTTGAGAATTAGGGTTTATGCCCAAATTTGGAATTTGGGGCTTTTGGAAATTTGTAATTTAGAAAGCTTGAATATATGAGGGATTTATGTTTTCTAAGTTCAATTTGAGGATTAAGTTATTTATGATGTTGAATTTGGGTGAAATTGCTTTAGGTGAAGTTAAATTGGAAGAAAGAAGGAACCAATGGACCAATTGGAGCTAGGAACAACTTTCTAGCATCGAATCGAGGTGGGTACCAGTTTATAATAGAATTTATAAGCTACTACTGCTTTCTTTAAATAAAGGGATTGTCTGATTTCAATTGCATCATAAGTGTTGCATCATTGTGTGAATGATTTGAAAAATCATCATTGATTCCATACATGAGCTTTTGATGAATTGCAAAATACATTTGTGTTATGCCTCGAAAGATTCCATGGCATTTCGTATATTCGAAAGAAAGATCATTCAATAAATGATATTGAGCTTGAATATGATAAAGGTTTGAAAAATTATGATTTCCGATTAGTTTTAAGAGCTTTTATAAAATATGGTTTTATGTAAAAGTTTGAAAACTTGTGATTTCGCATAAATTGAAGTGTATAGAAAATATTGTTTATGGAAATATTTGAAAGTTTTGATTCCAAAAAATGCTTTGAAATTGTTTAAAAAATGGTTTATGCAAATGTTTGAAAATTTATGATTTCCGAATACTTTCGAAATTAGTTAGAAAATGTTGTTTACAAAAGTGATTGAAAGATTTTGATTTCCGAATGTCTAATGTTTATAAATAAATAAAAAAGTACTTGAAAAATTATGATTTCTCACATTGTTTATAAAAGTGTTTGAAAAGTTTACGATTTCCAAACTTGTTTATAAAAATGTTTGACAAAGTGTGATTTCCGAAATGCATTTGAAATTGTTTAGAAAATAAGGTTTATTTAAATGTTGAAAAGTACGATTTTTGAAAGGCGTTTGAAATGGTTTTAGAAACTGTTTTAAGAATTTATACAAGTTTTAAATGTTTGATAAATTAAGAAAATTTCTGAAGTTTCGAAAAATGACACAAAGGCCCAATTTCTTGTCTTCAAATGATTTGGGAGATTGATTGAAAAATTGAGAAAGTATTGAATTTTATTGTTCCCGAATATTTTTGGAAAAAGGGTTACGAGTTTTAAAATGAATTGAGAAATGAAGAAGGATTTTGAAATTTATTTCCATGATTTGGATTTAAGAAATTGCGTAAAGTGTTAAATTCGTTATTTTCAACGAATTTGATAAGTTTTGAAAATGTTTTCGGAATGTTTTTAAGAAAATACAAGATTTATGAAAACAAAAATAATAAAATAAAATTGAATAATGTGCTTTATGAACCTGCATATGTTGATTTATGTCTTAAAGAAATCACTTGCATTCATTGTTATGATGTTGATCCATACGTGATTACATTGTTGAATTGAGATTGAATATGTTTATTGATGTGATAATGTTATGCCATTGGAGTGTGCCATGGCATTTTGATTTGAATGGAAAGAAGAAAAGAAAATGAAAGCATATCATTTTGATAAATGATCTTGAGCATTGCTTATATGCTTTTGTGTGGGCGAGAGAGTTACGGATGGATAGTCACATGCACGTCGACGTATAGTTATAGCCTTCTCCTGGCTGCCCGCTTGAGGCAACGAGATCCTTGAGAAATCAGACTCGGATAGTTTACGGTATAAACTTCGATTTATCCGTTGTGTTTGCGGAACTCTCGAGCCATGTGTTGTTGTGCATTGCTTATGTGACTGCCATTACATCTATGAATTGTCAAGTTGATGCATTCATGTTTTATAAACTTATGGGTTTATGGCTAAAAGCCTAAAAATCATATGTTTTGCAAATGGAGATTTTGGCTACAGCAAGGAAAAGAACCTTTTGAAAATGTGCTTTACGGATTTCAAAGAAATGTTTTCTAAGACCAGAAAAGAAAAAGAATTTCAAGGATTTTGCTTATATATTTGTTATAAACTGTTACCCACGAGCTTTAAGCTCACCCCCCCGCTTCATTCCCATCCACAGGTGATGAGAAGAAGATCGGGTGAAAGAAAATGAAGATTTTTATTTGCATGTGTTTATAATGTATTATTGGTAAGTTAAATGGTTGCTGAGAAGTCTAGAATTGTTGTGTATTGTGTACTTTGGTTTAGGGTTATGGGTAATGTTTAAGGCTTGAAAATGCCACTATAATTTGTATAAAGCTTTGATTTATGAAATTGTGTATGTAATGAGCATAAGGTGTATGAATTATGGAATTATGTATTGATTTAAGTTATGTATGGGATGTGTATATGATTATGAGTATGATAAGGTATTGTGGTTTGAGATTTGGATAAGGCTATTGACTTATGGTGTTGCACATGGATAGTGCGATTGTATGTGAATGTATTTGGATTAAGGAATGAGAAAAGAGAGAAAAGAAAAGAAAAAGAAGAAAAAAATTTATACCGATTTCGGATTAAGGTTAGTCCAAGGTTTCCAACGTGACGCTTTCTCCTAAAAGTATATTATCGAATGTCGGTACTTGTGTTTCAGTTCGAATGCTTCGATTCGATTTGTGATTCGTGATCGTTTGTTTGGTTTGTCTCCGAGCCAATTCAATTTGACTTTGTTTGTATGCTTCGCTTCCAAGTTGGCTTTCGATTCGTTAATGATTTGTTTCGCTTTGTGATCAATCGTTTATTCGTTCCGCCTCTTTGTGATTCGTTCCGTCTCCCATTTTTCTATTGGGGCGCCGGTCTCCGGATCAGATCCCAACAATGACCCTTGGCCTTTTGCTGTTTTACCACACCACCTTTTGGTCCAGAAGGTTGAGAATGGTGTTTACCTTTCTTATGCTGTTTACCTCGATTATTTTTATTACCTTTGGGCTTTACCACTTTGGTAACAAGAGCAACATTGGAGTAACCAAGGACCTTCAAACGTTCTTCCTCAATTTCGAGGTGCCTTGAAATTTCTGAGAAGGTTTTGATGTTCTCACTATGAGTCATCAAGAGCTTAAAATTAGCCCAATGATTAGGTTTGCTTAGAATGGAACAAATCGCATTAAGAACATGTTCTTCTTCAGAAATCTCACGCCCACCAGCTTTTAGATCTCGGGCCATCGCACTCAAATGCGGAGATGCTCGGCTATAGTACGGCTTGAGTCAATCTCATATTGCATCCATTTTAAGTGCAAGGTACGAAGCTTTGTAGCGGATGTCTGACTGTACGTGATCTTGAGCTTTTCCCACATTTCTTTAGCAGTTTTGCAGGACTCAAATTGTAGCGCCCCCTTACCATAGAGTACCCACCGGAACGCCCGTAGGTCATTTCGGTACATATCCTACGATAAGAGACCACTACTGAAAACTACCACTAAACTTCTCATGGCATCACAATCATAAAGCAGTATGAAGAAATTGACAACTTTTTAAAACCAAACTGGATTTCATTTCATTCACTCAAAATTCAGAAATTTACAAACTGTCAGTACTTTCAGTATGCACATGTTCCAAAACACCGTACACTACGTACCATACAGTAATGTACAAAGAACTGATCTAACTATAAGTCTCCAAAAGAAAGCCCAGCTGACCGACCTTTGAGCCATTGCCTCTCTCGCCAATCCACAAGACTCGGCTCTACGGTCCGAGGAGCTATCTGTCTACACGTAAGCCTGAAAAATAGATTGCAATTTTGGATGAGTTTACGAGCTCAATGAGAAACCATCATCGATGGTTCTCCCAATTCATGCATCACATAAGCATGATACAGTATGCATCCAGTAATCATACAATTACAGTAATAGGCATACAACGATCACGAAATGTAACACGATTCTGATCATATTACAAATATACATACGATCGGTACCATGTCAATTATTCAGTCCAGTATGCAATGCACATGTGACTCTTTTCCAGTTTATTACAGTATTGTGACCGAGTGCTTTAAGTGTTCAAGAGTCGATGAAGCGTCAGGAGAATTATCTCCTTCGAGCTCTAGAGCTCGCAGATGTCGATGTCGATGGCGAATCGGTTCACATTTATTCTTTATCAGTTTATGCATCTGTGCATGAGTGAACATGTTCAATTGAACAGTTATATAACAGTCTAGAATTCCCAATGAGTAGTAATTTACAGTCAATATCACGTAATCCAAGTAATCCCCGTATGGCAAATAAGTCACAGTAAACACGTAGATTGAGGTAACTACCTAGGTTACTCACCTATTACTTCTGAGCTAATACTGGGAAGTTTCCGTCCCGTCGGTCGAACGACGCTCCACTTGGGCCTCTATAAGAATCAGAGAAGATACGAGTCACTAAATATTTAATTCGAACTAGTACTGATGCACATGTAGGTGAAATATGCATGTTCATGAATTCCCGGCCCTAATCCCATTTTTCCATCATAAAAATCCGTCTAAAAATTAGAAACCTATTGGCGCTGACGATGCGCAATTCGGACATCTATAGGTCCCCAATTAAACAAAACAGTGATTAAACAGACCTTTACCCGGACCCACGTCAATTTTCCGTCCAAAAATCCCGAATCTCTCAGAAAATGAAATTAAATATTCACTGAATCCGATGCATCAAGAATCAGGTCAATCGGACGATGGACGGAAAAGTTATTCACAAAAGAAACCAAAATTCAACAATCAATATATATATATAGCCCTTATTTCCTTCTCTTTTTTTCCTGTTTTCCAACCGAAATTCAAACTATCATATCTCTTTCTACACATTTCAGAAAAATGCAAACTATACCTTGTTGGAAAGATAATGAAACCCTCTACAAGTTTCATGAAGACCCCAACATGCAATTTTACCCATAAGGGTGTCAACAATTCAGTCAAAGACACTGCCTACTCAAAACCTATCAAAACAGTGCAGTACATTGCAAATTCATTAACCTTCTGATTCTTCAGTCAACAATTACACAATAAATAAGGCAGTAAGATCACAATGTTATCTACAACTTTCATGAACAACCCAAAATCAGATTCACTTACTAACTATGTCAAACAATTCATCAAAGCATCAGCCCTCAGAATTTTTCCAATCTGAACAGCACATTTCACAACAGTATATCTCTTAACACAAATGTCACCAAATTCACTACCTTATATCCCTGAAAAGATAAGATCTCAAACTTCAATTTTCATGAAGAAATCAACATCCAATTCGATCTCTAACAATTTCAAAACTGTTATGCAAGTTTCTGCCATGATCAGCAATTCACAACCTAATGCAGGTTCAGTTTTTGCAAATTCATTTCTCCCAAATCTGACAACCAAAAATTACATGTCATATATCATTTTCAAGATCAATGTGTCATTTATAACTCTTAAGTAGATCCCTAGAACCAATTCAAGTCACAAAAATTACTAAAATTCCTCCAAATCAGAATGTACAGCAAATCCGCCAATCCAGCTAGGTTTCATTCAATGCATGAAAACAATCAATAGTCATCAGTCCATAACTCCTACTATACATATTGTAAAATTGCAAAATCAGTGGAATTGGAAAGATAACTTAATAGGCTTCAACTTTCATTTAGTCCATTTGTTCTAATTCCTTCTCAATTAATTTAGAAAAATTAGCAAAACTCTAGGTTATGGTTTCGGGTACTATTCATTCCAGTCAATAGCAGTAACTTTCCAAGCCATATTGCAACCTCTTAAAGCTAAAATTGGACAACACCTATTTCACACAAAAATGTAACCAACATCCCAAAGTTTAATTGGGCACAAACCTCACCTCATTTTCTCACCTAAACAATTAGTTATGATCAAAACATTGCAATAGGGTCAAAATGCACTTTCCAGCTTTCAACTTCAACCTAACTCCTATCACTTCTAATATCAATAACACATCACCAAGCATCCATTGACACATCTAATTCAACCACAAATTCATCACAACATATACTTATAGAATAGAGCATAAGTGGAAGCAACCACTTACACAACTTCCATACTTTATTTCCATTCATTAAACATCATAAACATCATTAACAACATTACTTTCACATTCTTTAACTACTCTATCCACTTCCCTCACACAAGCATGCATTAAACCCATTCAAACCTACCACTCTTATGATAAAATAAATGCATAAATGATCTCCATGAATATTTCTATCTATCAAAAGGATAAAAACAAACATCAATTCTCACCTTAAACAAGTTACAAGCTATCAATTCTCCAAATCTTTAAACCTCTCCACACTTCCTACCTTGATAACTCACCTATGGCCTTTACTTGTATCACAAAGATCATCATCCACTCAAGGCTTGGTTGGGAAGAAAGGGAGGAAAGCAAGCAAATAACAAGTGGAACTTATATGGGAGAAAAAAAAGAAATAGTCGAAGGAGAAGAAATGGCAAGTTTCGGATGAGAGGATGAGAGGAGAAATAAACCAACTTTCACTTTTGTATTGGTTAAAGGAAGAGTCGTAAATGACAAGAGAACTCAAGCATAATTGATCTTTTAAAAGTAATTGGTTGACTTCAAACATGAAGAGTGTCGTAGGTGATGAATATGCAAGGACAAAATTAATAAATGTAGAGGGACACTTGGCTTTAAATGAGACAAATTCAATTTTCAAGTAATCCTAGTTAATTAAGCACCAATCCCAATTAATCTCTAATCATGGCTCTAAAACAATTCCCTAACATCATTTATCCAATAATCTCATGCCATTAGGCAGTCCTTTTTAGTACAGAGAAAGTCACTCAGTCACTCAGTTGGAATTTTGCCGGTCTGGGCAAGAACCCCGAAAAATTCCAGAAAAATTTCCGAAAATCCCTTAAAATAGAAAACAATTTATGGCGTACTCAGAATAATTTTCCAAACCCAAAAATCACGCTAATCCCAATAAAATTATTTTAGGCACGAAAACCGGGAATGTCATGTATGCATGTACAGTAAATTCCTGTGCACAATTGTGACTATGTAGCAATCCTATTATGCATGTGCAGTCCCATGAAATCCCAATCTAGCACATCCTATGCCAATTTACTATTCTACCCTTCCAATTGAGGGTGGGATGTTACACAAATTCTCCAATGAGATCATCGTGCATGCAATATAACATAGTATAGCATGCCTTACGATCTCGTTTGAACCATTCCTTGTACGCGGTTCAGATTTGTTTGATACTGGTCGTTATTAATATCAATAGTCTCTTTAGGCTCAGTCATGTCATTAGTCAAGGTTTCCAAAACCTCACGCTCATTAAGAAGATACTGAACCTTCCTATGCCATATGTCATAATTAGTGCCATCCAGCTTCTCGGTGGTGGACAAATCACCAACCATACTTTTCGTTGCCATATCTTGATGTATATATATATATATATATATAAACAAGGACATTAGGGCACATATACGAATAATTAAATTATAAAAAATCACCATCCATATCATAAGATCGAAAATTTTGCTAAGCTCATAATCATCATTTTTTACATAAATTAGAAAATTTTATAATTTATAATTATTCACATGAAACATATTCCAAATATATATTCATATAGATACATATCATGTGTTAAATCAATTAACATAACCAATTGTTATGAAAACAAAATATATTATTATTATTATTATTGTTATTTTACATAAAACAAATTTATACAACAAAAATAATTCATTTTATGGAAAACACATTCACATATCATTAATGGATTAAATGAATGTAAAAATAATAATAATAATATACATAATTGAAGTGAAAATTAAATAAATGAATAAATGGACATACCATTTAAAATATTTCACATCAAATTAATTTAACAAAACAAATTTACCAAATTTTAAAATTAACCTTTTATACCACAAAGTTAATTTCTATGCCATAAATATATTACACAAATATATGTATATATATAAAAACACATATGACCTAGCTTTAGCTTTTAAAGAAAACCGTGTATGTGTCTTTAAAGAAGCACGTGTACACATATTCATGTAAAAAACCATACATTGACATGACCTATCCATAGCATTTAATGTCTTCATGCGCAACAGACTTTTTTTTAAAGCCTTTAAAGCCTATCTCTATTTCTTGTCTTAGCCTTTAAAGCATCATCTTCATCGTTTTATTTTCCTCTTAAACGAAGCTTTAGGTTCTGCAACAAAACCAAATCAAAGGAAATTTCTTTTCTTTTCTTTCACTCCACCCTCCCCCATCTATTTGCGTTGCCGCTGGCAGTCAAGGAGAAAAGCGGATCGATCACCAACTTTTTTTTTTCTTTCACTCCACCCTCCCCCATCTATCTGCGTTGCCGCTAATAGTCAAGGAGAAAAGCGGATCGATGCCTAGCCAACAATCTCGTCCTCAAAAGACATCAGTCCACACAAGAGTGGTCACAAGTCTTTCGATTTAAAACCATCATCACATAGATCGGTGGAAAAAGATGTGAACAATGTCCATGACGTCGTCAGCGCCACTCAACAGGTTGTGCATGACTCACACACGTGGCCATGAGTGGTTATTTCTATGGCGATTTCTGTTGTATCACGTAGATCGACAAAAGAAATGACCGATGATGTCAACCACGGAGCCAACGCTCTTCACAATCGGTAGAAAAATGCTTCAGATGGAGTGAGGTATGTTTGAATAGGTCTCCTAATGTAAATAATCTGACTCCATAAACTTGTCATGAGATTGTATCAGAAACAATTCATGTGTTTTTTTTGTTTTTTTTAACGGATCATATACTTGATTACATAATCTTAATTCAATTAACAAACTAATTGTTAATAGAAAAACGAGGCAGAAGATAAAACATACCCTCGCTCTGACACCATTGTAGGATTAGTTCCGGTTAGATCACTAACCTTGATGCGGAAGAGAATTAATCTTTATGTTATCTTCTGCCCACGTGATCCCAATCTCACGAACACCGTCTCCTCAGTGGCTACTAGAGTCACCGTAAAAATCACACCTTAAATCTTGCACACATCGATAGCTAATCTGTGAGAGGAATTGATATATTGGGAGACTAGGATTTTATGATTATTATCATCATTATCATTTTGAATCTCATTTAAACAAATTAAATAGATTGTTTCCTTGCGGTTATTTTCTCAACTGCTCCCAAACGAAACACAACTCTTCAAGTTTATGTCGTGGCCGTTAAAGAAAATACAACAGTCATCAAACTTTCATTTCCAACTCGATAATCTTACATCCATCCCAACCCATTTTCTTGGAGACCTGTCTTGTTCCCTTTCTTTAAGGACAAATCACAAAACCAATTTTCAGTGATTTAGTTTTGTGAATTACTCAAGTGTAATAAGATCAGCAGTGAAGAAATTGGAAAAGAACTTAAAATTGCTTATGAATATTGCTCATATGTTACTTGTAATTTTCATAGTAGATAATACTAACTGGTCTCAACTCAAATTAATAGATGTGAGCTTTGGTATAACTGTTCTTGTTCTCTTACAAGTTATTGTTTATCCATTTTCTTAGTACGTTCGACACAGATCAATAAAGTACACATTGAACACAGTTTTAAGTGAACCTGAACTCACATAGCGATAAACATAACTTGTTTCAAAATCGAAACCATTAAAGTAAAAACCGAGCCACTTCACTCCTAGATTGCCAAATCTACGAATCCCTCCTAGAAGCACACCAAGTACCATTCTCGATACCCAGTTGCTCATAATCCACAAATTGGCTCCTGACACTTTCAAATCTCGGGATATAAAAATATGAGCTCTAAGACATAAAGGAGCTTTCTTTTTTAAAGATCTTTACATTTTTGCTTCTGGATTAGATCAGTTTGTGCTGAAATATGGAGAATAAGATGGTGGTGGCAATGATATGGGCGGCGGCGATCACGACGTTGTAGCCGCTGCGACAGTGTTACAAAAAAGAAAAGAAAAGATGACAATTGGCAAAAGCGATAGAGATAGTTAAAGAGCTTGATGAGAAGTCTGCGACTCCTATGTAGAAACTGAAGCAGGTTGTTGATGCTATAGTTGTGGAGATTCATGTTGGTCTTGCTTCTATGTTGATAATTTGTGTAACGGGTAATCTAAACGTATTTTCATAGACATAAAATCGTAGTATGTATGCTCTCTTAACGAGTCAAAGAATATATAAGCTTACGAATGATATAAGCAATTGTCGAAGATCTTAACTAATTTACATATCTTTCATAGTAGGCTTTCCCATCATATACTTAATATGGGTCCAGTTTTCTAGCACCGCTCACCCCTTTTATCCCAGGATACGCACCAGGACATTCGAAGATCATTCCGGTACATATCCTACTATAAGAGTGAGCTACGTTCGATCACTACACTCACTTCAACTGGCATCGTATCATTTATCACCTCTAAAATATCAATAAAAAATCACAATATTTTTAAAACTAACTTTTTTTTTTTCATTTCATTTCTCAAATAAAAAATCTACATTGTGTCTTTCAACCTTTTTTACACGTAGATTCACAAAACCTAGTACGAAAGTACTACATGAAAGAAGAAAATACATCAAATCTAGCTAAGCCATCCAAAATCCTAGCTGACCGACCTTTGAGCCATGACTTCTCTTGTTAAAACACAATCCACACGACAATGAAGTCTCTCAGTAGTTAGGGTTGTCTCTCGGCCCTGAAAAGACAACGTTTCAATTTTGGTTAATTTTGTAAACTCAATGAGGTAACCATCATCGATGGTTCACTCAATTCATGCAACACATCAATTCATATAACAATTATTTCATAATTTTGCAATTCACATAAATATTACATTTTCACTTAAGCATAAACAAATTATGCATTTCAATCAACCAAACTTACATAATCAAATGCATATGAAATGATCATGAGACTCTTTTCCAATTATTATGTTGTTGTGACTGAGTTTCTGAACTGTCCCGTATCTATTTTGGATATCGGGCTCATTAGTAACTGTCCCTTATCTGTGGAGAATAAAGAGCTCATTATACATTGAGCCTGAGACTCTGAAACATTTTTGAGCTCGAAGCTCATTTCCACATATTGAGTTTTAAGCTTTGATCGTTGGCTACTCTAGTCACAACTTTCATTATTTGACTTTGCATGCATGAATGGAATGCACATAACATGAACATTCCTTTGCTAAAACACATAGGTCTGCACATTTACATTCAAACAGTACTTCAATATCTCAACCCCCATCGCACAGCCATCGGACCTTCTTTCCGGAATCCAAAATCCAATCTCATTCATTCATTACTCAAATCACAATTATAAGCAAATAATAATTGAGAGAAACCGTCTAGGTTACTCTCAAGTTTCTCCAAAAGCTAGTGCCTGGAAGATCCAGCAATGTATGGAGGCTGACGTTCTAGTTGCTCCTCTATAACAAATAATATACACAATATTACAATCTCTTCAATCATAAGTATCTAATGATGCACGTGTATGAAATAACTTATGTACAATGCATGTTCATGACAATCCCGGGTATCGTTCCCTTATTCCGATCACATTATCAGTCCTATATCCAAAAATTTTCTAAGTATGATCCATGTTTAGGTTTATTCCTCATTAAAACCATCGAAATTACAATTCATTATTTATTTCGAATCCTATAGGTCCATACATAATCGAAACACTGAAATATGTTCAGTGGAATAACCTCAGTTCATATAATGTAAGGGCGCACTCACCGTACCTGTTTCATGTTTCTCACTTAATCTTTCTTAATTCATTTCATATGACTATGATTTTTAGGTAGAGATGTAGGGTAATGTCTTACGAGTCCATTGGTTCAAAAAGCAATTCATTTGGACTCCTATAAAAGAAGTTATGTCCAGGCGAAAAAAAAGTTAGAAGAAGCCAAAACCCAGAAGGAACAAAACCCAAAAGGAAGAAAACTCAGAAGAAGCGAAACTCAGAGGGAACAAAAAAAACAAGAAAACTCAAAAGAAGAGAAACTCAAAAGGAACCAAAACACAAAAGGAAAAAAACACAGAAGGAAAAAAACTCAGAAGAAGCGAAACTCAGAAGGAATCAAAATACAAAAGGAATAAAACATAGAAAGAAGTTCATAAACAGTAACATAGAAGGAGTTCATGAACAATAACACAGAAGGAGTTCATGAACAATAACACAAAAGGAGTGAAACTCAAAAGGAACAAAGCTCATTATACGTTGAGCTTGAGGCTCTGAAACACTTTTGATCTCGAGGCTCATTTTCACACATTGAGCTTTAAGCTCTAATCGTTGGCTACTCTAGTCACAACTTCCATTATCTGACTTTGCATGCTTGAATGGAATGCACGTAACACGATAATTCTCTTGATAAAACACCTAAGTCTGCACATTCTCATTTAAGCAACACTTCAATATCTCAAGCCCCATCGCACAGTCATCGGACCTTCTCTCTGAAATCCAAAAACAAATCTCATTCATTCATTTCTCAAATCATAATTATAAGCAAACAATAATTGAGAGAAATCGTCTAGGTTACTCACAAGTTTCTCCCGAAGCTAATGTATGGAAGATCTGACAACATCTGGAGGCTGACGTTCTAGTTGCTCCTCTATAACAAATAATATACACAATATCACAATCTCTTCAATCATAAGTATCCAATGATGCACGTGTATGAAATAACTTATGTACAATGCATGTTCATGACAATCTCGGGTATCATTTCCTTATTCCGATCACATTATCAGTCCTATATCTAAAACTCATCTAAGTATGATTCATGCTTAGGTTTCTGTCTCACTAAAATCATTGAAATCACAATTCATTACTCATTTGGAATCCTATAGATCCAGACATAATCCAGACACTGAAGTATGTTCAGTGGAATAACCCCAGTTCCTTAACTCTCATCTTTACAATCCAACTATCTCCAATTCTTCATTTGATGTCTTTTTCCTATTTTCTATACTTTTCCAAAATCTATGCCTACATTCACCAAAATTCATAACTACAATACTCTTACTGTCCAATAGAAATTTCAGCATAAATAAATTCAAAATTATCAAAATAGTCAAAAATCACAACTCAATCTAATTATGCCTGAAATTATTCATGAATGCCTGCACAATTATTTTCAAGTGCAACAACTTCATTATTCACATATATGTGTATGTCACATTATGCATGAGCATGCACAAGCATTTCTAAACTCTCATTGCTTTCTCATATTTATAATTCTAATCTTCCCATAGGTAATGGGATGTTATAGTGTCGATCCAATTACTCAACTACATCACATTCTCAACTGGATACTAGTTTTATTCATAACCTGAAGGCCAGCGAAATAGTTATTTTAGTTAAAATTACACAATTTTTTTTAACAAAATTTTTTTACCTACCTTATTGTTTTAGCTAATCATTCTCATGAAAATGTACTAATAATGTCACCTATTTGATTAGCCTAAAATAATAAATGAGGATGGAAAATTCTTAGGGTGAATGGTGTTAGGACCCGATTCGGAAACCGGATCCCAACCGAAAAGCGGAAAGAACAGATACGAAGCAAAACGAAATACAAAAGTACCGAAACAAAACGAAGCGAAGCGGAATCGATACTTCACAAACGGAGAGAATTCAAACTAAACAAATGTCCGACATCCGTGCATAAATTATCTTAAAGAAGCGTCACATTGGAAACCTAAAACTAATCCAATACGAAAATCCGGTATAAATTTTTTTTCTTTTTCTTATACTCATATTTATTCAAACTTATGCAAAATCCCTACAATTTCCCTTGTCTTGGAAATTATCCTTAAACAAATTCTCAATTCATACACACTTTCTTATACATTCATATAAATCCCAAAACTCATTTTTTTATATTAATTTTTACCAAAATTTTGGCAGCATAACGGCTGCACGTGACCAAACCCAAACCTGCAAAGTGTTCAAAAAATACTTCTAAAAATTTCCAATCAATCACACAAACATCAGAATCCACCGGACCCTCCGTCCGGGATCTCAGCAGATAAACCCAAACGTATTTCTAAAACACTTTCACAATTGTAATTCAATATACTATTCTCATAGTTCAACTCATTTCTAAACTTATATACAATTTCATACACAATTTCGTACTCTCATACATTCATTCATAATCTTCATACATTCTGAAATACATCATAATCACTTACTTAACGGCAATTCACGCCATTTACAAACTTTTCATAACAAAATTTTCATAACAAAATTCACTTTTTTCCTTTCTCAATTTTTAACATGAATGCAGCACACAGAAACAAATCAAAACACGTAACATATCGTAATAGTCCGTTCGGTCCAAAGCAACGCATCGCACATTCTCGCATAGCGGTCCTCGCAAACAGAACAAACGTACTACACTTTCCCGCATTGCGGTCCATTGTAGCCGTGAAGGGAGTCTGAAATCGGAACTCCGTGCCACTAGCTGGTAGCCTAGAAAAGGCTATAAACGAATAGAGACAGTGCACTGACTCACTAGGGACCTGACCAAACCCACTTAACACATAAGTGAAAACGAAAGGTCGGATTGCCCGAAGGCACTTTTCGTAAATCTTGATTTTCACACATTCACATAATGCATACAATTCAATCAATTCATCATTCAAATACTAATTTCAACAATCAAAATCATTCAATCAATGTTTTCAACAATGTGCATAATTCAATAATGCATTTATAACAAATGAATTAAACATTACTAATTTCTCAGAAATCGTTCGGAAATCATATTTTCAAACATTAATCAACATTGTTTTCAAACATTTACAAAAACAATAATTTATCAAAAGTCCAATTTTTGCTTTCTTTAAATTTTTCAAAATTGCTTTCTTTAATTTTTCAAAATTTCATGTATAGCTTACAAATCAAAATATAAATATGCTACCCACCTCGAATTAATGCCCGAAACTTGATTTCAAGCTCCAATTGATACTTGCTTCTTTCCTTCTTTCAATTAAAATTGACCTAAGCCATAATCATTTAAATTCCACATCATAATTTGCATAATTCTCAAAATTAACTGTAGGGAACCCAAATTTATCATTTTTCCAAGCTTTCTAAAACAAAAATTTCTAAAATCCCCAAATTCAAAATTTTACCTAAACCAATTCACTCAAATTCAATCTCATAAATAACTTAATTTTCAAAATTGATGTCATAATTCATCAATTCATACTAATTTCAAGATATCTAAATCACCAATTTCGAAAATCCCCAAATCTCAAAATTGGCCTAAACCAATTTATCTAAATTCAATATCATAATTAACAAATTCTTCAAAATTGATTTCATATTTCACAAACCCATATTCTCATCTATAATTCTACACCAAAATTTCACAAAATTCTTAATCACAAAATTAAGCCTAAACCTTAATCAAATTTCCATCCAAAATTAAACACAACCTAAGGCATATATATCAAGATTAAATTCATATATCACATACCCATATCATTTTCCATGTTTCTTAACCAAAAATTCATCAAAAACTCAAAGCTCAAATTTATCTCTTACCTCTTTTTTTGTCGGGCCCCGACCCGGAGACCGGACCCCAACTGTTGGATCCCGTTACCCAACCTGCATAGAACTTCTATAGATGTTGGATCCGAGACCCAACTGTCCCGGGAGGTGGTCCCTGGTGGAGCTCATCTCCGAGACACTTGCCTTGCTAAGACCCTAACTTGACACACTCTATTTGACTCACTTTGGTGGTGAGCATACACTGACTAAGGCCTGGACCCTGACTGCTCTCGACAATCCCCAAAATAATACTCTTATCTAAGGATTTGCAGGACAAGTCGACTTGTCTGATAAACAAGTCGACTTATCGAGACAAACAACTCGACTTATAACCATCAAGACGACTTATCGAGACAAACAACTCGACTTATAACCTACAAGTCGACTTATCGAGACAAACAAGTCGACTTATTATTCAAAAGCTTCACAAGTCGACTTATGGGTCCAATAACTCGACTTATATCTATTCTGAACTCAAAACCTAACCTCTACACTCTCTTGGCTTATTCCAAACACCATAAACACTTCTAAACCTCTCAACTCATCCACTCCACTCTCAACATGCTATAATCTCACTTAAACTTACATCATTCATCTACTCACATGAATTCCAAAGCAATTTCATACAACTTTGGAAACTATGCTTAAACATGATAGTAAATGGCTTTGGGAGATCATGATAAATCATAATTCATGCATTTCAATTATATCAAAACAATGTTCTTATAATGCTTTAGTAGGCATTTCAAGCCTATTACAATTCAAATCAAAATACATCTGCTTTTCTCAAATGCAACCTAAAGCATTCATTACAAAAACATGAAATACATGGGCAAAACACTAAGATCTTGGAGTATGCCTTGAGCTCATTCTTCGAGATCCAGATCTTCACCTGGAGATGGGACAGGAAGTGGGGGGTGAGCTTTCGCTCGTGGGTAACACGCTTATATTTATACTACTAAGTGAATCTATTCATTACTCATACTGTTTGCAATATTCTTATTAACAAATCTTGCAACTTGCATTTCATAAATTCATCAAGCTAACAACAAAATTTCATGATTCATGCATTCATCATTCTTGCTAACGATGCTAACACATAATCACATAGTGATGGTTTGAAAAGTCCACGGGTTTCGATGAGCTACACAAGTGTAGTCATATGTCGAGGAGTCCAAAAGGAACATCCTATGCCACATCGGGCAAAGGCGAAGGCTTTATTGGTCTACGTGCACGTGACTCATTGGTGGACTTAACTAACCCACATAACACTGAATTTCATGCATAAAACTGGACTTGTCTTGTCCATCGACCGATTTTCTAAAATGGATTTTCATGCATCCATAAAGCTGATTTTCTTGAAAATGCTACATTTCATGCTTAGCTCACATTTCATGATTCTCATTCATGCTCATTCAATTCATGGCAATTTCAAGCAATAACAAGGCAATGACATATACTATTAAAATGCTCATTTAATGGAAATCATACACCATTTACATACATAATTAAGGCACAATCAATGCTTATCTCAAATAGTCACAAATCATTTAATTCATTAGTTAAAGTAGCATTCCACACTTACTAGCATAAAGATAAAAATGAAACCCACCTTATATCCTTGCTTAAGCTTGCCTAAGGAAGCTCCTCTTCTTGTTCTCCTCTTCTTTCTTGTCGTCCTTCATTCATGGCAAGAAAAGAACCTCACATCATTTAGGGTTTCTAAAATTGAAAACCTAATGAACCTTAATCATGAAATCAACCCTAGAATCACTAAACCCACTTCATTTCTAAGCTTTCTAAACCATAACCCAAGCAAAGGCTTAACCTTGAAAACATGACTTACCTTGAATCTTTAGCTAACCAAGTGATTTCTTGGTTCAAAAAGAAGCTCTAGCCTTCCTCCACACTTTTAAATCTTGCACTTTCTTCAAAAACCCACTTGAATCTCTTGGAAAATCACAAACTTTCTTCTTTCTTCTCCTCCTTTTCTCTTCACCATAACCTCCTCTCTCCTTTCTCTAATTTTCGTTCCTCTCCTCTTCTCTTCTACTAACCTACTTCTTTTCTTCTTCTTTTAAACTCCTACTCACTTCACTTAAGCCCATTATCCTTTTTAGGCCCATTTACTCCTCCTTCATCTTCCTTTGCTTCTTCCTTCCTTATACTACTTTCATTTAACTTAAGCCCATTTGTTCTTTTAAGCCCACTCATTCCTTTTTTCTTTTCCTACTTCATTCAAGCCCAACTAACACATTTAATTCCATTAATTCTTAACCTAACTACCAACCAACATATTAAATTTCATTTATTCACCACCTATCTCATTTATGTTACTACATGCTAATTAATGCCATATGCTATTTAATGCTACCACATTTAATTCATGCTAACTCAATTTCTTAATTAGTCTAATCATGTTTAAATAAATAAATAAATAAATAAATAAAAAATAAAAAATCTTGGGGCTAATATTTCTCCCCCCCTTAAGAAATTTCGTCCTCGAAATTCTTACCTGACTTATTGAAGAGGTGTGGATACTTCTCCTTCATTGCATCCAATGGTTCCCACGTCGCCTCTTCAACTGTATGGTTCCTCCATAGGACTTTAACCAACCAATGAGCAGTCTTGTTTCGAGGACCTTCTCCTTGCTATCCGAATTTCCACCGGCATCTCCTCATAGTTCAAATCATCACCACCGAACCTCGAGGTCCGAATAATGTGAGAAGGATCGATCTGCACCTCCTCAACATGGAAACATGAAATACGCCATGGATCCGAGATAATTCGAGGCAATGCCAACCGTAAGCTAACGGTCCGATCCTCTCTAGTACTTCATACGGACCTACATAACGAGGACTCAACTTGCCTTTCTTACCAAACCTCATAACCCCTTTCCATGGAGAGGTCTTAAGGAACACTTTGTCACCTCGTGATACTCCATTTCTTTTCTCGTGAGCATCTCGATAACTTTTCATTCATCTGTCATCGCCTTAAGTCGCTGCTTAATCAAATCAATCTTATCCACTGTCATCTGAACCAATTCTGGTCCCACTAGCTTCCTCTCACCTTCTTCATCCCAACATATCGGAGTTCTACACCTCCTGCCATATAGGGCTTCATAAGGAGCCATCCGAATGCTCGAATGGTACGAATTGTTATAGGCAAATTCGACCAATGACAAATGTTCATCCCATGCTCCTTTGAAGTCCATAACACATGCTCTGAGCATGCCCTCTAGGGTCTGAATGGTCCTCGCAGACTGACCATCCGTCTGGGGATGAAATGCTGTGCTAAAACTCAACTTAGTCCCTAGGGCTTCCTACAAACTACTCCAGAATCTCGATGTAAATCGAGGATCCTTGTCGGATACTATAGAATCTGGAACTCCATGCAACCTCACTACTTCATCAATATACTTCCGGCTAAGACTTGAATGAATCATCGCTTAACCGCGTAAAATGGGTGACTTGGTCAATCGGTCTACAATGACCCATATAGCATCATGCTTCCTAACAATCCTGGGTAAACCCATCAGAAAATCCATCGTAATCCTTTGCCACTTCCATTCAGGAATGGACAATGGCTGCAACATGCCTAAAGATGCCTAGTGTTCAGCCTTGACTTGCTGACACACTAGACATCTGCTCACGTATTCAGCTACATCCCTCTTCATACCTTTCCACCAGAAATGTTCCTTCAGATCTCTGTACATCCCAGTGCTTTGCTGGGTGCATGGAATAAGGCGATTGTGTGCCTCATCCATGATCTCATCCTTAATCGCCTTTATCATTGAATACATAACCTGCTTCCAACTACCATTAGCCCATCATCCCTTACTTGCACTTCGATCGCTACCATGTTGAATCTCATCTCTCACCTTACTTAATTTCAGATCCCGCCCCGCAACTCCTCGACCTTCTCCCTAAGGATAGGTCTCACCTCGAATTGAGCAAGAATACAACTGACCGATCCGCTTCAAGTCGATCTTCAACTTGGCCATCTGCTCCAAAAGAGGCAAGTAAACCGCTCAACATAAGCTAAGGATGACTTCCTACTCAATGCATCCGCTACTACATTTGCCTTGCCTGGATGGTACTCTATCATCAGATCATAGTCCTTGAGCAACTCCAACCATCGTCTCTGTCTTAAATTCAACTCTTTCTGACTCATAATGTACTTAAGGCTTTTGTGGTCCGTGAAAACCCTTGTCTGAACCCCATACAGATAGTTTCTCCATATCTTTAGGAAAAAAATCACTGCTGCCAATTCCAGATCATGAGTCGGATAATTCAACTCATATGGCTTCAGCTGACGTGAAGCATAAGCTATCACCCTGTCATTTTGCATTAACACACAACCCAAGCCCTTTCTCGAGGCATCACTTTGTACATAATCGCATACCCCCGATCTCCATTGGGCAAAATTAAAATGGGAGCACTAGTTAACCGCCGCTAAGCTCCTCAAAACTCGCTGGCAATTCTCATTCCAAATAAATCGCCGATTCTTCCGTAATAACTTAGTCATCGGCAGCAGCTATCATGGAGAATCCCTCCACGAACCTCCTGTAATAACCTGCCAGGCCCAGAAAACTTCGTACCTCTTTTACTGTCTTAAGCTCTCGCCAATTTACCACTGCTTCTACTTTCCTAAGATCAACATGAATTCCTCTGCTGGAAATCAGATGTCCTAGGAAAACTACTTCATGCAGCTAGAATTCACACTTCTTTGAATTTGGCAGCCTCGATTCTGCTCTCTCAATCTCTCGCAATACTATCCCGAGATCTTCGCTCATGCTCCCCTTCTTCCTTGGAATAGACCAGAATGTCATCAATGAACACTATGACAAACTGATCTAAGAACTCCTGAAACACCCTATTCATAAGGTCCATGAATGCAGTTGGAGCATTGGTCATCCGAATGGCATGACCCTAAACTCATAGTGCCAGAACGGTCCTGAAGGTCGTCTTGTTAACATCGACTTCGATTCGGAGTTGATGATAACTCGATCTGAGGTCGATCTTCGAAAAGACCCTTGCTCCCTGCAGTTGATCAAACAGATCATCTATCCTAGGTAAAGGATATCTATTCTTAACTGTCACCTTGTTAAGTTTCCTGTAATCTATACACATGCGCCATGTCCCATCCTTCTTCTTAACAAATAGAATCGCGCGCCCCAAGGTGATGAACTTGGCACGATAAACCGCTTCTAATGACTCCTCTAAGCGCTCCTTAAGCTCCCTTAACTCATTGGAGCCATCTCAGTATGGTGGCATCGAAATTGGCACTTGTTCCGGAATCAAGTCAATTTGAACTCAATTTCTCACCGGCGGCAACCCGTGAACTCGTCTGGGAACACATCTGAAAACTCCCTGACAACCGGATAATCTTCTAGTCGCCCACATTTTCCTCTGGATCTACCACATGTGCCAAAAGGCCTCACACCCCGGTTCATCATAATTGTCGCCTAACAAGGTCGAAATAATCCTCTATTGGCGGTTTTCATCCCCCTCAAGATCACTTTCTGACCATCTCCCAGATCAAATTCTACTTCTTTGAGGCTACAGTCTAGCTTGGCCTTATACTTCTCCATGAAATCCATCCCCAATATAACATCCAATCCCTGAAGGTCTAGAGGTAGTAAGTCTACTACCAATCTAGTACCACTGATGCTGAGCTCACACTTCTTGTAGACTAAACTGATCACCACCTTACTCCCTAAAGGAGTACTAACAACCAGAAAATTGTTCATAATCTCGGGACATACAAGATGCATATTCATACTGAGGAAACAAAAGAATGTGTGGAACCCGTATCAATCAAAACATAAACTGCAGAATTGAACAACTGAGCCATACCAGTCACAACTTCAGGAGCAGTTGCAGCTTCCTCTCTGGTCATGGCAAATACTCTAGCTGGTTCTGACCACCGTGTTTGGCCTCCCCGCAGATTAGCCCTCCGATCGCTCCAAATCGTCTACTTGGATCGGCCTGGTTCCCACTGCCTCCAAATCCGCCTCTGAGCTTGAACTTGGGAACCCCTCTGTCTCGACCTCGGGGACAATCTCTCATCATATGCCCCTTCTCTCCACACTGGAAGCAACCACCAAACCCTTTAAGACACCTCCCTGGATGAAACTTCCCGCACTGATCACACTGGGGATGCTTGCCCTTCCATGACTTTCCTGAGCCTCCCACACTAGAGACTGTTCGTAAATTGCCTCGATCACGACTCTTGGCGGGACCACTACTGCCCATGCCACTCTGAGTATGATGGGTTCTGGTGCTCCTCTCAGGTGCTGGAGCACTCACTCCCTTCTTGGATGATTGTTCTCTATTCTTCCTTTTCCTACTCACTTCAGCCTTAATATTCTCCACTTCTCACTGGAGTGTCAGATCCACTAAGCTGCTGGTAATCACAGGTTGTGAATCGTGACTTTCTCCCCGATTCCCAGTGAAGACCTCCTCAAACTTGTGGCACTTGTCTTCCTCTGTTGCCACAATGTTAGCTGATAACGAGAAAGTCATGTGAACTTCACTCATACTCGCCACACTCATGTCCCTCTCGCATCGATTTAGAAACTCTCTAGCCTTCTCCCGCACATAAACCCCGGAGAGATACTTTTCCTAACACTTCCACAAAATCCTCCATGTCAACACCAAGGAACAACTTTGATCGTGGGGCACCGATTCCCACCAATGCAATGCATCTCTCACAAGTGCATCGATCGCATAATCCAGCTTCTCTTCATCTGAGCATTTCATCTGCTTCAGGAACCTCTCGGTCCTCCTCAACCACGCTTCGCCTCTTGGATTTGTAGTCCCGTGAAGTCAATGTACATACTCAAGCATGTCATCCGCCACTCCGATCTGCTGGAGTTGGCACCTGAGCCTGCGTTCCCTGGCCCATAGCATACGCGAAAGCCTGGGCGAAGGCCTGAAAGAATTGTGGGTCTACTGGGTTTGGCATAGGAGGAGGCTGGAGAGGCACCTCATGTTGCACACTTGGTACCTCAGAATCTATAACAGGGATGGTCCCTGCATCCTGGGGAATGTGGGATTCATCCGTACTTCCCCTCTGAGAACCTGGTCGAGATTGAGCTCCTCGAGTTCTTCTTAGAGGCGGCATATTACTCCTTTAATGAAAACCATTTAAAAATCTTTAGTTCATGCTGGTAAGACAAGTTCAAATCATGTAAAGCCGTTCAAAAGCTAATACATGTACTGGATTTAAAACAATGCACAGGGTTTATGTAACATAATGCATGCTGACTCTACCCTTAAGGTTACCCACTAGGGTTCCTAGGAAACCATAAACCTAGGGCTGCTCTGATACCACAGATGTCGGGCCCCACCCGAGACCGCACCCAATCGTTAGATCCTGCTACCCAACCTGCATATAACTTCTATAGATGTTGGATCCGAGACCCAACTGTCCCGGGAGGTGGTCCCTGGTGGAGCTCATCCCCGAGACACTTGCCTTGCTAAGACCCTAACTTGACACACTCTATTTGACTCACTTTGGTGGTGAGCATACACTGACTAAGGCCTGGACCCTGACTGCTCTCAACAATCCCCAAAATAATACTCTTATCTAAGGATCTGCAGGACAAGTCGACTTGTCTGATAAACAAGTTGACTTATCGAGACAAACAACTCGACTTATAACCATCAAGTCGACTTATCAAGAGAAACAACTCGACTTATAACCTACAAGTCGACTTATCGAGACAAACAAGTCGACTTATTATTCAAAAGCTTCACAAGTCGACTTATGGGTCCAATAACTCGACTTATATCTATTCTGAACTCAAAACCTAACCCTCTACACTCTCTCTTGGCTTATTCCAAACACCATAAACACTTCTAAACCTCTCAACTCATCCACTCCACTCTCAACATGCTATAATCTCACTTAAACTTACATCATTCATCTACTCACATGAATTCCAAAGCAATTTCATACAACTTTGGAAACTATGCTTAAACATGATAGTAAATGGCTTTGGGAGATCATGATAAATCATAATTCATGCATTTCATTTATATCAAAACAATGTTCTTACAATGCTTTAGTAGGCATTTCAAGCCTATTACAATTCAAATCAAAATACATCTGTTTTCTCAAAATGCAACCTAAAGCATTCATTACAAAAACATGAAATACATGGGCAAAACACTAAGATCTTGGAGTATGCCTTGAGCTCATTCTTCGAGATCCAGATCTTCACCTGGAGATGGGACGGGAAGTGGGGGGTGAGCTTTCGCTCGTGGGTAACACATTTATATTTATACTACTAAGCTGAATCTATTCATTACTCATACTGTTTGCAATATTCTTATTAACAAATCTTGCAACTTGCATTTCACAAATTCATCAAGCTAACAACAAAATTTCATGATTCATGCATTCATCATTCTTGCTAACGTATGCTAACACATAATCACATAGCTGATGGTTTGAAAAGTCCACGGGTTTCTGATGAGCTACACAAGTGTAGTCATATGCTGAGGAGTCCAAAAAGGAACATCCTATGCCACAGTCGGGTAGCCGGGCGAAGGCTTTATTGGTCTACGTGCACGTGACTCTGCTGGTGGACTTAACTAACCCACATAACACTGAATTTCATGCATAAAAATTGGACTTGTCTTGTCCATCGACTGATTTTTGAAAATGGATTTTCATGCATCCATAAAGTTGATTTTCTTGAAAATGCTACATTTCATGCTTAGCTCACATTTCATGATTCTCATTCATGCTCATTCAATTCATGGCAATTTCAAGCAATAACAAGGCAATGACATATACTATTAAAATGCTCATTTAATGGCAATCATACACCATTTACATACATAATTAAGGCACAATCAATGCTTATCTCAAATAGTCACAAATCATTTAATTCATTAGTTAAAGTAGCATTCCACACTTACTAGCATAAAGATAAAAATGAAACCCACCTTATATCCTTGCTTAAGCTTGCCTAAGGAAGCTCCTCTTCTTGTTCTCCTCTTTTTTCTTGTCCTCCTTCATTCATGGCAAGAAAAGAACCTCACATCATTTAGGGTTTCTAAAATTGAAAACCTAATGAACCTTAATCATGAAATCAACCCTAGAATCACTAAACTCACTTCATTTCTAAGCTTTCTAAACCATAACCCAAGCAAAGGCTTACCTTGAAAACATGACTTACCTTGAATCTTTAGCTAACCAAGTGATTTCTTGGTTCAAAAAGAAGCTCTAGCCTTCCTCCACACTTTTAACTCTTGCACTTTCTTCAAAAACCCACTTGAATCTCTTGGAAAATCACAAACTTTCTTCTTTCTTCTCCTCCTTTTCTCTTCACCGTAACCTCCTCTCTCCTTTCTCTAATTTTCGTTCCTCTCCTCTTCTCTTCTACTAACCTACTTCTTTTCTTCTTCTTTTAAACTCCTACTCACTTCACTTAAGCCCATTATCCTTTTTAGGCCCATTTACTCCTCCTTCATCTTCCTTTCCTTCTTCCTTCCTTATACTACTTTCATTTAACTTAAGCCCATTTGTTCTTTTAAGCCCACTCATTCCTCTTTTCTTTTCCTACTTCATTCAAGCCCAACTAACACATTTAATTCCATTAATTCTTAACCTAACTACCAACCAACATATTAAATTTCATTTATTCACCACCTATCTCATTTATGTTACTACATGCTAATTAATGCCATATGCTATTTAATGCTACCACATTTAATTCATGCTAACTCAATTTCTTAATTAGTCTAATCATGCTTAATTAAATAAATAAATAAATAAATAAAATCTCGGGGCTAATATTTCTTCTTCATTTTCGAAATTTCTTGGGTCTTGAGGAAGCTCCCATGCTCTTCCACCTTTTTCCTCTTGAAATCTACTTAAAACTCATGCTAAAAGCTTCAAAATTTTGAAAAATGGAAAGCTCTCTCTTCTTTCTCCATATACGAAGCTTTCTTCTTTCTCTTCTCCTTATTCTTCTTTCATTTTCTTTTTTTTCTCCTCTAGAATTTTCGTGACTCTCCACCTTATACGGCAACTCATCCCATTGCTTGATGCCATGTCATTTAAAAATTGATTAAAGACCAAACTATCCTTTCATATATGTCAAATTTCCAATTTTGCCCCTATACTTTACTTTAGGTTATTCTCACTTGCGGGTCTGATTCGCACTATCAATTTGAAGGAATTTGTTAAAACTTACTTCTCAAGAAATGTTCCTCTCAATCATACAAATCCAACGCCACTGACCGCGCTCAATTCGGATCACTACACCAAAAGTTATGCGCAAAACAGTTTGGGTATAGCCATATTCTAACACATTTTCCATCTACGATTATTTCCATCCAGATATTAACATTCTTAATCCCAGAATTGAAACTCGATGTCTTCATAAAAATTGTAGCCTTATGTCTCTAGTTTAATTCAAAATAAGAATCGCCTCACTTCGATTCCCAGATCAAAAGTTATGCCCAAAATACTCTCAGATGTTCCCAATCTAAAAACTACACACAAATCCGAACTTCGATTCATAATTTGAAGGTCTTAGGGGCAAAATTGACATTTCATTTGTTCATATCATTTGTAGCCCCTTGTCTTAACTTTATTTTGCCTCAAGAATCGCTTTAATTGGATCTCTGTAGATCCCGAATTTCTCAAAATACTGAACTATGTTTAAAAAAAATTTCGACTCACTTTGATTAAATTAATCACCATTAATTTAATCTAAAAAATTCACAAATTTCTATGAGGATGTAGATAATTGTCTTAGGAATCCAACCCCGCAAGAATCAACTCAATCGGATGTCGGACGAAAAAGATATAACCAAAAGAGTGAACAAAGGTCGAATTTGGAGGAGGAAACAACCAAAAGAACCAAAACGACGTCGCAACACGCAAGGGAAAAACGGCGTCGTACGAAAGCGAAACGCCCGCGTTTTGGGCGAGGCGAGGGTGAGCTCGCCCTAGCAACGCGAGCCGGACGCTCGCCATCGCTATGGAGATACGTCGCCGTAGCGACGGCGGCTGGACGCTCGCCATCGCTATGGCGATGCGTCGCCCTAGCGACGGGGATACATCATTTTCCTTTTTTTTAAAAAAAAACTTACTTAAATCCGAAACTTCCAACCTTAATAACTCTTAATTCCGAACTCCAATTTTGACAAACTTAGTCTCTATAGAAAGCTTGAAGGAAGCTCTTCAACTTCCATGAAAGACATAAAACTCAATTCGACTCCTAAGGGAGTCCATTTTCCAGTCAAAGGTTCTGTCCTCTAATATTCATGCTAAAACTACAAAATAAACTTGTAAAATCATAACTTATTATTCCGAGATCGAAAAATTGCATACTTTATATCGAAATAAGGATCAAAACAAATCCTTCAATTTTTATGAAGAACATCAAAGCTCAATTAACCTCTAACTAGGTTAATTTCTCAGTCAAAGATTCAGTCATAATTAAAGTCAAAAGTCAACCCTATCACACATAAACTTTGACTGATCATAACTTCCACTCCCGATATCAAAAAATTGTTAACTTTATGGCTACAGAAAGCTCTTAATATAAACTACAAGTTTCCAGAAGACCATTTTATCAAATTTTGCCTAAATCAAAAGTCAACCTTCAAAGGCCAAAAAGTCAAACTTTTTACAATTTTTCATATTTTCACACTTTCTCTTTTTAGTTCTTACCATTTAAGTTCATTTCAATTAACTCATTCACTTTTGCATATTTCTTATTTTTACTTCAAAACCGGGGTCCAACAAATGGACTAACATCGTATCCTAATTAGCCAACATATTTAGCCCAAAGTAACTTAGGTCACTAATTTCACAAGTTAATAAATCTTCGTTACCTAAAAGACTATGTTTAAGGGTAAATCTATGTCATTAAGTCTAGTCATTGACACATTCAAATAATTAACATCATGTAACCTAAACAAACTATTAGACAATATGTAAAATTTTATACTCAAGGTAAAAACACAAAACACTCCCCACACTTGAACAACACGTTGTCCTCAATGTGCGAAGGTACACAAACACACCAAGCAGAAATAAACACAATATACGAAAAAATAAGAAAAATATTAATAAAAAAAGAGAAAGGTTAGAACACGAACTCATCAGGGTGACTGAGGTGGTGATGTGTCGAAGGTGGATACCAGATGCACTTTACGCCCGAGGTTGTTGCCTTGTCTTATAATTGCTTTAAAAGAGTAAGAGAGTTAGCACTCCGAAACATTCCAATTCATTAAAAACTTATTTTTGAACTTTAAAACAAATCTAACTATGCAACAATTTAAATCTAACTACTAAATGTGCTAATTTAAGGTCATTACCTTGACTTTACATCCTTGGAAACTCATCCCGATCAATTATGAGTGGTTTGCTTCCACCCTTCTCGTTCAACATCAATTTTGTAACCTTTGAGTAAGCTACAAATTGCAAAATGATCAAGAGAACAATATTGATAAAATTATGAAAACCAATTAAGCTCAATAATGTCCTTTTTTTTAGCGAATTGTAAAATAGGGAAAAACAAAACTCCCTAAGTCTTCATGTAATCCAACAATTTGACCGATAAGAAGGTGAGTTGTTCTCTTCTTAGCTCTTCCTCATTCGTCTTTATCTCCTTTTTTATTTATTTTTTTGAACAAAGACTTTCATAGCTTCTTCAAACTTGATGAAAATAGATAAGAACGTGAGTTGTTCTCTTCTTAGGTCTTCCTCATTCGCCTTTATCTCCTTTTTTTAGCTTTTTGAACAAAGACTTTCATAGCTTCTTCAAACTTGATATCTATTGTCATCTGTTCTTCTTCCTTTTGTTCTTTAGAATATTCAAACTCATCAATTATCCTAAATGAGCTACTCTCTTTCAGATTCTTTAATACCTCATTTATGTTGAATGTCACTTCGTCATCATTAATCCAAAGGATAAGGTTCTTTTAATGGACATCTACCAAATATTTTTCGATGTTCACACATGGTATATCAAGAACTGGTGAATAATAGGGAGGGTTGGCATTCTTTTCTTCTTCCTCTTTCTTCATCTCTTAGTCTTTAATAAGGTGGGGTTCAGTTTGGGTTTCCACTGATCCTTATGGCTCTCCCCTATTCTTAAGTGCAATAGCCTCATATTGCTCTCTTTGATGTATTTCCATATTACTTGAAGCATCTTCCACACTTCTTGTACAAAATTCATGGGAAAGTTTTCTCACTCAAATCTCTAGGTTATAAATAGATGAGGCATGATTTTTTGTTACTTACTAAATTTGCTCTTACTGGTCTCTCTTGGCCCTTTTCCATATCCGTGAGCTTATTTAGGATCTTATCCAATTTAGAATCCTATGAACTGGACTCATCTTGCTAAAATTTTAGTAGGTCTTGATGTCCTAAATAAGTCCCTCCATTGTTGGACCAATAAAATTTTGGGTGGTTCTGCCACCCCAAAGTGTATATATTCTAATAAGGATCGTTACTTCCCCAACCATAATGTGTTTTATTGTAGTTCACAAAAGTTCCTTGTTCCTTATAATATCTATCTTCCATCATTGTTCTTTCCATTTCTTCTTGGCATCTAGCTCTTCAAATGTCTCATTCTTACTCTAAAATGTCTTGTTGTGTCATTACTTTACGCCTCAAACTTCTCTCTCTCTCTATTTTTTAAACAAAAGATAGTGAAAAGGCCTTATACTAAATAACAAAACTAATCACCTCCTAGATGTCAAAAACTTGATCATAGTTTTCTCGTTGTATGTAAGTTTTAATTAATTAACCTCGATAATTTACAAGAACATGAGTCGTTCATATAGTATCTAAGGTTTCGATCCCACAAGGAGTGATAATCTAGTCCTAAAATCTAAGGCCAAAATAAATTGCAAAATTTCAAATGTCACGAAACTAAAACAAAAATGCGATTCAATTCAAGAATAAATCATGAAAATATTAACAAATTAACAATTGCAACAAACACTAAAGAATCAGCCTATGGAACTACCAATTGAGAGAAAGGGGGTTTTGCCTATCTTTAATGCTAACCTAATCAATTATGAATTATTAGATTATTGGTTCTAGATGATTCTAGGGTTAATTACTCTCTCTCAAGTTATAACTATTAACCCTAATTTATAAACCCTAATTGGATTATGGAAGTTGTAAGTTTTCAATTAACAACCTATCTAAAACCCTAATTAGATTTGAAACTATCTAATGAACTATCAGAAACTGTTGCAAGATCTCTCTTTGCACAATTTACCGATTTGATTAATTTCTCGTTCTTATTAAATCACCTAACTCTTGTTAGCCCAATTTAATAATTTTCATTCGATTCACCCTCTCAATTTATTACCGAATTATGCACTCATAGAAATCAATCACAATAGATCCAATAAATATAAAAACAGTTAGATTTCATTAAATCAAAAATAAAGACCCAAAGGTAAGTTTAGAACATCTCAACATTCACAATTCCTATCATTAAATTGCTATTCCTAATTTTATACAATAATAAAAATGAAAAATAACAGGAAATACAATCTTGAGTGGAGACAGGAGGCAACGATGTCAAGAAACTCTCGATCTGAGAAGTACGTCGATGTCGATTTCTACTCCATTTCTCTATTCCTTCTTTTCTTTCTCAATCTCTGAACAATCCTCTCTAGGGTTTCTCTCAAAAGTGGTTGATGAAAAAATCTCCCTCTTTCTATTCTTCCTGTTCTATTTATGTTCTTTTGTTTTTAGGGTTGAACTAGGATTTTTTTCAAGGTTCGAAAGGTCTAAAAAATCTCTTGAAATGTGAAATTTAGAAGTGGTTGTGTGTCCACCCGACATAGCCACGATCATGGCCCTACATCTTAGCCTTTTGTTTCAATCATGGGATATTGTTTCAGCCCAAATGTCTTCCAAAACTCCTCCGCTCTTCGATATTGATCCTAAAATACTAGCAAACACATCAAGGTACCTCAAAAACATAATAATTAAGCTCAAAAGCTTGTACTAATCTATAAAACACTAAAAATACAAATAATTAACAAACTAACACAATTCTAACTTAAACCCATACTAAATGATCAAATTAATGGATAAACACATATAAACTGATAAGATTGAATTATATTATATTTTCTTTTGTATTTCCATGTGATTTCAATCCTATTTTCAAGAAAAAATGTTTAATTTGTGTTCAATTTGTGCTGAGTACTAGGTTGGATATGTTGATATATATTTGAGACCAAAAAGATAAGATATTCTAAAGAAAATTGGAGCAGAAATGTTTAACAAGGAAAAGGCACAAATAAAAAGAGAATATAGCTTATTGATGGTTTGAAACAGTAGCACAACATGCATTAGGCGTGAAACACATGCATTTAACACATATAACGCAGCTTCTCAGAAGCAATGACTAGCAAGGTTTTAAGAAGGGTGATGTTAATTCATCACATTAAGGGGAATAGTTTGACGCAATACATCAAGCAACAGTCCAAGGGCATTGTGGGCGATAGAGAGTTGGTTTAGTGGTGTAGCAGGCGTGAAGAAAGCTGGAAATGCGATTTGGCTGGAAAAAGTTGGAGACTGCAGCTTAAAGGTTAGAGACAGAGAGCTGGCATGGAGAAGAGCTATAGTTGGTGCTGTGAGAAGAGGAGTGCGTGAACAATAGAAAAAATCCATGTTTAATTGTCCCATTGTGGAAAGTAAAAAAGGAAGAGAGTAGTGTGACACTACTGAAGCATATGGAGGAGATGGCTCACAGTTCGATAAAAAATAGAAATGGAAGGCTAGCTTGCCCACGTCGGTTCAATGGGAATATCGACGCCAAGTCACAATTAAGCTATTTCTATCATTTTAAAGTTGTAGTTTCTTTTAGGATTGTTGTGTTGTTGGTCTTGATTTGATTGGTTTTGGGATGAATGATCTTAATATGTTATTTTGATTATTTTATTTCGAACCTATTGTTAAAACATTGATTGTAATCTGTAATCGTTACTTTTGATGTTTGTGAATAGCATCTAATGATTGTTAATCACTAGGAACATCATAAATTAGGATAGATAACCCGAATGTGTGAGGTTACTGCCTATATTGATCATTTTTCAATTCATAATGCGACTGCCAAATTGAATCTAGAGATCGTATCCTAGGTTATTCGATAGTTAGGTTTAATTAATAATCATATCTTAATTAAATACACCCTACGGGAAAAATGAGATTTCTAGAGCGTTCTATTACTCTCAGATCAATAGTCCAAAAAGAGTTGTAAAGACGTTAGAATAAAGGAATATGTTTGATCGTTTTTAGGCTGAGATTGATCCTAAAACCAGACCTTAATTATACAAGAATTTTTTCTCATTTTTGATTGTTTATTTTAATTTGTTTTTGATAATTTACTTTTACTTTAATTTCTAAATTGTTTAAAAATCCAAAAACCCCCATATACTTTCCTTGCATCAATTAATTTTGTTGCGAAAATTAACTAAGCATTCCTTGTAGATTCGATCCCGACTCACCATCACTACAAATTTTAGTGTGCAAAGTCAGGTAAATTTTGTAGTGTACTTGACACACGTTGTCAAATTTTGACACTGTTGTTGGGGAGTGTGATAGCTTAATTTTCGAATTTGATTTTAGTTGATGTTTTGTGAGTATATTTGTTTATAGTCATTCTTTTTGTTACTTGTTAAATTTTAATTGTCTATTAGTGTTGGTACATGGTAGTGACCAGATCTTCTCGTAAAGAAATTAAGCAACTTGATCCGGAGATAGAGAGAACATTACGGAGATTGCACAAGGAAGGAAGGTCATTTTTGGTAGACAAATTGGAATCATAATCTGAAGACACGATGGCAAATTTGAGAATTTTATGGGAGTTGGCTGCACCCAATTTAACTCATAGACCATTATGCATAACATTTTCAAATTTTGCTTTACATGTTACCTTTGAGTTAAAATATGGATTAATTCATTTATTGCCTAACTTTCATAGTCTTATAGGTGAGGATGCACATAAGCATCTTAAGGAACTCGATGTGGCGTGTTTGAGCATGAAGCCTCACGGGGTGATAGACGAGTAGATCATATTAAGGGCCTTCCCGTTCTTGCTTAAAGATGCAGCAAAGAATTGGCTATTTGATTTACCGGCTAGAAGCGTGAATGTTTGGTTGGAGATGAAGAGATTATTCTTGGAAAAATATTTTTTGGCCTCAAAGACAACAAGTATTCGAAAGGAGTATATGATATTAAGCAACACAATGGGGAATCTCTTTAAGAATACTGGGAGATTCAAGAAGTTATGTGCTAGTTGTCCACACCACAACATACCAAAACAACTTCTCATCTAATATTTTTATGAAGAATTGTTGCCAATGGAGAGCAGTTTGGTTGATGCGGCGAGTGGTGGGACGCTTGTGAGAAGACTCCCATTGAAGAGAGAATATTACTTGAGCAGATGGCTGCTAACACTCAACAATTCGGCACTCGTAATGATGCTCGACGAGTAAATGAGGTGGGCACTTGATCCATTGAACATTGTTTAGATAAACTAACATCTTTTGTGAGACAGAATGTATTTGGACAGGCATAAGTGAAAATGTGCAGGATATGTTCAAACACGAGTCATCTAACTGATGAATGCCCAATGTTGCAAGAGGGGAGTATGGAATACATGAATACTACAGGAGGGAACTTCTGTTAAGTCAAAATGACTTTACGATTAACAATTTTGATGAAGACCAAATAATAATGCAGACACAAAATGAGACAGAAAGAAAAAATGAGACCGAAGCGGAAGCTGAAAATGAAATGAACGAATATGAGACAATAGAAAATGAGACGGAAGCGGAAAACAAAATGAGACGCAAAAAATGAGACACAAAAAGTGAGACGGAAGAATATGAGACAGAAGAAAGCTAAATATGAGACAAAAGAAAATGAGACGATAGAAGTGAGACGAAGCTAAACAAAATGAAATGGAAGAAAATGAGACAAAAGAATCGAAGACGACTCGATACCACGTCAGATGATAAATCAATTTGAGTTAGTTATAAAACTCAACTGAATAACCGTTTCTTTAAAGATCAAGAAACAAGAAGAAAAAAGTAGTTATCAAGAAGCAGTTGAAGTCGAAGGCTATAAATATGAGTTGGAGTCGAAGACTGAAAAAGTTAGTCATTTTTAAGAAAGGCTAGAGATTCAAAGGCTAGAAATTTTACTCATTGTACTAAACTTAGAGCTACCATTGTCTGTAACAAAGTTCGAAACATCTTTCAGTAGAAGGAAGAAAAGTTGATAGCCTGAACAGGCTAGGTTAGAAAAGAATACTTGTTATAAGAGACCTAAAGAGGCTCGGTGAAAAAATACTTGTATCTTTGAAAAGTATAGTGAAATCTCAGAAAGAATTCTGAGGACTGGACCTAACCTACGATTTGGGGTGAACTAATATAAAACTACTGTGTCGATTCTTACTCTTAACTCTCAACTTTTAATATCCATTTTTGATACAAATACTTCATAATAATGTTTTTCAATCGTTTGAGAAAGCAAGTTCTGTTTTAAAAGAATTTTATTTAAAAAGGGGATTGTATTAAAAAAGGATATAGAATTCAACCCCCCTTCTTGTGTCCTTTGTATATTGAATATTAAGTCTCTACTAACGTTTGATTCACTTCAATTGGTATCAAATCTCGATGTCCAAGAACTGTTATAACAAAGTGTAGATAAAGATCCATGGCAGAGTCACATATATATCTAGCTGAAGGTGCATCCGTCTTTAGACCTCCTGCGTTCAATGGGGAAGACTACCATTACTGGAAAGACATGATGTGGCTCGTCATTGAATCTACTCATATCGACCTTTGGGAGATAATAGAAAATGGACCGTATACACTGGTAGATGAAGAAGGAAATGATGTTTCACGAATCAGATGGTCTGCAGAACAAAAAACGAGATTCCAGCTAAACTCAAAGGCCAAGTTCTTTCTATGTTGTGCCCTAAGAAAAAGTGATTACGATAAAGTTCACGAATGCGACACTGTGAAGGAGATGCCAGATACGTTATCCATCGCACACGAAGGCACAAATCAAGTAAAGGAATCCAAGATAAGCATTCTTTTACACCAGTATGAGCTGTTCAAGATGAAGGATGAAGAGTCTATCGATCAGATATTTGGAAGATTTCAAACTATCATCAATGGACTTAAAGCTCTTGGTAGAACTTACGACAATCAAGATCACATTAGAAAGATCCTCAAAAGTTTAACGAAAAGATGGAAACCAAAAGTCATAGTTGTACAAGAAGGCAAGGATTTGAGTGTATTGAAGATTGATGAATTGTTTGTGTAACATCCCACCCCCGACGGGAAGGGTAAAATTATAATTTAGCAAAGGATACGAGTGATTGGGACTACTTAGGATTGTTCATGTATACCGGTATCTGTGAACAGTAGAATTTTGCACATGAAAAATTTTGTACATGCATACATTGACATTCCCGGTCTATTTGGTTATAACTGTAATTAGTTGAGAATTTTGAGAATTATGGGTTATTGATCTTGAAAAATTATTTGGAGAGTGTCAATAATGATTTTTCAATTTTGGAGAATTTTAGGGAATTTTCTAGAATTTTTCGGGGTAAATCCCAGACTAGGAAAAATGTCGAGGGGCAGACTAACTAAAAATCGGTATTAGAATTTAGTACCTATGGAATTAAATTTTGGACCTATGGTTATAGGAATGTTTGACAAGGGGAATTTATGGGAAATTGGGCTTGTAATTGATGAATTTAGAAGGAAAATAAGGAGAGCTTGACATGTGGCCATCCAAGTGGCACATTCTTAGCCATATCTTTATAAATAACCTTAGGTTAAGTGAATTGGAGCTCCTCCTTATGCACATACATGACACATGCCCTTTTCCTTCTTCATTCTTTCTTTTTCTTCATTCCTCTTCTCCATCCACGATTTTCTCTCCTCACCAAGAGTGGAGTTGGTCTTGCCTCTATGTACTGCCATTAATTGCTACCATCTTCTTCTTCTTCACTTTGTTATGGAAGAACCCACCTTTCTCTCTCAAGTTGATGAAGAACGTGGGTCATATGGGGAGTTAGGGTTTTGTTTTTTGTTTGAAGAGTTTGAAGGATGGAAGCTAAATCAAGTAAGTTTCATATTTTATGTAATGAATATTGCATAATTGGTATTAGAAGTGATAGGATTTAAGTTGAAGATGAAAGCTGGAAAATTGATTTTTGACCTACTGTATTTTTTTGAGTATAACTTATTGTGTGGTTATGCAAATGAGGTGAGGTTTGTGCCGAATGAAACTTTGGCTTGTTGGCTACATTTTTCTGTGAAATAGGTGTTGTCTAATTTTAGCATTACGAGGTTGAAATTTGGCTTGGAAAGTTACTGCTGGCACTTATGTGAACAGTATCCGGATTGATGACCTGATTGTGTTGATGATTTTTCTAAAGAAATTGAGAAGGAATTAGGGCAAATGGTCTAAATGAAAGTTTAAGCCTGTATTGTTATCTTTCGAATGCCACTGATTTTACAATTTTTTGATATGTATATTGGGAGATATGCATTGATGACTATTGGCTGGTAAAATGCATTTTAGTGAAACCTAGCTGAAATGTCAGTTTTGTGAGCATTCTGATTGGAAACAATTTTAGCAATTTTTGTGAATAGAATTGGCTTGAGTGATCTTCTGAAGAGTTGTATAGGAAACATTGATCTTGAAAATGGTATTTATCATTCAATTTTTTGAGATCAGATTTGGGGGTTATGAGTTTTCAAAAATGGAACGTGCATTAGGTTTTTAACTGCTGCCCTGATCAGTCACTTGTTTGGTAGTTTTAAATTGGTTAGAGATGGAATTGGCTCTTAAGCTCTTCATGAAACTTGAAGTATGTGGTTTTATCTTTCCAATGATATAAGGTAGTGATTTTGTTGACTTGTGTACAGTGAGTTATGCTTGATAGAACATTACTATCCAGATTGGGTGATTTCTGGGGCAGCCTCATTGATTGAATTATTTGACCTAGTTAACAATTGAATTTGATTTTAGTTTATTCATTAAACTAGTAGAAAACATTGTGATCTTTCTGAGTATATTTATTGTGTAATTTGTGACAAAGGAAATGAGAAGTTATTGAATTTACAAGATACTGTACTGTTTTAGAACCCATTGACTGGGCAGTAACTTTGATTGCATTGTTGACACCCTTGCAGGTGAAATTGGCTTTTGTGTCCTTCATGAAACTTGTAGAGTTCTCTTTTCTATATAAAATAGATACCAAGTTTGTCCAATTTGGAGTCCGGAGTAGGGAGTTATGCCCTGTGTAAGTTGGGATGTCGGAGGACGTTTGTTCCAGATCTGCTATTGTATAGCATAAGTCGACTTGCACCCCATATAAGTCGACTAGTACATACACAGTAGCATAAGTCGACTTGCATCTCAAGCAAGTCGACTAGGATCTTATATTTTCCTTCTTTTGCTTATAACTTTTCCGTCCGACATCCGATTGACCTGATTCTTGAGGCATCGGATTCGTGAAACATTGAATTTCATTGCATGAAAAATTGGGAATTTTGGACGGAAAATTGATGTGGGTCCGGGCAATGATTCTTTGGTCACTGTTTTATTTATTTTTGGACCTATAGAGGTCCGAATTGAGTACTGTCAGTGCCGTTAGATTTCTAATTTTTTGACAGATTTTTGGTGATTGGAAAAAATGGGATTAGGGTCGGGAATTCATGAACATGCATTATACACCTACATGTGCATCATTAACGAATCCGGATTGGATAATTAGTGATCGTTTTCTTCTCGATTCGATAGAGGCCCAATTGAGCGTCGTTCAATTAACGTGGCGTAGACTTCCCAAAGATTAACTCAGAAGTGATAGGTGAGTAACCTAGATGGATTTCTCAATTATTATTTGTTAAATATGGGGATAATGGCGGGACCAGGAATGTGTACATTGTGTGACTTCTCTGCTATTACTGTGATTGACTGTGATTGATTGTCAATTATGAATTGTTCATTGTTGTGAATTATGGACTGTTACTTGTGCATACTGACTGTTAATTGACTGTGCTTGACTATGAATGATTAAGTGTTTATAGGGATGTTGTAACTGGGCATGTGCATTCATACACAGATGCATAAACTGATAAAGGAAAATTGTGAACCGAGTCGCTACTAATACTGAAACGAGCCTAGAGTTCGAAGGGAGATAATTCTCCTGCACGCGTCTCATCGATCATCAATATCGCTTACGCGCTTCGGCCACAACACCGTAATTAAAGCCGAAAAAGAGTCACACGTGCATTGCATCATTATCGACTGAATACTCGAAATGGGTTTTATCAGACAGACTGTTTATTATCAGGATCGAGACCGTAGTATTACTACAACTGCCTTATTACTGTGAATTGATTATGTGATGCATGAATTGGGAGAACCATCGATGATAGTTCCTCATTGAGTTCGCAAACTCATCCAAAATTGCAATCTATTTTTCAAGACTTGAAGAGTACCCCGTTTGACACGGGAGTAGGTCTACTGTAGGCAAGTGAAGGATAGAGGTCGGGATCAGTTCGCGTCTGCATTAGTGTCTTATCGCATTAGTTTCCGCAATCATTGTACAACAATGCTTTATATTTATAATAAGCCATTGTGGTTTTATTGTTTTTATACATTGACTGATTGTAAATTATTATTGGATGACTTTAATAACTGAAAATGGTTAATTGTGAACATGGACTCAAGATTTTATTTCGCAACCTTGTAAACTGATTAGTATGTGAACTTTATGGTTACTGTAAAATATTGTAATAACTGCAAATGTTTTCTACTGTCTATTGTTTTTGCCGCGCTAATGTACGGTTAAAAAAAATGAGAGAGAAGAAAATGATATACTGAGTTTTCACCGACTGATGTAGTACGCCACCCTCGCGAGGCACGGACTCAGATATCACCAATGATATCGGGTTCGGGTCACTAGGGAGTGGGGTGTTACATTTAGGTGGTATCAGAGCCCAGCAATACGAATGTATCTAGGCACAGTCTGAAACATAGGTCAAGTTGCATGCATTTGAGTCGTGTTGTTGTAGACCATGGTAACTGATCCCTAGTCTGAGTCGCACGAGGATGAATCCTACGTGTGCATACGTGTTAAGTGACTAAGTGAGAGAAAAGTGAGACCGTATTAGAATGTGAGCCCATGAATGTGTATGGGCAATGAGGAATGGGAAAAAGGAAACATCGATAATGAGAATTATAATGTACTGTGGTTAGAATGACTATGTTGGCCTAGACTGATTAAGGAAAGAATTGATATCAAACTGAGTTTCCTAATTAATGTGGCAATATTACGGATGTAAAACGAATATGTCTAGAACTTGAAGAGGTCCCTTTGGAGATATGAGAAGCATCTTGGTTATAGTAGGACTAAGTGAGATGAAAAGTCCGGATGATTAGGAATTAGAGTTCGACTATAGATGCGATGAAATGGGAAACATTGGAACTGAGTAAAACGTAGATGGTCCGATCAGCAGATATTGATTCATCAGATTTGTGTTCGATATCGAGATATCATAGGTAGATGATGATAGCGAGATTATAATAAGGTCAATATTGTACCAGAACGATCTACCTAGAATGAAAGAACTGAAAGAGCAAAGTGCCTAGTAAGTAAGAAAAGTAGAAATGGTGAGATAAAAGTGTACAGATAAACTGAAATGAACTCGTGAAACGGTATGATTATGAGCGCATAAGCTTGAGACTGAAATGGTTATGCGAATATGGTGCTAAGAGTTTGGAAATCAGATAATAAGATCGTAAGGGAAAAGACCGATCGACAATTTCTCGATCAGTATATCGGGAACTTCTGGATTGGTTGAAAAGATGTATATGGACACAGAAATGGTAAATGGATGGGTAATAGATAGAGATACAGTGGAGTTGTATCATCGATTTTGTCGTGTTTTGGGGACTGTGAATACCCTATTATTGTTTGAGGAAGATAAAGAGATATGTAGCAATAAGGAGATGACATTGTATAAGCCAAGTAGATATGACCTTAAGAGGTCAAACTGACACATGAATGATATGGGAATGAAACTAGGGAAATAAAAAAAATTAATGAAACAATGATAGTGATATATGAAAAGAGTTGTCGCATTTAAGTCAATTTACCGTTGGGAATATCTATTGGACAGTAAAGTTGATCATGATTAATGAAACGTATGTGAAGGATACATGGAAATCATAGAGGAGATGATCGGTGAATGATTAGAGGGGCTGTAAGTGTAAAGTTCATAATGGGTTAAAGTAAGACATAAGAGGACTGAATGTACCTTTATGAGAGGAAATGAACAAAAAATATATATTATGGCATCAGTCCTCTATTTGAGGATTAGCATAAACGGAAAGGAGTTTTATGGAAGTCTGAATTGTATAGGTTACTAATTGGTTTCCGGATAAGATGAAATAAGTTCTGGTGAGGTGTAGATTACGGAATAAGTGTTAAAAAAAGTGTTTATGTGACTGTCACATGGAACCTTAGTGCAAGGACTTTTCTGATCTTTAAATTATGACATAAAATTGTTCTGATTGAGATAGTGCGTATAGTTGAGAATGATTGAAAAGTAATTAGGGACACTAATTGGCTGATGAGACTTTCGTGAACAGTATAATGACGGTAGCAAGACTAATGGTCAAACGAAAAGAAGTACGGACGAAATCAAAAGTGAAATTGAGTCATATCTCAAGAGGAGAGTTAGACATAACAAGTGAAATATACGACTGAGGTTATCTGTATTGTGTGTACGGAAATGTAAAGTATCCAACTACGTAAGTGGAATTTTAATTTGAGGCGATTCTATTGCAATGTGAGGTGAATAGATTTCCTTATGTGATGCAAAACTGTTGAGAAATCTTGATTTGAAACTAAGAAGAAAATAGTCCCGAACTGCGAAGTGAAATACTCAAATAAAGTGGAATTTATGGAAGTCCAAGTACGGATGACTAGGTATTGGCATATGTTGATGTGAATGACAGGAAATCAATTGAAAAGAGAAAATGAGTAGAGATAAGAAGTCCTAAAGGGAAACTGACAATGACGTGATGTAGTGTTACCTTCATAAAGGGATTGCAAATACACTACTTGTGGACTCATTGAAAAAGTTGAATGATGTATGGTAAAGTCAACAAAACCCTAATAGGGAATTATGTGAGGTAAGCAAATGGTAGTGACTATGTTTATAGACGTAATGTGTTTGAAAGTGTTGAGCAAAGTGAAAAGTAAAAGAACTATATGAATAATCGAGGAATTTGATATCGAGGATAAGCATACCCGAGAGTGAGCAAAGCGATGAATCGAGACAATATATTAAAATGGTATAAGATAAATTGATCTGACTTTGATAAATGGTATTGGAGACTTTAGATTCCTATAAGGATACATTATGTTAATTCGAGGAAAAAGAAGGGCATAAATGACTACTATCTCGACAATTCTGAAATGAATGTATAATTTCGCTTACTAAACTCAAATAGTGAATGATAATGCCGCAATAAATGATCAATTACGATATTGGGATTTCCAAAGAATGTTAAGTAGATTTTGGGTAATTGTGAAGTGTTACTCGAAAATTAAAGTTGTAGATCTAGTGATACTGGATAAAGGTAAGAAAGGTTAAGAGTGCAGGAGTTAAAGTATTGAGTCCTATGATGAGTCTGAATATGCGAGTGAAATCGAAAACAATATTGCATGCTTCAAAGAAAAGTATGTGTGTACCGACAAAAGTGCTAGAACAAGAAAGTGAACAGTTGAAGCTAGACATTCTAGTAAGTATATGCGAAAGTGAAATTGAATAACTATGAGTATAGAACGAAGTGGTTATAGATTCAAGTGCGTAGAGGTTTGAATGTTCAATAGGAAAAGTGCTTAAGTATTTGGACTATAGAGGATTATAACCTCATGATATAATTTTGACTGAATGATTATAGAACTAATGGTGAGCACAAGATGGAATTGTACACGCTTGTATTACATAAAAAAAAAGAAAAAAAATGCCTAACAAGAGGCAAAGACCAACAGTGAGTCGAGATGCTTGTGATGAGTGAAACAAAGAAAAGGGCTTAGGAAAACTCCATGGGATAGCCAGAGTGGATCAGGATCGGACTAATGAAAAAGAATTAAATACATATAGAACAGTGACATGTCAAAAGAACACTGAATCTGGACTAAGAGTCAATGTAATATGAGGGGTAAATGAGTTAAGTGGATTACCACCGGTTATACTGAAAATTAGAGATAAGTGCCACTGTGTCGGTACTAAAGAAAAGGGAAGTGTCGCAGATGAGAGAAACTATTTTATTGGAAGTATCATAGTGATAAAGTATACCCAGAATTGACAAAAAGGTATTAATGAAGTTATTGGAATAAGTCTGTATATTGAGAAAAAGGTATTGAATGATAACAGGTTCGGAAACAATGATTTAAGTCATAGCATTGGAACTAAAAGTAGTGGCTACTCTGGAAATGGCAAGTGAGATAGTTAAGAAAGTGAGATCGCTAACTGACAGCCTTGTTGAATCCATCTACTGTGATGAGTGATAATGAGTTAGCCAAATAAGTGACTGAACAACTAACTGAGTGTGGTTACTGTGACCTTTCAGAAAATGAATCATTGAGTGAAAAAGTGTATGGGACATGTAGGGTCATTTGATAACTGTCATAGTGAACCGTTGACTGAGAATTTCGCGGACGAAATTTTTATTAGGAGGGGGGAGTTGTAACATCCCACCCCCGACGAGAAGGGTAAAATTGTAATTTAGCAAAGGATACGAGTGATTGGGACTACTTAGGATTGTTCATGTATACCGGTATCTGTGAACAGTAGAATTTTGCACATGAAAAATTTTGTACATGCATACATTGACATTCCCGATCTATTTGGTTATAACTGTAATTAGTTGAGAATTTTGAGAATTATGGGTTATTGATCTTGAAAAATTATTTGGAGAGTATCAATAATGATTTTTCAATTTTGGAGAATTTTAGGGAATTTTCTAGAATTTTTTGCGGTAAATCTCAGACTAGGAAAAATGCCGAGGGGCAGACTAACTGAAAATCGGTATTAGAATTTAGTACCTATGGAATTAAATTTTGGACCTATGGTTATAGGAATGTTTGACAAGTGGAATTTATGGGAAATTGGGCTTGTAATTGATGAATTTAGAAGGAAAATAAGGAGAGCTTGACATGTGGCCATCCAAGTGGCACATTCTTAGCTATATCTTTATAAATAACCTTAGGTTAAGTGAATTGGAGCTCCTCCTTATGCACATACACGACACATGCCCTTTTCCTTCTTCATTCTTTCTTTTTCTTCATTCCTCTTCTCCATCCACGATTTTCTCTCCTCACCAAGAGTGGAGTTGGTCTTGCCTCCATGTACTACCATTAATTGCTACCATCTTCTTCTTCTTCACTTTGTTATGGAAGAACCCACCTTTCTCTCTCAAGTTGATGAAGAACGTGGGTGATATGGGGAGTTAGGGTTTTGTGTTTTGTTTGAAGAGTTTGAAGGATGGAAGCTAAATCAAGTAAGTTTCATATTTTATGTAATGAATATTGCATAATTGGTATTAGAAGTGATAGGATTTAAGTTGAAGATGAAAGCAGGAAAATTGATTTTTAACCTACTGTACTGTTTTGAGCATAACTTATTGTTTGGTTATGCAAATGAGGTGAGGTTTGTGCCGAATGAAACTTTGGCTTGTTGGCTACATTTTTGTGTGAAATAGGTGTTGTCTAAGTTTAGCATTACGAGGTTGAAATTTGGCTTGGAAAGTTACTGCTGGCACTTATGTGAACAGTATCCGGATTGATGACCTGATTGTGTTGATGATTTTTCTAAAGAAATTGAGAAGGAATTAGGGCAAATGGTCTAAATGAAAGTTTAAGCCTGTATTGTTATCTTTCCAATGCCACTGATTTTGCAATTTTTTGATATGTATATTGGGAGATATGCATTGATGACTATTGGCTGGTAAAATGCATTTTAGTGAAACCTAGCTGAAATGTCAGTTTTGTGAGCATTCTGATTGGAAGCAATTTTAGCAATTTTTGTGAATTGAATTGGCTTGAGTGATCTTCTGAAGCGTTTTATAGGAAACATTGATCTTGAAAATGGTATTTAGCATGCAATTGTTTGAGATCAGATTTGGGGGTTATGAGTTTTCAAAAATGGAACCTGCATTAGGTTTTTAACTGCTGCCCTGATCAGTCACTTGTTTGGTAGTTTTGAATTGGTTAGAGATGGAATTGGCTCTTAAGCTCTTCATGAAACTTGAATTATGTCGTTTTAGCTTTCCAATTATATAAGGTAGTGATTTGTTTGACTTTTGTACAGGGAGTTATGCTTGATAGAACATTACTATCCAGATTGGGTGATTTCTGGGGCAGCCTCATTGATTGAATTATTTGACCTAGTTAACAATTGAATTTGATTTTAGTTTTTTAATGAAAGTAGTAGAAAACATTGTGATCTTTCTGAGTATATTTATTGTGTAATTTTTGACAAAGGAAATGAGAAGTTATTGAATTTACAAGATACTGTACTGTTTTAGAACCCATTGACTGGGCAGTAACTTTGATTGCATTGTTGACACCCTTGCAGGTGAAATTGGCTTTTGTGTCCTTCATGAAACTTGTAGAGCTCTCTTTTCGCTATAAAATAGACACCAAGTTTGTCCAATTTGGAGTCTAGAGTAGGGAGTTATGCCCTGTGTAAGTTGGGATGTCGGAGGACGTTTGTTCCAGATCTGTTATTGTATAGCATAAGTCGACTTGCACCCCATATAAGTCGACTAGTACATACACAGTAGCATAAGTCGAGTCTACTTATGCATCTCAAGCAAGTCGACTAGGATCTTATATTTTCCTTCTTTTGCTTATAACTTTTCCGTCCGACATCCGATTGACCTGATTCTTGAGGCATCGGATTCGTGAAACATTGAATTTCATTGCATGAGAAATTAGGAATTTTGGACGAAAAATTGACGTGGGTCCGGGCAATGATTCTTTGGTCACTGTTTTATTTGTTTTTGGACCTATAGAGGTCCGAATTGAGTACTATCAGTGCCGTTAGATTTCTAATTTTTAGACAGATTTTTGGTGATTGGAAAAAATGGGATTAGGGCCGGGAATTCATGAACATGCATTATACACCTACATGTGCATCATTAACGAATCCGGATTGGATAATTAGTGATCGTTTTCTTCTCTGATTCTGATAGAGGCCCAATTGGAGAGTCGTTCAACCGACGTGGCAGAGACTTCTCGACATTAACTCGGAAGTGATAGGTGAGTAACCTAGATGGATTTCTCAATTATTATTTGTTAAATATGGGGATAATGGCAGGACCAGGAATGTGTACATTGTGTGACTTCTCTGCTATTACTGTGATTGACTGTGATTGATTGTCAATTATGAACTGTTCATTGTTGTGAATTATGGACTGTTACTTGTGCTTACTGACTGTTAATTGACTGTGCTTGACTATGAATGATTAACTGTTTATGGGGATGTTGTAACTGGGCATGTGCATTCATACACAGATGCATAAACTGATAAAGGAAAATTGTGAACCGAGTCGCCATCGACATCAAACGAGCCTAGAGATCGAAGGAGATAATTCTCCCTGCACGCGCTTCATCGATCACCGAATATCGCTTACGCGCTCGGTCACAACACTGTAATTAAACTGGAAAAAGAGTCACATGTGCATTGCATCATTACTGGACTGAATACTCGAAATGGGTTTTCTCAGTAGGATCGCTTATTATCGTGGATGTGAGACCGTAGTATTACCGCAATCGCTTTATTATCGTGAATTGATTATGTGATGCATGAATTGGGAGAACCATCGATGATGGTTCCTCATTGAGTTCGCAAACTCATCCAAAATTGCAATCTATTTTCAGACTTCAAGAGTACCCGCTTGACATGTGGAGTAGGTCTACTATAGGCAAGTGAAGGATAGAGGTCGGGATCGATTCAAGGTCTGCATTAGTGTCTTATCGCATTAGTTTCCGCAATCATTGTACAACAATGCTTTATATTTATAATAAGCCATTGTGGTTTTATTGTTTTTATACATTGACTGATTGTAAATTATTATTGGATGACTGCAATAACTGAAAATGGTTAATTGTGAACATGGACTCAAGATTGTATTTCGTAACCTTGTAAACTGATTAGTATGTAAACTTTATGGTTACTATAAAATATTGTAATAACTGCAAATGTTTTCTACTGTCTACTGTTTTTGCCGCGCTAATGTACGGTTAAAAAAACGAGAGAGAAGAAAATGATATACTGAGTTTTCACCGACTGATGTAGTACGCCACCCTCGAGGGGCACGGACTCAGATATCACCAATGATATCGGGTTCGGGTCACTCAGGAGTGGGGTGTTACAGTTTGGATCTCTGAAGATACATAAAGTTGAACTCGATGCAGAAGATAAGCCCAGAAGGGACAAATCCATGGCATTGAAGGTCGGACAGAAGAATCACAAGAATCAAAGGAAGAGGAACTCATCGTCGAAAGTGCTAAAGATTGAGGAATTCAAAGATGTTCTAGTGAATTAGATCATGGTTCAAGTGAAGAAGATGATGAACTATCCTTTATCTCAAGGAAGATCAGACGAATGTGGAAGAAAAAAGCTACAGGAAACAAAGAGTCCTACCTCAAGAAAGATAGCAAAGATGAAGGAAAGAATGAGAAAACATCCATCATATGCTATGAATGCAATAAACTGGGACATTACAAGTCTGAATACCTATTTTTAAAAGCCGAAGAAGAGTAGAAAAGGCAAGAAAAGCATGATGGCAACCTGGGAAGATTTAGATTCGTCTGAATCAGATATTGATTTAGAGGCATCGGTGCAAACAAATATTTGCCTGGTAGTCGAAGGAGAAAGTGATGAGGAGGTAACCTCAAAAATTAATGAATTACAAGATGCATACTCATAGTTTTTAGAAGATTTTCATGCAATTCTAAAGCTGTATAAATTGTTTAAAAAAAATACGTAGAAAATTTGGAAAACACGTAAGTGTTAGAAAAGGAGAATGTCTGCTTAAAAAAATAGGAAGACGAGATGAAGAAAAAGGTAGATCTGAAGAGATCAATCAGTTGAAACATAAAATAAACAGTCTTTCAGTTGATCTATCAACATTTAAGGAGAGTACTAGAAAAATGAATGATATTCTAGGGAAATACAGACACCTTAATGATAAAATTAGATTAGGGTTGTTAAAAACTATACTTAACATAAGAAAAATTCTGCTCCCTTTAGGAAGAAATTTCATCAACCTCATCATCTTCAGAAATGGCATCGGTTGCATCATCATCATACTATGAATTATGTTAGAACTAACCCTAAAGGACCCAAGAAAAAATATCTATGTTCCTAGATCTTTAGTAAAAGAAGGGAAGATCGGTAACTTTTGGAGATAACAAGCAGGGCAAGATAATTGGAATTGGCAAAATCGGTAAAGATTCCTTTGCATGCATTGATAATGTGTTGCTAGTTGATGGTTTAAAACACAATTTGATCAGTGTCAGTCAATTATGTGATTTTGGTTTTAAAGTGTCTTTCAATCAAAATTCTTGTGAAGTCAAAAACAAGGATGGGTCCATATTCTTTTCTGCCAAAAGACAAAAAATCTTTATAAAATCAATTTAGAAGATTTTCAAAATCAAAATATTTCTTGTTTTATATCAATTGATCAAGAAAATCTGATTTGGCATAAAAAGCAAGATCATATTAGTTTTAAACATATTTTCAAGTTGATTAAACATGATTTGGTAAGAGGTTTACCAAAAATAAGTTTTAATAAGGATTTCTTTTGTGAAAATTGTCAAAAAGGAAAACAGGTTAAAACAACGTTTTCTTTTTAAAATATTGTAACTTCTTATAGACCTCTAGAGTTGTTGCATATGGATTTATTTGGTCCAACTAGGACATTGAATCTTGGCGGAAAGAAGTATGGTCTTGTTATTATTGATGATTTCACTAGATTTTATTGGATATTATTTTTATCATATAAAGATGAGTCTTTAAAGTGTTGTCCAAAAAGTTACAAAATAAAAAAGGAATGTCTATGGCTAGTATTAGAAGTGATCATGGTGGTGAATTTGAAAATGAAAAGTTCATAATGTTTTGTGAAAAGAATGGAATTTTCCACAATTTCTCTGTTCCTAGAACTCCACAACAAAATGGAGTTGCTGAAAGGAAGAACAGAATGATTCAGGATATGACAAGAACTATATTATGTGAGATGGATCTTCCTAAGTACTTCTGGGCAAAAGTTGTGAATATAGCTTGTTATATTCAAAATAGAATACTTCTGCGACCTCTGTTGAAGAAAACTCTATATGAGTTATGGAATGGAAGGAAACCTAATATATTCTTCTTCCATCCATTTAGTTGCAAGTGCTCTATATTGAATACAAAAGAAAGTCTGGATAAATTCGATTATAAGAGTTATTCAGGAATTTTTCTAGGCGATTCTCTATCATCGAAATCCTATAGGGTATACAATCTTACCTCTAAGATTGTTGAGGAAATTATGCATGTCAAGTTTGATGATAGTTCTCAACCAAGTAAGAGAGATGATATTGATAATGAAACCCCATCAGTACCTTTGGTTGATAGTGGAGAAGCATCACCATCAGATACTCCCTTAGACAAAGTTGAAAATATTCCTGAGACTCTTGAATTGAAAAGAGATTGGAAATATAAAAGTTCTCATCCAGAAGAGTGGATTATAGGAGAGACCTCAGAAGGTGTGTGAAATAGGTCCAAATTCAGAAGAGAAGAAAATATAGCGTTCATTTCTGAAATAGAGCCTAAGAAAATTGATGAAGCTCTTCAAGATGAAGCTTGGATTTTATCTATGAAAGAGGAGCTGAACTAGTTTATTAGGAATAAAATTTGATCCTTAGTTCCCAGACCATTGAAAAAGTCCATCATAGGAACTAGATGGGTTTTTAAGAATAAACTAGATGAATCAGGAAGAGTGAGTCGTAACAAAACAAGATTAGTAACACAAGGCTACAATCAGCAGGAAGGAATAGACTACAATGAGACTTATGCTCTTGTAACGAGACTAGAAGCTATTAGGATCTTGCTTACATATGTTGTCTATCATGACATAAAACTATTTCAAATGGACATGAAGAGTGCCTTTTTAAATGGCTTTATAGATGAAGAAGTTTATTTGAAGCAACCTCTGGGTTTCGAGGATGTCAAGAAACCGGATCATGTCTATAGACTTCATAAGGCTTTGTATGGCTTAAAACAAGCTCTTCGAGCTTGGTATGATCGTCTGAGTTCTTTTCTTATTGAAAATAAGTTCAGTAGAGGTCAGGTAGATAAGAAGTTTTTTAGAAAGTGCATAAAGAACGATTTTATCATAGTTCAAATTTATGTTGATGATATTATTTTTGGTGCAACTTCTAAAATTTTATGTACTAGTTTTGAAATTTTGATGAAAAATAAGTTTGAGATGAGCATGATGGGTGAGCTAAATTTTTTTCTTTGGTTGTAAGTTAAGCAAACCGAGGAAAAGATTTTTATTCATCAACAGAATTATGTTAAGGAATTGTTAATTAAATATGATATGGAAAAAGTAAAACCAATGTCAACTCCGATGCATCCTTCAAATCTTTTGTCCAAGGACGAAACTGGCAAGAAGGTTGATCAAACCCTATATAGAGGGATTATTGGTTCCTTACCTTATCTTACAGCAAGCAGACTTGACATTTTGTTTAGTGCTTGCTTGTGTGCAAGATTTCAGATAGATCCTAGTGAGTCTCATTACATTGTTATTAAAAGAATTTTGAGATATCTATCAGGCGCTGCTGATCTTTGTTTAATGTATGAGAAAAGTAAAGATTTCAGGTTAATTGACTACTGTGATGCAGATTATGTCGGAGATAGGATTGATAGAAAAAGTACGAGTGGAGGTTGTCACTTCCTTGACCACAACCTAGTTTCATGGTCAAGTAAGAGGCAAAGCTCAATTGCTCTATCAACTGTAAAAGCTTAGTATATATCAGCCGCAAGTTGTTGTTCACAGACATTGTGGATTAATTACCAGCTAGAGAACTACTCAGTACAAGAAGAAGAAATCCCAATCTATTGTGACAACACAAGTTCCATCAACCTATCGAAGAACTCTATACAACATTCAAGAGTAAAATATATCAAAATGAGACATCATTTTTTACAAGACTACGTTCAGAGGGTGATCGTAAAGCTTCAGTTTGTTGAGATGAACTATCAGTGGGCGGATATCTTCACTAAGCCATTAAGTGAAGAAAGATTCAAAAAAATCAAACGAAACCTTAATATGGTTATGTTAATTGATCAACCGTCTGACACATCATGATCCAGATAAAAAGGTTTAAAGAGTTAACGGTAACAGTAACAATGAGTTACAGCTGGTAACGTCTGTTATAAAGAATTTTTAAAGGTAAAAGGTTCTCATAGCATTGAGAACGCCACCTATTCTAGAAAACTCTTGACATACCCTAACATCGAACTTTGAAGAACCCTCAACAAAAGCTCTTCATTACTCTGTTTGGATATCAAATCTTCTTTGTTCACACTCTCAACCTTAGAAACCGATTTCACCTCTTTGAAAAAAACTTTTGTGCATTCAGTTCATTGTTAACTATAGAAAAAAATGGAGGTAGCTATGTTAAATGGAAGACTTGTTGATTTTGAGTCCCTGAAGCAGGACAAGATGGATATTGAACCAGAGATTGTGGCATCCAGTTGGAGGAATTTCTTTCGAGTTCGAGAGATAGTCTACATAAATGAAGTGTATGACTTCTGAAAAAAATATAGAAGTGGTAGACAATACTCTTGTATCTACGGTTGATAAATTGTCGATCATAGTGACAATGAAGTTAATCGAGAAGGTCATTGAGTGTCCATTTGATGGAGAAAAGCTCACTAGTAAAGCTCGATGGATAACGCAAGCTAGCATGAAGGAGACTCAGATCAATCGACAATTATATGGAAGCAATGATCCAAAGGAGAAGAAGGTTTCAAGTCTTGTTCCAAAGGTTAGGGTTCTACACTCACTTTTTTTCCATTGTGTTCTACCAAAAACAGGATCAAGGCATTTGGGAACAATGCTTATTTCATTTGTTTAATTGCTAGCCGATATACCTACCATTCTTATTTTCCATTACATGAAAAAGACGAAGAAAGACTCGAATACTCTACCATATGGAATGATGCTGACGAGAATATTAAGATATTTTGGAGTCCTTCTGGAGAGAGGAAGCAAGATGAAGCTGGATATTAGAAGCGTCATCAATTCTGTAACAATTGGTAAAATTGGCTTGAGAAATTTGGAGAAAAAAGAAGCAAATTCTATGACAAAAGAAAGAATTGAAGGGGAGAGTGCTATTAAAGTAAGTGAAAAAAAATCTCCCTCAAGGAAATCAAAATCCTAATTTATTGAGAGAATGCATGTAGAAAGGGAAAAGAAATTGTCAGATGAATCAATAAAGGGAAAGCCGATTTCTCATAAAGAAGGAAGTCGGGTGCAATATAGAGAGAAAGTAACCCAAAAAAGAAAGGAGGAAATATTCCTTTCAGAGAGACCGAAGCAAGCAAAAAGTTCGCCTAGAGTTCGAACCCTGCGTCAACAAGAAAAAACAGAAAGGGAAAGAGTTAACTCATGGTAGAGACTCTGAGAAGAAATCACCTTAGGCAACAAGGTCTTTAGTTTCAATTTTGAAATAAGATTCAACAAAATTGGATAAAGAGACTGAAATTAAGAGAAAATTGGAGTTTGAAAAAGAGAAATCTCAATCTCAACAGACTTCTAGACTGATTAAAGAGAATAAAAAGCAAACAATCAGTATGAAAAAGAGCACTTCTATTGTTGTTCAAAAAAAGAAGAAGCTAGTTGAACGCAGTCCAGCACAGGTTAATACCTCTCAACCATTACGAAAAGAAGACTTGAGAGTCAAGTTTAATGAAGAAAACCAACCTGTCAGGAGTAGCAATTCTATAATCATCATAAAAACACCAAAAAGGTTAGTCTAGGCACAATTACAACCAAACTTGGTAAATAATAGGACAATGCATCTGTTGAGTGAGGACAAGAAAAGTATGTATGGTTTTCTGAAGAATGAAGGAACCAAACCATACCCCACATAGATGATAAGACAGAAGTACACTATTTTACCAATCACAAAGAGAACTGTGATCAAGGTTGTGCCTGGCATTCAACCAAGACCTTTCATTGCTAGTAATGAGGAAAAAGGGAAGAAGAAACTGTATCCGGAAGGAATGACAAGTGATCTGACAAAAGAACAGATCGAAACTAAAGTGAGAAACATTGGTGAAGCATGCTATGCATTCCAAAAAAAAGGAACCTATGTTTCCCACTACATTTCAAAAGCATCAGGAAGCAATTGTGGTCAACGAACTACTGAAGACTCTTCTCAGGTAGTTGGAAGACTTACAAAAGGGCAGTACAAATCCATAAGGATTGGAGACCAAAACTACTCTATAGAATAACTTGTGCATCTCATTATGCACATTAGACCCTTGCAAACTGTGTCTTCAATTGGAGATGTTCTACCCCTATTTGAAAGACAAGTTCCATGACTAACCAATCCTAATGATCTTGATCTCCTAGAACTGAACTTATCTGTCAAACCTCCTATCTTTACAATAACTGAATCAGGTGTCATATCTTCAGACGCATATACTACGACCATTGGTAATGAAGAAGTACAACAAAAGCATGATGAAGACATTGAAGATAAAGTTGATAATATGCGTGCTTCTGTGGATGACTTGCATAAAGAAGTAGCGTATATGCGCAAAGATATCAAGTCACTCTACACTGAAATGAGAGAAATGTTTTATGAAATCATGAAGTATTTGCGGAAATGATCTTTTTGATCAATAACAAATAGGGGGAGAAAGGAGAAAATGAGAAATAAATGAAAAAGATAGGGGGAGAACAAGAAGAGAAGAAAAGATTAGAAGAAGAAGATTTTGGATACAATATTTTTGATCTTGGCTACAATTTTTTTTTGATTTGTTATAATAAAAAAGGGGGAGATTGTTAAGTCAAAATGAATATATGATTAATAATTTTGATGAAGATCAAATAATAATGCAGATACAAAATGAGACGGAAAGCAAAAACGAGACGGAAACAGAAGTTGAAAATGAGACGGAAGAATATGAGACAATAGAAAATGAGACGGAAACGAAAAAAAAATGAGACGTAAAAAATGAGACGAAACAAAATGAGACAAAAGAATATGAGACAGAAACGAAAGTCGAATATGAGATGAAAGAAAATGAGATGAAGCGAAGCTAAAAATGAGACGATAGAAGTGAGATGAAGCGAAGCAAAATGAGATGGAAGAAAATGAGACGAAAGAATCGAAGACGAAGACCAGATACCACGTTAGATGATAAATTAGTTTGAATTAGTTACAGAACTCAACTAAATAACCGTTTCTTTAAAGATCAAGAAACAAGAAGAAAGAAGCAGTTATCAAGAAGCAGTTGAAGACGAAGGCTATAAATACAAGTCGGAGTCGAAGACTGAAAAAGTTAGTGATTTTCAAGAAAGACAAGAAATTCAAAAGCTAGAAATTTTACTCATTGTACTAAACTGAGAGTTACCATTGTCTGTAATAAAGCTTGAAACATCTTTCAATAGAAGGAAGAAAAGCTGATAACCTGAAGAGGCTAGGTCAGAAAAAAAAATGTTATAAGAGATCTGAAGAGGCTCGATGAAAAAATACTTATATCTTTGAGAAGTATAGTGAAATCTCATAAAGAATTTTGAGGATTAGACGTAGTCCACGGTTTGGGTGAACCAATATTAAACTGTTGTGTCGATTCTTACTCTCAACTCTCAACTTTTAATTTCTATTGTTGATACAAATAATTCATAATATTGTTATTCAATCATTTGAGAAAACAAGTTTTGTTTTAAAAGAAGTTTGTTTAAAAAGGGGATTGTATTCAAAAGGGATATACAATTCAACCCCCCCCCCCCCCCCCTTCTTGTGCATTTTGTATATTGAATATTAAGTCTACACTAACGTGTGATTCACTTCAACTTCTCAAATCAATACAACCCATACTCGTAGACGTATAATCTAGGTTGGAGGGATCAACCCAACTTGATTTATGGAGGGAACCGATAGCAAAATTCTTCCAAACGACCACAAGGAGCACAGGGAGCTTTTTTTTTCTAGTTCAGGTGCATTTTTAAAAGAATTTGTTAAGAATCTTGTTGCCAACAGTTTGTAATTTCAATAAGATATGCAACAACAGCTGCAACAATTCTGATTGGAGATAAGAGCAAGCCAACAGAGCATGGAACACCAAATGGGTCAGATGGCAGTAACACTGAATTGCCTAGAATCACAAGGTAAAGGAAAATTGCCATCACAACCCGAGGTAAACCCGAAGAATGTCAGTGCTATAACCCTAAGGGGCAAAAAGGAGATTGAAGGTACCAAAAAAACCCCATCAAAGATTGAATCAAGGAAGATATTGAGAAGGAATTAGAAAAGGAAGAAAATTTGTTGTTGAGTACGAAGTAAATTTCGAAAGTCCCAATATTATTAAAACTAACCCTTTTCCTTTTTTGAGCAGATTAATAAGATCAAACAAGGAGGACAAGGACAAAGAGATATTGGAGACTTTCCGCAAGATAAAAGTCAATATACCTTTGCTCGAAGCTATCAAGCAAGTACCAAGGTATGTCAAATTCCTCAAAGAACTATGTACACATAAGAGGAAACTGAGGGGTGATGAGAAAGTGATGATGGGTGAGAATATGTCGACAATATCCTTGCAAAATTAGTAATACTGTGATAAATAGAGCTATGTTAGATTTGGGTGCTTCTATTATTGTGATGCCTTATTCGATTTATGCTTTTTTGAATTTGGGCCCTTTGAATAAAAGGAGAGTAATCATACAACTGGTTTACTACATTAATGCTTATCTTGATAGTGTGGTTGAGGATGTTTTGGTGCAGGTGGATAAGTTAGTGTTTCCTGTAAATTTTTATGCTGTGGATATGAATGATGACACCTCATGTAATTCGATTCCTATCGTATTAGGGAGACCGCTTCTTAATATGGCTCAAACTAAGATAGATGTTTGTAAGGGCACCCTCATATTGGAATTTGATGGGGAAGTGATTCATTTCAATATTTTTGATGCCATGAAACATCCTCCTATTGATTATTGTGTTTTTTCTAATGATGTGATAAGTTGCAGTGATCATTTGAAAATAGTTTTGAATGAGGATATGGAAGTAGAAGCTAACATTAATGTTAAGATGAAAAAAAAAGCTAGTGGAAATGATAGCTGCTTTGGACTCATTGGAAAGCTCCCAAAAAGGTATGATTTGGCTCCTATACAACTATTAGAAGTTTACAAGAAGTTGTTACCTTTTGATGTGTAGACACCTGATCGCGGCTTTGTCGATTCGACCTTACGATCGATCCTTGGAAACCAGTCAAAAATAATTTATACCAAGGAGTGCAGTATAGGTTGCAACCTCGGGTCGTCTCACTTAATCGGAACCTAATGAAATGGACCTAAACTAGCCTATATGTCATAAAATGCAAGTGAAATCAGTGAGAAAAAAGGGGTTTTGTTTGAAAACATTAACTACACTAAAAAGCATGTAAAAAGTATTTTTGAATTTTTTTGAAAATAGAAAAAGAAAATACTAAAACAAGTGATAAAATCCTCTTTAAAACGAGCTTTGGCTATCACAGTTCAAAACTAAGTGTGAATGGTAAACCTTAAAGAACTCACTTTAAGTCCAGGGTCTTAATTAATGGACTCCTGTCACTCTCGACTCCATTTTTCAAGACCCTATTGAGAGCTCTTGAGCCTCAGAACCTTAAAGGACTCTTTAAGTCCAGGATCTTGATCAACGAACTCCATTGCTCAAGATCCCGTTAAGCTCATCTTAGTGTGTGCGGTGGGATTAGAAATCACTAAGTTTGAATGGTAAACCTTAAAGAACTATCTTTAAGTCCAGGGTCTTAATTAATGGACTCCTGTCACTCTCGACTCTATTTCTCAAGACCCCATTGAGTGCTCTTGAGCCTCAGAACCTTAAAGGATTCTTTAAGTCCAAGGCTTTAATCAATGAACTCGATTGCTTAAAACCTTGTTAAAAGCATCTTAGTGTGTGCGGTGGATTTGCCAATGCAATGGGTCAAATGAAATCTAGCATTAACTCAATATCAAACAAAACTATGCAGATAAAAGAGAATCGACAAGATCACAATTTGACATATATGAGACTTCATATATTTAAACACAGAATTCTACATAAACAAATCCACACACCTTACATTGTTCAACGCTTAATTAAACTCTAATTAAGCTAATCTAACTACAAAGCAATAAACCCCAACTCGACTGTTCATAACAATGTAGTTAAATGTGACAATGTAAACTACCAATCCAAACAACGCATTAAATGTCCAATATTTAACTATAATCAAATAGCTTCACCACAAATTACAAACCCTAGACCTAGGAATTTATAAATCATAGCTAAACTATAGATTAAGCTACTCCCCTTGGAAGCTCGGTGAACTCCAGCCATCACTGCATCTACAACAGGAATGAAATGCCAAGCCACGCATAGCAACCGGAAGCCTCACAACTCGCAACGATTCCAAGATATCCATGGTGGACGGCGACGATAAAAATAGAAGATAAAAACTAATGCAGAAGTTGTCCCCAGGGATCCCCGAAGGGAACCCTGGGTGGTGGATGATGTTGCTTCCTCTTCTTCTCTCTCACTCGTCGATCTCCTCTTTTCTCCCCAAGTGTCAATTGCCCAGCCAGATGATGCTCGTTCTAACCTAATTCAGCAATATTTAAAGGATGGTTCACGGGCTGGGTCAGTACAGTGAGTGATTTTTCCATTTAAAGTCCGAATGCCCGTCTGCAAGTTGCGATGTATAAATTAATATTCGTCGACTTGCTCGCCGCGACGTGTTGAATTGTCGACATCGTGACGTACGCTCGCCGCGACGTGTTGAATTGTTGACGTCGCGACGTACTATCTGTGTTGATGCGCTGCGATGTGGGAATTAGCCGCGGCGAGGTGATTAGTTCACGCCGCTACGTGCCTTAAGGACTTCATGTCGACTCTTCAGATCCTTTTTGACTCCTTTCCTCCTACAATATAAAATAACAATTTGTAGTATCAATTGTTCTTAGAAAAATTATAATGCAATTAATGTCAGTTTGTACAATTTTACTAGCAAATTGCATAAAACATAAGCTCACCGTAAGAGACTAATTTAAACACAAAAATCATGAATTAAGAGTCAAAAAGTGCATTAACAACCATGAAAGTGTAGCCGATTATATATTAAACTTGGGCTCAATCAACACCAGAATTGGAATTAAATTCACTCCCTACACATCTGAAGTATGTTTATTTGGGAGATAAACAGACTTTCTTAGTTATCATCTCGACATAGTTGACTTCAAATCAAGAGGAGAGGCTGGTTCGAATGTTATGGGAGCATAAGAAGGCCATCGGGTAGACTATCATAGATATCCAAGGGATTGGCCCTTCCATATGCATGCACTGCATTTTGTTAGAGGATGATGCAAAATTTACAGGGTAAGCTCAGCGTAGGCTGAACTCTCCAATGATGGAAGATGTGAAGAAGGAGGTCTTGAAGCTTCTCGATGCAGGGTTATCTACCCAATTTTTGACAGTAAGTGGATAAGTCCTGTTCAGGTGGCTCCAAAAAAGTCTGAAATTATCATTGTGACAAACGGGGACGGTGAGTTGATTCCCACCCGAGTGCAAACCAAGTAGCGAGTGTATATTGATTATAGAAAGTTAAATTCTTCTACTCGTAACGATCACTTTCCCCTTCCTTATATTGATCATATGCTTGAGAGATTGGTTGGTTATGATTGTTATTGCTTTTTAGATGGCTTTTTAGGTTATCTTCAAATCCTGATCACGCTGGAAGATCAGGAGAAGACCATATTTACATGCTCATTCAATACGTTTTTCTACCAAAGGATGTCATTCAGATTGTGTAATGCACTTGCCACGTTCCAAAGGTGTATGGTAAGCATTTTTTTCGAATATGTTGAGAAGATTATTGAGGTATTCATAGACGATTTTAGTGTGTATGGATCTTCTTTTAATGAATGCCTTAAGAATCTTGTCATTATCTTAAAATGATGTATAGAAACTAACCTTGTCTTAAATTGAGAAAATTTTCATTTTATGGTGGATTGGTCATGTGACATCTGCTAAGGGTATTGAAGTAGACAAGTCCAAAGTTGATCTTATTTCTTCTTTACCTTACCCCTCTACTGTAAGTGATGTGTGTTCTTTTCTTGAGCATGCAGGTTTTTATCAAAGGTTTATTAAGGACTTTTCGAAGATAACACACCACTATGCAAAATTCTTCAAAAAGATGTCTCTTTTGAGTTCGACGAGGAGTGCAAAGAAGTATTTAACAAACTTAAGGAGCTTCTAACATCCCCACCGGTGATTCAAACACCAGATTGAAACCTCCCATTCAAGATCATGTATGATGTGATTGATTATGTGATGGGGTGATTCTATGACAACAAGTGGGAAAAGTTTTACATGTCATTTACTATACTTCAAAGACTTTAATTCCAACTCAATTGAATTATTCCACTATTAAAAAAGAATTGTTATATATGGTTTTTTCTTTGAAAAAAATTTGATCGTATTTGTTTGGTGCTAAAGTGATTGTTTATTCTGACCATGTAGCTTTACGATGCATTGTTTATTTTGATCATGCAGCTTTACGATATTTGCTCACAAAGAAAGAAGCAAAACCAAGGTTGATCAAACGGATTCTTGTTAGACCCCATTTCCAAAGCCCAACAACTGGAGTCATAAACCTTATGCTTATTACCCTGGAGGGTTATTGCCATCATTCAACAAGGTTGGGGAGCCCACACCAGTCAATCACCTAAAACACAACTTGACTTCTTTAAAGAAATTGTAGCTCTAGACCTCTAGTTTGTTTTGAAGCAAGAATCGTCTCAATCGGAGTTTTACAACTCAAGATATACTTAAAAAACTAAAACATGTTAATACCCCAATCATGCTCTCCCAATCGACCTCTCACTTACTCTAATGCAAACTTCCTTAAAACAACTCCAAAAGATACAAATTTTCATGTAAAGATAGTAAAAGATGTTAGGAATCCATTGATTTAATAATCAATTCATTTGGAGGTCGGATGAGGAAGTTATACCCCAAAGAATTGAACACGTTTATACCATCAATCAGATTGTACCTATCTTGGCGCAATTGCCATAACTCCCACTAAAAATGTTGGATTATCTTCATGTTTCTACTATTTTAAAGAGGAACTCGATATCTACAACTGTCATAAGAACTTAAAGCGAGATTCGGCCTCTAAAAGGATCAAAAATGGAACAAAAAGTGACGACACAAACTAAGACGATGCAGAAGGTCCAACTAAGACTGTCAAACTAAGATGGTCAAACTAAAACGATGAACTAAGACGATACAGAAGTCAAACTAAGATGATACATAGGTCAAACTAAGATGATACAGAAGTCAAACTAAGATGATACAGAGGTCAAACTAAGACCATACAAAGGTCAAACTAAGACCATACAGAAGTCAAACTGAGACGAAGCAAAAGTCAAACTAAGATGAAGTAGAAGTCAAACTAAGACGAAGCAGAAGTCAACTAAAACGATGAAAAAATCAAACTAAGACGAAGCAGAGGTGACGATGCAGAGGTCAAACTAATATGAAGCAGAAGTCAAACTAAGACGATGCAGAAGTCAAACTAAGACAAAGCAGAGGTCAAACTAAGACGATATAGAGGTCAAACTAAGATGAAGCAAAAGTCAAACTAAGACGAAGTAAAACTAAGATCAATCTCCATAGCTATCACATACACACATCCTACGCAACATCACGACTTGTAATGCTCGTATCTCTCAACTCCGATATAAAAAATTTACAAATTTTATATCATTGGAAAGCTAGAAAAATCATCTACAACTTCCAAGAAGACAATGGAATCAGCTCACATCTACCCAGAAATATCCCTAAAGTCAACACACGAATTTTTCCCTCATGCAACCTTGAGAATCATGGGTGAAACCAAAATCATAACCCATTAGTATCAAAAGATCGTAGTTTTACAAAGCTTTAATGGACATTTCAAGCCCCCAATACATGAATGTTACAAAAATATCCCAAGATACAAAAGATACATGAACAATAAATTGCTCAAAATGCAACTAAAGCCTCGATTTACTAGATTTGCTTAAATTACAACAACATTTCAAAAGTGGAGTGATGACTTGGTGTAACACCCCACTCCCGCAAGACCCGAACCCAACATCGATGGTGATATCCGAGTTCGTGCCCCGCGAGGGTGGCGTACTACATCATTCGGTCGGTTAAAACTCAGTATTTTTTTTTTGAACCATTCATTCCACGTTAAAAGGAAATAGTTTCAATCAACACAATCACGCGGAATAAGCAGTAAACAGTAGAAAACATTTTCAGTAGATACAATCATTTAATAATATTTTACAGGAACCATAAAGTACAATTACAAATCAGTTTACAACAATTGCGGATTACAAAATTAGGAAACACTAATGCAGACGCGAACTGATCTCGACCTCTATCTCAACTTGCACCCAGACCTACTCCCGTGTCAAACGGGGTACTCTTCTAGTCCTGAAAAATATATTGCAATTTTGGATGAGTTTGCGAACTCAATGAGAAACCATCATCGATGGTTCTCCCAATTCATGCATCATATAACAAATTACGTAATAAGACGGTCTTAATAATAATAATAATATCGATTAATATTCACAATAAAGATTACACAGTCAATATTCATCATCAATGATTACGATCAATATTCACGATCAATTTTACACGGTCAAATTTCACGTAATATTACCACACCAAAAAAATAAGACAAACACATACGGTCATTTGGGCATCGAAGACAAGATGCAATGCACATGTGACTCTTTTTTTTCGATTTTATTCGATGTTGTGACCGAGCGATATAAGCGAACAAAGGACGCTTATCGTCTGGGAGGTAAAACTCCCTTCGAGCTCGAAGCTCTTTTTCAATATCAGTCAGTGGACGCTTAGCGTCTAGGGAGTAGGACTCCCTTCGAGCTCGAAGCTCGCAGTATTAGTATTAGCGGTGAATCGGTTCATAATTTTTCCTTTATCAGTTTATGCATCGGTGTATGAATGCATATGCCCAATTGAAGTGAATAACCAGTCCTATTTCATAGTCCATAATTCCTAATTCACAGTCCATAATTCCTAATTCACAGTCCATAATTTACAAGTCACAATCTATAATTCACAAGCACAGTAATCCCCGTAGGGTAATCAAGTCACATTAACCACATAGATTGAGATAACCACCTAGGTTACTCACCGCATTCGAGCTAATATCCGAAGTCTCGGTGACATCGGTGGACCGACGCCCAAATGTACCTCTAAAGCGATAAAGATATAAACATTACCAACTACTCAATCAGAACTATTTAATAATGCACATGTAGCAGTTTGCAGGTGCACAATGCATGTTCATGATATTCCCGGCCTTAATCCCATTTTTTTTCCATCAGAAAAATCTGTTTAAAATTAAAAATCCAATGGTGCTAACGACGCTCAATTTTGGACCCATATAGGTCCGCAATTAAATAAAATAGTGAGTAAAGGCTCCGTTACCCGGGCACACGTCAATTTTCTGTCCACAAATCCTCAATTTCTAAAAAAAAAAGAAATTAAATAATCAATGAATCCGATGCCTCAAGAATCAGGTCAATCGGACGGCGGACGGACAAGTTATAAGCAAAAGAATGGAAAAAGGTCAGTACAAGTCGACTTCCATGAGAAAACAAGTCGACTTATGCTGCTGTGTATGCATAAGTCGAGTTATCTGAGGATACAAGTCGACTTACACTACTCCCATGACAGATCTGCAAAATGTTCTCCGACATACCAACTTCCATAGGTCGTAACTCCTTACTCCGAACTCCATATTGGGTAAAACTTAATGTCTATTTCATAGAGAAAAGAAAGATCTACAATGTTCATGAAGAACACAGAAGCCAAATTCACCTCTAAGGGTGTCAAAAATCCAGTCAAAGTTTCTGTCCAGTCAATGAGTTCCTAACCAGTGCAGTAGAGTTCCTAACCAGTGCAGTATTTTGTAAATTCGATAACTTCTCATTTCCCTAGTCAAAAATTACACAATAAATGTGCTCAGTAAGATCACAATGTGATCTACAACTTTCATGAACAGTCTAAATTCAAATTCAATGGCTAACTAGGTCAAACAATTCAGTGAAGGCTGCTGCCCTTGAAAGTACTGAAATTGGACAGTAATTTTTCAAACAGTATAACTCCTTGTACAAATGTCAAAAAATTGCATACTTTATACCCATGAAAAGATGAAACACAGTAATACACTTCTCATGAAGGGCTTATAATCAAATTCTATCATTAACCAATTTAAAACAGTCCTGCAAGTTACTGCCCTGTTTAACAGTCCCTGACCTAACTTCAGTCCAATCTTTGAAAAATCATAAGTCCCAATTCTGTTATCTAAAAATAGCATGCTATATACCATTTTCAAGATAATCACTTCTTATGAAATTTTTCAGAAGATCACACAAACCAATTCAATTCACATAAATTGCTAAAATTACTTCCAATCAGGATGTTCGCAAAACCTACACTGATGGCTAGGTTTCACCAATTGCTCAAAATCAGTCAATATTTCACAACGCATATCTCCCAATATACAGATCGAAAAATTTCAAAATCATTGGAAATGGAAAGATCATTTAATAGGCTTCAACTTTCATTTAGACCATTTTCTCTAACTCCTTCTCAATTAATTTAGAAAAATCATCAAAACTCATAGGTCAACAATCCGGATACTGTTCACATAAGTTCCAGCAGTAACTTTCCAAGCCAAATTTCAACCCCTTAAGGTTAAAATTAAACAATACCTATTTCATACAAAAATGTAGCCAACAAACCAAAGTTTATTTGTGCACAAACCTTGTCTCATTTTCATAACCACACAATGAGTTATGCCCAAAACCGTACAGTAGGTCAAATATCAATTTTCCAGCTTTACTTCTCTATTCACTTCCTTTCATTCCAACACCCTTCCTACATCCATAAGCATCTCAATTGGACACAAAATCAGTCCCTATATCATGCCTACATTCACTAGGAATAACCACCATAACTTGGCAGCACTTACCTCTTACATTTCATGCTAAGTCATCAATATACAATCCAAAATCAAGCTAAAAACACTTCAATCATACAACTTTCAAGTCATACTTAAACTTAGTCTTAAACCCAACAATTTAAACCATAGGCTTCATGACCTCCATGCATTATACATCATATATAATGAATAATAACTTCCAATCAATGCAACTAACTACTATGATTCATTAAATGCATACTCAAAGCATAAGGAAAACTTAAACCATACACTTACCTATTCAAGCTTCCACTCTTCAATTCCCTCAACCATCACAACTTCCTAATTACTCCTCCTCATACACGACATCATCATGGTAAGAGGGTAGAAAGCTTAAGCTTTTATGCAAGAAAGAAGGCACTTAAGGTTGGAGGATTTTTTTTTAAAAAAAATTTAATGAAGAGTTTCGGTGGAGGAGTACTACAAAGCAAGGAACTCTTTCATTTGTTGCTAATGGCCGTGAGAGAATGGAATAAATAAAGCAAGTCATCTTTCTTTCCTTCCACTAGAAGAGTCGAGAATGCATAGGATGATCATGCATTAAATGAAGGGACCACTTGGCAATTAGAGGAGAATGTAGAAAAGTCAAAGAACCAATCACATTTTTTTTGAAAGAAATAAAACAAAGACCAAGCAACTAGCACTCTAATTTCGGTTCCACTAGTTTTGTGGGTCCATTTATGGGTCCCACCAAGATATTTAATAGTTTATTCCCAAATAACAGTAGAAAATCAACCGGTTCGCCACTTGACGATTTTTTTTTCCGGTCCGGAAATTTTCTCCAGACAAATCCAGAAAAATTCCTAAAAATCCCGTAAAATATAAAATAGTCAATGAATCAGTCAAAATAATTTTTCAAACCCAATAACCATGTTAATCCCAATAAAATTGCATTAGGTCCAATTCCCGGGAATTATCATGAATGCATATACAGTAATTCCATGTGCACAATTGATACTGTGTATCAATCCTATTATGCATGAACAGTACTAATTATTCCCTATCAATCCCATCCAATGACAAATTTTCTATTTTACCCTTTCAGTAGGGGGTGGGATGTTACAATTCCCCCCTCCTTATAAAAATTTCGTCCTCGAAATTCTCAGTCAACGGTTCACTATGACCGTTATCAAATGACCCTACTTGTCCCATACACTTTTTCACTCAATGATTCATTTTCCGAAAGGTCACAGTAACCACATTTAGTCAGTTGTTCAGTCACTTCTTTGGCTAATTCACAGTAGACGGACTCAACAATGCTGTCAGTTGGCGATCTCACTATCTTAACTATCTCACTTGTCAATTCCAGAGTAACCACTACCTTTAGTTCCGATGCTATGAATCAGTTAATTTATTTCATTTTTTTTTATCATTCATTTTTTTTCGAACCTGTTCACTTATCATATTTTCTCAATCCAATATCTTTTTCGCCAGTAACATGTAAACTAATTCGTGTTCCACGGATACCCCTTTTTATCACTTCTGAGTACATCTTGTCAAGGTGATACTTATCATAACCTCCTTTATCTCATCCCTGACGACTCACTTTCCTTTGGTACCAATACAGTGACATTTAGATCCATTTTGCTATAACCAGTGATAATATACCTAATGCAGTCATTCTTTATAATCCATTGACTCTCTGTTCAAATTCAACTCTCTTTAGACAATTCACTGTTCTATAGTGTTAACGCACTTAACTCAGATATGTACTTTACTCTATTTCATTTGTCCAATCCGGTTCCACCTCCACTAACCCGTTCAGCTTTCCTGAGTCACTTTCCTTTGTTTCTCTCATCATAATCTCAAATCCATTAGGGTCTTTGACTCCCGTTAGGCAATCTTTGTGCAAATGTAGCAAGATATTCCTACAAAGAATCGTAACTCTATAACACGATCATAATCAAGCATTTTCCTATTGAACATTCAAACCTATAAGCACTTGAATCAATAATCACTTCATTCTATACCCACGCTTATTCAATTTCACTTTTCACATATGATTACTAGAATGTCTAGCTTCGACTGTTCACTTTCTTGTTCTAGCACTTTTAATCGGGTTCCCATACTTCTTCTTTGAATCATTCAATATTGTTTTTTTTTTCCGATTTCACTGGCATATTCAGACTTATCATAAGACTCACCACTTTAACTCCTGCACTCTTAACCTTTCTTACCTTTATCTAGTATCTCAATTTTCCAGAAACACTTCACAATTACCCATAATCTACTTGACATTCTTTGGAAATCCCTATATCTGTAATTGGTCTGTTCCTTGCAACATTATCTGTTCGCTATTTGAATTTAGTAGGCAGAATTGTCTGTTCATTTCAAAATTAGTTGTATAGTAGTCATTTATGCCCGTCTTTTTCCTCGAATTAACATAATGTATTCTTATAGGAATCTAAAGTCTCCAAGGCTTGAAACAATCTCACTCATAGCACTGATACCATTTATCAAAAACAATTCAGTTCTTCGTATACCGTTCTAACAACTTAACATGTCATCCCACACTGCTCAATTTCCAAAGGAATGCTTCTTACCAGTGTCAGGTTCTTCCATTATTCATATAACTCTTTTACTTTGCAACATTTTCAAACACATAGTCATTAGTTGATACCATTTATTTACCTCATATCAATTTCTAGACATTACTCATTGTTGTTTTTAACAGACATCAGTCAAACTTTTCATTGAATCCAAGGTAACACTACATCACGCCAGTTTCAGTTTCCCTTAATGACTTCCTATTGCTATGAACTTTCTCTTATCAATTGCTTTCCTGTCATTCTCATCGACATATGCCAATGCCTAGTCATCCATACTTGGACCTCCTTAAATTCCACTTACATAGTTGGATACTTTACATTTCCGTATACACAATGCAGATAACCTCAGTCGTATATTTCACTTTTGTTTTCGTCCGTACTTTTTTTCGTTTGACCATTAGTCTTGCTACCGTCATTATACTGTTCACCAAATTCTCATCAACCAATTAGTGTCCCTAATTGCTTTTCAATCATTCTTAGCTATACGCACTATTTCAATCAGAACAATTTTATGCCATAATTTAAAGATCAGAACAGTCCTTGCACTAAGGTTTCATGTGACAGTCACATAAACACTTTCTTTAACACTTATTCCGTAATCTACACCTCACTAGAACTTATTTCATCTTATCCGAAGCCAATTAGTAACCTATACAATTCGACTTCCATAAAACTCCTTTCCGCTTATGCTAATCCTCGAATAGAGGGTGATGCCATAATATATACCTTTTTTATTTCCTCTCATAAAGGTACATTCGGTCATCTTATGTCTTCCTTTAACCCATTAGGAACTTTACACTTATAGCCACTCTAATCATTCACCGATCATCTCCTCTATGATTTCCATGTATCTTTCACATACGTTTCATTAATCATGATCAACTTTATTGTCCAATAGATACTCCCAACGGTAAATCGACTTAAATGCGACAACTTTTTCATATATCACTATCATTGTTTCTTTTTTTTTCCTAGTTTCATTCTCATATCATTCATGTATCAGCTTGACCTTTTAAGGTCATATCCACTTGGCTTATACAATGTCATCACATTATTGCTACGTCTCTCTTTATTTTCCTTAAACAATCCACGATAGGGTACTCAAATTGATAGTACCTTCGGGGATATGTCCCCAACCACAACAAGATCATAGATACTCCACTGTATCTCTATCTATTTACCTATCCATTTACCATTTCTATGTCCATATACATCTTTTCAAAGAATTTCCCGATATACAATCAGTAGAAATTGTCAATCTGTCTTTTTCCCTTACGATCTTATTATACTGATTTCCAAACTCTTAACACAATATTCGCATACCCATTTTAGTCTCAAGCTTATGCGCTCATAATCATAATTGTTTAACGAGTTCATTTCAGTTTATCTGTACACTTTTATCTCACCATTTCTACTTACCCACTAGGCACTAGGCACCTTACTCGTTCAGTTCTTTCAGTTTTTTTTTTCAGTTCTAGGTAGACCATTACGGCACACTATTGATCTTATCACAATCTCGCTATCATCATCCATCTATGATATCTACTGATATCTCACACAAATGCAGTGAATCAATATCTACCTGATCGGACTATCTACGTTTTACTCAGTTCCAATGTTTCCAATTTCATCGCATATACTGATGAGCTCTAATTACTTCGTCATCCCGGACTTTTAATCACACTTAGGCATGCTTCTCATATCTCCAGTGGACCTCTCCAAGTTCTAGACATATTCGTTTTTCTGTCACCACAAATCTTGCCATTTTAATCATGGAATTCATGGTGATATCACTTCTTTCCTTACTCAGTCTAGGCCAACATAGTCATACTACTATCACAGACGAGGGTTTCTAACCACAGTACAATATCAATCTCCTTATCCCTTTTTTTTCTTTCCTAATTGCTTATACACTTTCAGGGATTTACACTCTAATACAGTCTCACTTTTCTCTCACTTAGTCACTTGACACATATGCACACGTAGGATTTCTACTCGTGCAACTCAGACTAGGGATCAGTTGCCACGTTCTGCAACGACACGAATCAATTGCATGCAACCTATGTTCCAGACTGTGCCCAGATACATTACGTAGTGCTGGGCTCTGATACCACCTAAATGTAACACCCCACTCCCGCAAGACCCGAACCCAACATCGATGATGATATCCGATTCCGTGTCCCGCGAGGGTGGCGTACTACATCAGTCGGTCGGTTAAAACTCAGTATTTTTTTTTGAACCATTCATTCCACGTTAAAAGGAAATAGTTTCAATCAACACAATCACGCTGAATAAGCGAGAAGCAAGAGAAAACATTTGCAGTAGATACAATCATTTAATAATATTTTACAGGAACCATAAAGTACAATTACAAATCAGTTTACAACAATTGCGGATTACAAAATTAGGAAACACTAATGCAGACGCGAACTGATCCCCACCTCTATCTCAACTTGCACCCAGACCTACTCCCGTGTCAAACGGGGTACTCTTCTAGTCCTGAAAAATAGATTGCAATTTTGGATGAGTTTGCGAACTCAATGAGAAATCATCATCGATGGTTCTCCCAATTCATGCATCATATAACAAATTACAGTAATAAGACAGTCTTAATAATAATAATAATATAGTTAATATTCACAATCAACGATTACACAGTCGATATTCACAGTCAATGATTACACAGTCAATATTCACAGTCAATTTTACACAGTCAAATTTCACAGCCAATATTCAGCCATAGAAAAAAAATAAAGCGATCATGCGGTCATTTCGGGCATCGAGACAAGATGCAATGCACATGTGACTCTTTTTTTCGATTTTATTCGATGTTGTGACCGAGCGCGATAGCGAAGAAGCGATGGACGCTTAGCGTCAGGAGGTAAACTCCTTCGAGCTCGAAGCTCTTTTTCAGTATCAGTCAATGGACGCTTGGCATCTAGGGAGTAGGACTCCCTTCGAGCTCAAGCTTCGCGATGTCGATATCGATGGCGACTCAATTCACAATTTTTCCTTTATCAGTTTATGCATCGGTGTATGAATGCATATGCCCAATTGAAGTCAATAACCAGTCCTATTTCATAGTCCATAATTCCTAATTCACAGTCCATAATTCCTAATTCACAGTCCATAATTTACAAGTCACAGTCTATAATTCACAAGCACAGTAGTCCCCGTAGGGCAATCAAGTAACATTAACCACATAGATTGAGATAACCACCTAGGTTACTCACCTGTACTTCCGAGCTAATATCTGGAAGTCTCAGTGACATCGGTGGACCGACGCTCCAAATGTACCTCTAAAACAGTTACAGTATATAAACATTACCAACTACTCAATCAGAACTATTTAATAATGCACATGTAGCAGTTTTCAGGTGCACAATGCATGTTCATGATATTCCCGGCCTTAATCCCATTTTTTTCCATCAGAACAATCTGTTTAAAATTAAAAATCCAATGGCGCTAACGACGCTCAATTTGGACCCCTATAGGTCCCCAATTAAATAAAACAGTGAGTAAAGGCTTCGTTACCTAGTCCCACGTCAATTTTTCGTCCACAAATCCTCAATTTCTAAAAAAAATGAAATTAAATAATTAATGAATCCGATGCCTCAAGAATCAGGTCAATCGGACGTCGGACGGACAAGTTATAAGCAAAAGAATGAAAAAAGGTCAGTACAAGTCGACTTACATGAGAAAACAAGTCGACTTATGCTACTGTGTATGCATAAGTCGAGTTATCTGAGGATACAAGTCGACTTATACTACTCCCATGACAGATCTGCAAAATGTTCTCCGACATACCAACTTCCATAGGTCGTAACTCCTTACTCCGAACTCCATATTAGGTAAAACTTAATGTCTATTTCATAGAGAAAAGAAAGATCTGCAATGTTCATGAAGAACACAGAAGCCAAATTCACCTCTAAGGGTGTCAAAATCCATCAAAGTTTCATCCCATCAATGAGTTCCTAACCAAAGGCAAGAGAGTTCCTAACCAGTGCAGTATTTTGCAAATTCAATAACTTCCCATTTCCTTAGTCAACAATTACACAATAAATGTGCTCAGTAAGATCACAATGTGATCTACAACTTTCATGCACAGTCTAAATTCAAATTCAATGACTAACTAGGTCAAACAATTCAGTGAAGGCTGCTGCCCTTGAAAGTACTGAAATTGGACAGTAATGTTTCAAACAGTATAACTCCTTGTACAAATGTCGAAAAATTGCATACTTTATACCCATGAAAAGATGAAATACAGTACTACACTTCTCATGAAGGGCTTATAATCAAATTCTATCATTAACCAATTTAAAACAGTCCTGCAAGTTACTGCCCTGTTCAACAGTCCCTGACCTAACTTCAGTCCAATCTTTGAAACATCATAAGTCCCAATTCTGTTATCTAAAAATAGCATGCTATATACCATTTTCAAGATAATCACTTATTCTGAAATTTTTCAGAAGATCACACAAACCAATTCAATTCACATAAATTGCTAAAATTACTTCTAATCAAGATGTTCACAAAACCTACACTGATGGCTAGGTTTCACCAATTGCTCAAAATCAGTCAATATTTCACAATGCATATCTCCCAATATATAGATCGAAAAATTTCAAAATCATTGGCAATGGAAAGATCATTTAATAGGCTTCGACTTTCATTTAAACCATTTTCTCTAACTCCTTCTCAATTAATTTATAAAAATCATCAAAACTCATAGGTCAACAATCCGGATACTGTTCACATAAGTTCCAGCAGTAACTTTCCAACCCAAATTTCAACCCCTTAAGGTTAAAATTAAACAATACCTATTTCACGCAAAAATGTATCCAACAAACCAAAGTTTATTTGGGCACAAACCTTGCCTCATTTGCATAACCACAAAATGAGTTATGCCCAAAACCGTACAGTAGGTCAAATATCAATTTTCCAGCTTTACTTCTCTATTCACTTCCTTTCATTCCAACACCCTTCCTACATCCATAAGCATCTCAATTGGACACAAAATCAGTCCCTATATCATGCCTACATTCACTAGGAATAACCACCATAATTTGGCAGCACTTACCTCTTACATTTCATGCTAGTTTAGTCATCAATATACAATCCAAAATCAAGCTAAAAACACTTCAATCATACAACTTTCAAGTCATACTTAAACTAAGTCTTAAACCCAACAATTTAAACCATAGGTTTCATGACCTCCATGCATTATACATCATATATAATGAATAATAACTTCCAATCAATGCAACTAACTACTATGATTCATTAAATGCATACTCAAAGCATAAGGAAAACTTAAACCATATACTTACCTATTCAAGCTTCCACTGTTCAATTCCCTCAACCATCACAACTTCCTAATTCCTCCTCCTCATACACAACTTCATCATGGTAAGAGGGTAGAAAGCTTAAGCTTATATGCAAGAAAGAAGGGACTTAAGGTTGGAGGATTTTTTTTTTTTTGAAAATTTAATGAAGAGTTTCGGTGGAGGAGCACTATAAAGCAAGGAACTCTTTCATTTGTTGCTAATGGCCGTGAGAGAATGGAATAAATAAAGCAAGTCATCTTTCTTTCCTTCACCTAGAAGAGTCGAGAATGCATAGGATGATCATGCATTAAATGAAGGGACCACTTGGCAATTAGAGGAGAATGTAGAAAAGTCAAAGAACCAATCACTTTTTTTTTTTTGAAAGAAATAAAACAAAGACCAAGCAACTTGTTGGATCCCGAATCCGGAACCCAACTACTTACACATATTCCCTCAATACGTACACATGATTCCTTATGAACTCTTATAACCCATTACCGAATATTCAATTTCTAATCCGAAAATCCCGATCTAAATTTTTTTTTCTTATTCATCTTAACTCCATTTTCATGATTCGGGTCTTAACCGGAGAACGAAACGAAGAACAAAACAAAAGTAAATCGAACGGAACGGAAGAAAAGTATACGGAAACGAAGATACATACTGAAGACAAAGTACGAAGCACATGAAAATCAAAGACTAAAGAATTGAATCCGAAGCAAATTACAAAGCAAATCGAAGGCACGGAATCGAAAGCAAAACAGACTGAAACGAATCGAATCGGATAACAAAGTGTGGAAACAAACAAAAACGGAAGCCAAAGCAACTCGAACCGAAAGGTATAAGGCGGAAGGAAACAAAACAAAAGCGGAAACAAAAGCACATCGGTTTGAAAGGCATAAGGCGGAAGCAAAGCGAACATCTCGAAGCATAATTCAAATAGGTCAAAGCAACAATACAAACGTGAGGGCTAATTCCGACAAAATTCAATTAAGCTAACAATTGGAAATCTTTGCAAGGAAAGGTAGGAAACTTGATGAGAAATCACTGGTTCGAATTTCGGGTGAATCGGAGGCCAAACGAGAAAGTTATAAGAGAAAATGTAAAATGACCAAAGGAATAGTAATTGACCATATGAATAGTAACCGGTTAATTTCCGACCCTTATATCTTTTTACTCCGAATTCCGATTAGGACACACCATATCTCATTTTAAAGATCTTGACAAGCTCTACATCTTTCGTGAAAGATGAAAAAGCCCGATTATCACTCTAAAGGGGCGAAAAACCCTTCCAAGGGTTCAGCCCAATATGGCCAGTGAATAGTAATTCGAGACTTACTAAGCATAGTGGGCAGCAAACTTCGAACGATCATAACTTCTTCATCCTAAGTCAAAAAAAATGACCCGTTTTATACCATTTTCAAGATCTTCACATGCTCTACAATTTTCTAGAAGACTTCCAAAGTGAATTCCCTCACTAAGAGGGTCTAAACCTTAAGCGAAATTGCTGCCCAAATTTAGGAAAATTTGGACAGCATCTCCCCTAAAAATGCTCTAGCCAACTTCTAAATCTAAACCAGCCAAGCTCCAAACCTGCACAAAACCACTTCAATCTTCCAATTTCTCACAATAACCAACTCCAATCATCCCAATAGCAACTCAAATGGCAACAACCACAATCTTAGAATTCTATTCATTTCTAATTTCACAATTATACATTCTTAAGAAACTTTTACACTACACTATACATTTGAAACTTCAAAATGTTACTAATTACATGGAATTAAATAAATACAATGCTTTAGAGGGCTTCTAGCCCAATTACAATCAATCAAAAACAATACACAAAGTACTTCAATGACATTCTAAAGTCTAACTTCCTCGAATCTAACGTATAATAAAGCTGCATCGGAGTTGTCCCAATCCCGATGCCGAACTCGGTTTTCCACTCAAAACCTGTGGAGGGGAGATGGGGGGTGAGCACGACGGCTCCGTGGATAATACATTTATAATGGAACACAAACAAAACCTTTTTAAACTCTTTTTAAATCATTTTACACAGTAGAAATCCTTTCCAAAACATATTTTTCAAACATTTCCATATATAAATCATGCAATTCAGATATGCACCACATAACACTCAATCATGCACTAATGCAATGCGCAACCAAACGGTTTGAGAGTCTCAGAAATGTAACGGACAACTCAAAGGTTATATCAGAGATGAACGAGTCCGATTTGGATCTCGTAGCCCAAAGCGGCGTGGGAAGAAGGCTATAAGTCGACGTGCACGGACTATCGAGCGTTACTCTCTCACCCAAATAACACATATTATCGATATCATGTGATCTTATAACATAATCGAAATCATATGATCTTAACAGCGATCATATTTCAATCAATCAAATCACATAAACTCATGGAATGCAAAATCATAGCAATTTATGAAAATTCTTTATGAAGAAAAACGGTGTAGCTCTTTATCAAATCATTTGAATCAATAATTCACTTTCTTTATTTTTCAAAACAATTAACGGCTCATAATTCACGTTATAAATATATTACCCACCTTGATTCTTTTGGCTTTGCAATTGGTTAGCTAGTCCTTCCTCAACCTCCAATTGCCTTATTTGACCTTAATCAAAACATAAAATCCTAATTAACATAAGGTCCAAATGCTGAAATTTTTAAAAGAATAGAAAACATGCTTAAAACCTACCTAACTATGCCTATGCCATTCCTAAATTATAACTATCAAAACCCTTCTCAAATGCATCAAACTTTTCAACAATCTTATGCCTTAAAGACACCTCACCAAATCTAATTTTTCTTAAACTTTCAAACCCTTCTTCTTTCCTTTTTCCTTCAAGTCCTCACTTCACTTTTACAAGCACAATAATCCCAATTTCACATCAAATACCAATGCTGGAATTTGTATTAGGAATTGAACAACTTACATTGGACTTAATCTAACCTTCCCCAAACATGCTTTAACCATCATTTTGAAACAAGAAAAGCAAACTCTAACCATAAAACCCTAATTAACACAATATAGCAATGCTGGAATTTGTTTTTCAAGAATGTAAAACTTGAATTTAAACTTACATAACTTTACTTATACCTTCATAAAAACTATAATCCCTCTCCAAACTAAGCAAAATCCCATCTTAGGAATAACAAAAGTCACAATTTCCTAAAAGATCAAGTGCTGGAATTTTTCAAGAAATGGAAACCCTTGACTTTAATCTAACCTAACCTTCCCTTTACTTCCTAATCACTCATCAAACCACCATGATCAAGCAAAAAGGCAAAATCTCACAATAAAACCCTAATTAACAACAGAGACCATTGCTGGAAAATTTTTTTGGAAAGGAAAAACATGACCTTAATTCAATAACACCTTACTCATACCTCAACTAAGCCATTATCATCAAAACCTATCCATAAAAACAACAAAATTTGAAAATTTTCATGCTTATATGAAACCCACGCATGCTGATTTTTCTTTCCACTTTCATAACTCTTCTTCTTTCATTTTGTTTTCTTCACAAATCTCTTGATCGGCGGTTTATCGTTCAATATTAAAATTGATCCCTGGAAACCGGTCAAATTAAATTTATACCAAGGATTGCAATACAGGATGCAACCTCGGGTCGACTCTCAAGGAACCAATGCATCAATTGATCCTAGACTAGCCTAATGTTTGAATGATGCATGCAATTAAAGCAATAAAAAGGGGGTTTTGAGTGATTAATCTAAAATTAAACTAGACCAAAGAAAAGATAAATATTTTTAGGATTTTGAAAAGATAAGGCAATTAAAATTAAATGGGACTGAAAATAATTAATAAAAACTCTCCTAAAAATGTAGCTCGGGTCATCATCGTTCAAAATAATATCGGGGTTTGAAATCCACTAAGTTTCGAAAATAAACCTTAACAACTCGTTAAGTCCAAGAATTAATTAATCAACTCGATTAATTAAAACTTGTTAAAACCCCTTAGTGTATGCTATGAATGATTAATGCAACAAATCATTTGAATAAAACACAACCAACTTAATCAAACACAACTAATGATTAAATTAATTGATGCAATCATCCAACTGATATACATGAACTCCATGTATTTAAAAACAGCATTCAACAATAATCAAACATTAACACAAATCAAAGTTTAACGTCCTACTAAACTATAGCAAGACTCAATCGGTTATACACTGTAATAATACCAACTCGGATCGTTACAAGTTCATAGCAAGAAATCTAAAACGATGTTGATTACCCTTGAAGCTCAAGAACTCGGACCTCTGTTACATTTCCGGAGACTAAGAGTTTAGCCGCTCATGACTCGGATGACTCCATCATCTTTGGAGAATCACCGATAGTCATGATCGGGACGACAAACTGGAAGATGAAGACAACGAACGTGGAATACTGGAGATGAGAAAGATGAAGGCGGTGAACGTCGTCTGCGACTGAACCTGAAACAAACACAATATAAAAACTATCAAAACTAAAACAGAGAAGAAAAAGGAAACAAACAGAGAAAATAGTGAACGAAGAACAAAATCGAGAAGGCGAAGAAGAAACATCAGAATGGCGGCGCTCTCTAACTTGCCCTAATTGGCAAGTTTTTATAGGATACGTGCGGGCCGGTGAATCGGTGGATACTTTGCCCAATATAGGTCGGGTTACCCGACATTCGCCTATGGCGAATGGTTGTAGTTATTGCGGCGAATGAATTTGGTCACTCGTCGCGTGAATAAATTAAATGCCATTAATTTCTTTGCGGAGGGTCCGATTCGCCTCGATTAAATCTCGGCGAATCTCGCGGCGTGTTGACTTTTTAGATGTTGACTCCTTTGGTCCTACAAAATACAACCCATTTGCAGTATTAATTGTTCCAATAAAAATTATGCAGAATTAATGATAAATGACAACAAAATACTGACAATGTGCAATTTATCAAAACTCAATGTGCGGGACCAAAATAAACATAAAAATCATAAATCAGGAGTCAACAAATGCATAATTACTAAAGAAAACGGGCCTAATTTATAGTATAAATTTGGTCCAATCAAATTTCCCCACACTTAAACCTTTGTACTCCTGAACAAAGCTTATAAGAGTCAAAAAGGTACAAGAGTAAAAGAAAATTCTGCCCATGTTCAAACAATAACCAAAATTGACTCAATCCACTTTATCAGAAGTCGAACGCAACAAATTGAAAGAGTGCTAATAAAATAAACATTGAAAGAATTTAAGCACATGAGATTGAACAATGAGAATCACTCGGGATATGGTGTTTACGCCAACTCACTTGTATAGTAGGAATATTTTCTCTCAATCTGCTTAGTACATCTCCTACCATAGGCTTGTATCAATTTTATTTCTCCACTACAAGGACTATCAATTTGAAAATCAAGAGGTCTTTCGGGGTTGTAATGAGCGGAAGGCTAAATGAATGGATGAAGTGAAAGAAAGAAATAGTATGGGCATGCATGAAAGTGAGGAATTGATGTCAACAACAAAACTAAAACTAAACACCGAGATAAATTGAATATACACATTTTTTTTCTATCTCATTTTGAGATGCTAATCCCTTTGGGATACAACACATTAGTATCCCTTTTGGGATACACAAGACTAACACTTTTTCCTTTTCAAAATTTTTTAAAATCAAAACATAGACTCTCGACATCATCTTAATATGTATGCAAATGCTCATAACAAAAAGGCTCAAGGAGCTAGCAAGGAAAAAGTATTTAAGGGTTGGTGTTTGGGGAAAGGGTTGAAAGAAGGAACGCCTCTATCATATCAACAAAATCTAGTCCATCAAGCTTTAAGTAAAACCGACACAAGTTCTAGAGAAGAATGGACTAAGTAGATGCACACACAAAAATATAGAAGAAAATTTGGCTCGAATATCCTTCCAACAAGGTTTTGTCTCAATGATCAATCTCAAGTCTTAAAACTTAAAATGCTACCTTGTTAGCATGCTCCCATTTACTTAGTTTTGAAAACTTCAAAAGTTAAAATTTTGTCGATCCAATTATCGTTCAAGAATGGAGAGCATTTTACAAAAACTCAAGTATCAAGTTGAAACTTATAAATGCTTTGCATGTAAGGCACAAAAGAACAAGTGCAGAAATTGTTTGATTTGGGGACCAAATTTATCAGTTAAAGCAGTGGCCACAAAATTATGCATAATGTTCTAAAGGTGTACAATGCAAAATATAAAAGGGAATGGCTCCCCCACACTTAAACATGGCATTGTCCACAATGGCAAAAATAGTAGGGCATAGAGGAGACCATAAAAACAGATAAAACAGAAATGTGGATATATCCTTAAACTCAAAAAGTGTGGAAGAAATGAAGAATTCGAAGAACAAAAGACAGCAAGAAACAGAGAATTCAGCAAAAACAAAAATAACATGTTAATCTAAACAGGAGGATCACCCTCGACGGGCGGTTCGGGAGGGACAGCGGCACGAGGAGCACGAAAAAGGAGGTGAGGTGGAACTATACGAAAAGGGTTAGGAGCAGCCGTGACCGGAGGCGGAACGGGTAACGAAAGATGAGGGGTAATCATGTGCTGTATGGAGCGGAAAGTCTCACGGTCAGCCTCCAGTTGAGTCTCAAGACGACGGATTGCCGCTCGAAGCAGGGTCACCTCGGAGGGAGCTGGGGCAATTACAGGAGGAGGAAATTCACGAGACGAAACCGCAGAGGGGGCAAGAGGGGGAGGTTTCTCGCTGCTGCTAGCATTATGAGTGTGAGACATGGTCCTGCAATTACAATTAACAGAAACAAAATTTAACGAGCAAAATCACATTGAATCACCCGAATTAGGTCCGCAGCATTTGTTGCGATTTAACAAGAACGTTCGCTGCGGCGAATTATGAACTTCGTCATGACGAACAAGAAGGATCATTGCGGCGAATTATGAACTTCGTCGCGACGAACGGTGGTTCTGTATCCACATGGAGCGAACAACGCTTCTCGATACCTTAACTAAACATTACCAATGAAAATGAAAGTGAACAAAGAGAGAAATAAAAGAAAAGAGGCTTACGAGAGTCGATTAGGGAGGGAGACTTTGAAGGAGATGTCTACGGAGGGAAGGAGACAACTTCGATAGAGGCAGCGAAGAAACAAGAGACTGAGCGAGAGAAAGAGAAAGAGGGAGAAGGAGAAGAAATAAGGTTGTAGGCAAACAGAACCAAAAAGGGCCTCGGACAAAAGAGATGTCTAACGGTCTAGAGGGGTAAAGATGTCCGTGTTCGCATGACGAAGCGATCAAGTCACAAGCGTAACAAATAAGTTATTCAAGGGCGAGTGCCCAAAATATCCCACATTTTAACCAATAACTTCAATTTAATCATGCCTTAACAAACTAGAAAGATCATAGAGCTGACAAAAAGGGGAAAACTTGATTCAAACTATTTGTAATAGAACAGCAAATTCTACCTAACTACATCTAAGTCTATTGATTGGGTCTTTCCTCCACATTTAAACAATGAATCACAATGATAAAAATTGGCAACAAAAGCAGAGACATATAACAGATAAACAAGTGAGGGAAAGAAGTAACCTGATAATTACAGTGGTTGAGGAGTCCCATGATAGAGCTTGAGCAGATGTCCATTGACCTGAAATCGTGCGCCAGTTTGTTCCTGCAAAAGTTCTATCATACCAAAATTATGTACTTTAACTACCAAATAAGGTCCTTCCCAACGATGATTGAATTTGCCAGGTTTGAATGTGAAGCGGGCTTTATACAAGAGCACTTTGTCGCCTTCCTTAAAAGTCTTTGGAGAAGCATCTTGTCATGTATCAGTTTTGCCTTTTCCTTGTAGAGCCGAGAGTGCTCATATGCTTCAAGTCGCAGCTCCTCTAATTCTTGCAGCTGGAGTTTCCTTTCCATTCCCGATAGGTCAAAATCCATGTTGCATTGTTTTACTGCCCAATAGGCCTTATGCTCTAGCTCCACAGGTAAATGACAGGCCTTTCCATAAATCAACCGGTATGGGGACATTCCTATTGGGATTTATAAGCGGACACGCCCACAAATGCTTCCTCTAAACGCAGACTCCAATCCTTTTTAGAGGGCTTGACTATCCTTTCCAAAATGTGCTTAACCTCTCTGTTTGAAACTTCTGCTTGACCATTAGTTTGTGGGTGGTAGGCAGTAGAGACCTTATGGGTAACTCCAAATTTGGAAAGCAAGTTAGTAATAATCCGGTTGCAAAAATGGGTTCCACGATCACTCACCACCGCTTGGGAATTCCAAACCGACGTAAAATATTGGATTTGAGTAATTTCGTGATCGTGCGTCATCTTGTCTAGTGGGTATAGCCTCGATCCATTTCAAACATAGTCTACCCTAAGAGAATATACACGAACCCGAACGATGGGGAAGCGGCCCATGAAGTCGATACCCCAAACATCAAAATTTCGCAGAACATCATTGGTTGTTGCGGCATCTCATAGCGCTCCCTAACCCTCCAAACGTTGACACTTGTCGACGCTAGGCAAAAATGGAAAGAGTCCCGAAAATTGTAGGCGGAAGAATCTCAATCCAAAACTTTTCTAGCTATTCTTCTAGACTGAAATGTCCCCACAAACCATGGAGTGGCGTCGATAGTATGTCATTGAATTCTTCATCGGTGACACATCGACGAATCACTTGGTCATCGTGATATCTTCCAAAGGTAAGGCTCGTCCCAAATGTAATGCCGAGCTTCACTCTTCAATTTCTGAGCCTGCCCCCGAGTCATACAGACAGGAGTTAAATTTGTCATTAAGTAATTGACAATATGCGCATACCAAGGCTCCTTGAGAACTGCGGCACACAGGACAGAGTCCGGAAAAGAATCACAAGTCAGATCGGAAGAGTCCACTCCTTTAGTATTTTGTGGTAGTCTACTCAGATGGTCAGCTACTTGGTTTGCGGCACCAGCTCGATCTTTAATCTCAATATCAAACTCTTGAAGAAGCAAAGTCCAACGGATCAATCTGGGTTTCGATTGTGGCCGTTAAGAGGTACTTAACAAATGCGTGATCGGTGAAAATGATGACATGGGAATCGAGCAAATCGCCGAATTTTTCTAATGCGAAGATTATTGCAAAGAGTTCTTTTTCAGTTGTGGTGTAATTGGCTTGAGCTGGATCTAAAGTTCTGGAGGCATATGCAATAACTCGAGCTAACTTCTCCTCATGTTGTCCTAACATGGCTCCCACAGCATAATTGGAAGCATCACACGAAAGTTTAAAAGGCAGATGCCAAACAGGGGCAACCAGAATAGGAGGGGAAATAAGTTTAACTTTAAGTGTATCAAAAGCCTTTTTACATGAAGCATCAAACTCAAATTTCTCATCTTTTGCAAAAGTTTTGAAAGAGGAAGGCGATTTTGCTAAAATCCTTAATAAATCGCTGTAAAATCTCAAGATGACCTAGAACGACACGATATCTCGGGACTTGGTAGGATAAGGCGGGGAAGATATGACTTCGATTTTAGCTTTGTCGACTTCAATTCCTTTCTTTGAAATCAAATGTCCGAAAGCACAATACCCTCATTTACCATAAAATGGCATTTTTCAAAGTTAAGGATCAAGTTCTTCTCGATGCATCTCTTAAGAACTTTAGTCAAAGTTAAAGAGCGAGAATTGAATGAATCGCCGTGAACCGTGAAATCATCCATGAAGACTTCCATACTTTCTTCCAAAAATCGCAAAGATAGCCATCACACATTTGGAAGGTACCGGGGCATTACATAAACCAAAAGGCATCTGCGATCACGCAAAGGTGCCAAAGGACAAGTAAATGTGGTCTTATCTTGGTCCTCAGGCACAATGGGTACTTGGAAGTACCCCGAGAAACCATCTAAGAAACAGTAACGCGATTTCCCGGCTAACCTTTCTAGCATCTGGTCGATGAATGGCAAGGGAAAGTGATCCTTTCGAGTGGCGTCGTTTAATTTGCGATAGTCAATACAAACTCGCCACGAATTTTGCACTCTAGTAGGGATGAGTTCATCCCTCTCATTTTTCACCACAGTGATCCCACTCTTTTTCAGAACCACATGAATGGGGCTGACCCATTCACTGTCAGAGATCGGATAAATAATCCCAGCACTTAACAGCTTTGTGATTTCCTTTTTTACTACATCCAGGATTAGCGGGTTTAATCTTCGCTGGGGTTGCCTTACTGTCTTGGAACCCTCATTCAACAATATCCTATGAGTGCAAAGGGCCGGGCTAATCCCAGGTATGTCTGCTAATGACCACCCTATTGCGTGCTTATGCTCATCAACACTTTCAAAAGTTGCTTTTCTTCAAGCTCGATAAAGAATTTGCTATTATGACCGGTAATTTATTATTGGGCTCTAGAAAAGCGTATTTCAATGAGTGAGGTAAGGGCTTTAGTTCTAACTCTGGGGGTTGTAAAATGGAAGGGACCAACTTAGGAAGCTCAAGGGAAAAAAGGTTTCTGCATTTTTCTGGACAATTGAAAGGATCAATCGAAGAATTCCCTTGGGTGCTGAGCGAACACAATTCAAGATTAGATGACTTATCGTGCAGATCCTTATCATAGTTTGATTGAGTAGAAAGAACGCTAAGCATGTTAACACCCAGTAGGGAATAATCTTCATGAGGATGTTTCATAGCTTCATACATGTTGAAGCTAACTTGTTGATCACCAACTTCCATGGTGATCTCCTTCCTTCATACTAATCATAGTACTTGCGGTCCGAAGGAAGGGTCGCCCAGGATCAAGGAAGTGTCTGCATAACTTCGTAAGACATATCTAGAACGTAGAAATCTGCAGAAACACTAATCCTTTGACTTGGACCAAGATATCCTCACCCACGGGATGTCTCGAAGGATCTGTCTTACCAATTGCAACACTCTCGATGTAGGCTTTATGCTCTTCACTCCGAGGACCTCATAAACAGATTTCGGCATAACATTAATCGCTGCTCCCAAATCCAATAATGCTCTCCCAATTGTTACCTTTCCTATAACACAAGGAATGGTAAATGAGCCTGGGTCTTGGCACTTGACCGGGATTTGGGGCTTAAATAAAGCCGACACATTTGAGCTCACTTGGACACGTTCGTTGGGCCTAAATTTACGCTTGTTGGTGCACAAGTCCTTCAGATACTTAGCATAGGCGGGCATTTTTTTAATCAAATCCAGCAGGGGCACGTTGACTTCAACCTTCTCAAACAGGTCAATAATTTCCTTTTCATGTTTTAGCTCATTGACCTTCTTGCTCATCAGATATGAGTTCGGAAAAGGGAGGTCCTTTAAGTTGACTTCCTTACTGGCAGGGTCATTTTTGCTCGATTTATCCTTATCAGTTCTTCTTCCTAATATGCTCGATGATTGCTCTTTATCCTCAATTGGTGATTGCTTCTTATTTCTCAACACCTCTTCGCGATCACTCTCGATCGCATGCTGACTGCTTCTCTCTCACTTGAGGCGCTTCTTCAACCTCAATTTCCTCGGTGCATTCTTCTTCTTCAGGAATGTTGAAATGCACTTTCTTTCCACTCCTCAACTCAATTGCATTTAAACTCTTCGGGTTAATCACCGTGTTGGAGGGAATGGTCCCGCTACTTCTAGCTTGGTTGTCACTCAAATTATTAGACAATTGAGTGACATATGAGTTCAAGTTCTCGGCCTTGGTTTCCCATTGATCCATGCGTTTCTCCAAGGCACTAAAGCGGCAGCATTCTTAGGCGAGTCTGTTGGATGAGGTTTGCGATGGCGTTGAATTGATTTCTTGTGGAAGTTCGTTCCTCTTTCATCAACGCCATCATACCATGCAGCAGCTTGGTTGGTGTCCTCCTTGGGTGGCGGTGGTTGTTGTAATCGTCAACGCTTGTTGATCCTGAACTGGTTTGTAGATTGTCCGGCTCCACTCCCTTCTGAAAGCGGTTTGGTGCTCTTCCTCGTTACTCCTCCAACTAAAATTTGGGTGGGATCTCCATCCCTCATTATATGTGTTGGAATACGGGTCCCATTTCCAATCTGTCTACCTTGATACATTGCGGAGACTTCTTCATATCTGCGGGACAAACACTTGAAATGTGCATCATCGACCCACAAGATTCGCAACTAGGTGCGACTAGTTGATGGAAGTTGATGGGCGATGCACATTCAAATTCTTCACTCGCCGTGATTGAGGATAGCGGGAAGTTATCCGATGTTCAAAAGAATCTACCTTGATTCCGTGCTCTCCATCCTCTTAGTTTGGTGACATGGCTCCCACTTCATTCACATTCACGGAATCGCGGGCACTATATCGTTGATGATTCAGGGCCATTCTCTTAATCGGGGCCCAAGCTTACGCGCGATGAGGTCAATCAATGAACCTCCGACGCAAAGATCCAACATCCCTTTCTCTTGATTCTTCACCCCATCATAAAAATATTGAATCAGTTGTTCATCGGGGATCGATGATGGGGCACCGAGACAACAGATCTTGAAATCTGTTCCAAAAATCATCTGAGGACTCGTCATAATCTTGTTTGGCGAATATATCTCCTTTCTCATTGACGACGTCTAGAAGTCGGAAAATACTTTTCCGGAAAAGCTTTCGTAAGTTGGCCCAACTGTGATAGGCATTCGCAACATGCCTTGGGAGGCTCATGTACCACTCCGGGCCTTTCCTTCTAACGACAAATGGAAGACTTTCCACAAGACTGGTCCAGATGTGCTCCTACGAGCTTCATACTGGCGAGATCATGGTGAGGGCCGAAGATGCATGTAGGGTCCTCTCCGTTAAACCGTGAAATTTGGGGAGAGAGTTAATCAATAAACCTTTGACTTGAAATTTACATCGAAGTTAGGGGTGCAGCGATGAAAGGATCGTAGTGTACGTCCGAGGTTGTAGCTTCTCGGATGGTCCTACGTCGATGTTCGCATTGTTGTCATCTACGCGTTCTCGGTCACCGTTAAGACCGTGATCTCCATCTCGGGGTGGTTGACGGGATATTCTTGTTGTTCAACCATCTCGATTCTAATCGATCTAGTGTTCTAAGTCTTTCTTGCTCTCTCTTGTTCTTCCTAAGTTGTCTTAGGTGTCGCTCAATTTCAGGTTGAAAATGAACTAGCCTAAGTCTACGGGGTATGCACAAGAGAAGTTCACCTAAGATAGCTCACTAAAGCGACAGCGGATAGCAAGGCTTCAATTCACTCAAGTTCATTGCGACGTGTAAGAACTTCATTGCGTGAATCGAATAAAGCAGTAATGCTCATTGCGGCGAATATAAACTCGCTGCAATGACGGATGAACTTCATTTGTGACGAATGAGGAACTCGTCACGGCCAAGAAGCTATGAGCAAGCAAGGCAAACCGAATTAACTTAAAATTACGCACAATAAACAAGAACAATCGAATAAACACTTAAAACAAAGCGTAATGAAATAACAAACAGGATTAACACTAAAACACTTAAGCAAAGCAGAAATTAAATGAAATTATGCAATGCAAACAAAATGCAAACAAAATTAAAATCAAAACAAACATTTGGCTAACCTAGAGAATCAATTAATTTGATTCCCTAAGAACGGCGCGTAAAATTTGATCGGCGGTTTATCGTTCAATATTAAAATTGATCCTCGAAACCGGTCAAATTAAATTTATACCAAGGATTGCAATACGAGGATGCAACCTCGTGTCGACTCTCAAGGAACCAATGCATCAATTGATCTAGACTAGCCTAATGTTTGAATGATGCATGCAATTAAAGCAATAAAAGGGGTTTTGAGTGATTAATCTAAAATTAAACTAGACCAAAGCAAAGATAAATATTTTAGGATTTTGAAAAGATAAGGCAATTGAAATTAAATGGGACTGAAAATAATTAATAAAACTCTCCTAAAAATGTAGCTCGGGTCATCATCGTTCAAAATAATATCGGGTTTGAAATCCACTAAGTTTCAAAATAAACCTTAACAACTCGTTAAGTCCAAGAATTAATTAATCAACTCGATTAATTAAAACTTGTTAAAACCCTTAGTGTATGCTATGAATGATTAATGCAACAAATCATTTGAATAAAAACACAACCAACTTAATCAAACACAACTAGGCGATTAAATTAATTGATGCAATCATCCAACTGATATAAATGAACTCCATGTATTTAAAAACAGCATTCAACAATAATCAAACATTAACACAAATCAAAGTTTAACGTCCTACTAAACTATAGCAAGACTCAATCGGTTATACATCGTAATAATACCAACTCGGATCGTTACAAGTTCATAACCAAATCTAAAACGATGTTGATTACCCTTGAAGCTCGAAGAACTCGGACCTCTGTTACATTTCCGGAGACTAAGAGTTTAGCCGCTCATGACTCGGATGACTCCATCATCTTTGGAGAATCACCGATAGTCATGATCGGACGACAAGCGGAAGATGAAGACAATGAACGTGGAATTTGGAGATGAGAAAGATGAAGGCGGTGAACGCCGTCTCACGATCGAACTGAAACAAACAAAATATAAAACTATCAAAACTAAAACAGAGAAGAAAAAGGAAACAAACAGAGAAAATAGTGAGCGAAGAACGAAAACTAGAAGACGAAGAAGAAACACATGGCGGCGCTCTCTAACTTGCCCTAATTGGCAAGTTTTATAGGATACGTCGGGCGGGTCGAATCGGTGGATACTTTGCCCAATATAGGTCGGGTTACCCGACATTCGCGCATGCGAATGGTTGTAGTTATTGCGGCGAATGAATTTGGTCACTCGTCGCGCGAATAAATTAAATGCCATTAATTTCTTTGCGGCGA